>SWKU01000003.1:1406427-1744400 GCA_011058905.1 Curvularia kusanoi
GTATGACACAACAAAGAGTAATGCGTAGCTTCTCAAGGATTGGAGGCGGACTTTTCGTGCGAAACTCGAGGGACTGCCCTGCGCGCTGTCGGCGTCCGAATCCACCCTTTGGTATGTGGTCTTCTGCACGGTTTGATTACGACCGTGAAACCGCACCGACAGCAATCTACGCCTTATGCTTTCTGATGAGGGTGTGATGCTTCGAACAGCGCCCCAACTCGTAACGATTCAGCTATCAGTTCGTCTCATCCTACCGTCCAAGACATAAGCAGCCAGCCGCGCCTACAAGGATCCCTGGACCCGATAGCTTGATGGTCCAAGCTCCACGACTTCGACTGTGGAGAGACCTCCATGTGCCCATCAAATACGTCACACAGGATCCTGGAGCTTTGCCTGGCTGCCATGCGCACACGGAAAACGTCCGGTGTAGGAGCACTAGTTTCATTGATTCCAGGATCTAAGGTGCCGTGTTTTCGCGTTTGACCCGACAGCCTGGGACGTCAAGCCAGCCTTATACGCTAATGAGGCGCCTACGGCGGCACAGCTGAACATGCGTCGTCGGTCCGAATCTGAGCGGATAATCAGCAAAGACAGAGTTTCGATCGAGTGATGTGTTTTGCGGGCTCCAAGGGTGTTCAAAGCGTATCGGATTTGGGAGCTACCGTGCCGCGCGCTTATGTGTCTAGTCCGTGAATAGAGCGAAGGAGCACGCATCGCATACTAAACCTTCGGAATCCGGATGAATTGAGGTTTCGTTCATGCCCTAAGAGGCGCAGCCTCCCCGCAGGACCCATTGGTGAGAGCGAGCCCAATGAGATCCCACCCCAAGCGACTTAGTCGGTACATTTCTGGTGTAGGCAGATAGATATGAAGCCTACGAGAAAGGCATATCGGCCCGTCCGATGTGGGCTCCAGGTCGTTTAGCAATACCGCGCAAGTCCGAGGATTGCGGGTTTACAGGAGACATGGAGCGTGTCTAAACCTGATTGTGAAGGATCCTGTTTCAGCGGCCGAGACCGCAGTCGTGTGCCTAGGCTGCGCTGTGCATGAGATGCTCCATGCCGCAATGCGATTCTAGTTGACGTTGCCTGTATGACGATAACTTTCGACTCTTATTGCTTGCTTTTTCAAAGTACACTCCAAAGCTGGCTACGAGATACTTTCTCTGAACGTGCTTCATTGCTTGCCTGCGGGTAGCGAGAGTTCAGAATGCAGCTGAAAAGGCTCACCTGGGACACGGAGATCGACGACGGCACAGCCTCTGCTGTAATATGAGAAACGAGTTCATAGCCAATTGACAGCTCGATATGCGGGTGATGGTGCAAGCGATGTCTTCTTCACATTGCCATGGCGGATTGAAATGGTAGGACCGTAATGGTCAGGGTGGACGTTCCATGGATTGGACGGATAGGTCGCGGCCTCGCCGTCAAAGATGTTGCTATCGTTATGGACTGTCACAGTAGGTGACGTGCGGATCATCGTAGGGTGGCCGACTGTCTGTCTCCATCACTAGGGTAAAGCCGACGAATCATGGACTGTGCCGCGTCACCTGAACGAGGGGATGAGGTACATCGTTACATTCTCGTACGACAACCATCGTTGGGAAGGTATTGAATGCGTCAGTGCCCAAGCGCACCACGTGCAGAAAGCTTGGCCGTCTTTGCCGCAGACAGGAAACGCCATTGAACATCCACCATCAGATCTTTATCGTGCGCATGATCCCCTGTTAAGGCTGAGATACATGTGATGTAAGGATCGCCCTGTACCAATCGGGAAATGTTGATTATGGTGTGGTTGTCAGCCACTGACAAAGGATACTGTTCTTTGCGGCAGAGGCGTCTGACTTTGCCCAGAACGTGTAAGAGGTAAGTGCTGTTGTGTCTGGCAAGGGATATCCGGAACTTCATGGGTACATAATCCGTCATGGTTGGGTACGCCGATAGCACTCCGTTGTGACCGGTGCAAAGACCGTTGACAGGCAAGGGTATGCCGGGCCGTTGTGACCAGGAACGCACCGCGATGTTTGAAAGCTGAGCCCAGCCAGATGATTTGATTTGTGGGAACGTTGACTATGGGGCCAATGCTTGCTATCCTGATCGTCTGGTTCTGCTCCAGCATTGGCAGATGCCTTGCACCTCAACGCTGAGGAAAGGGCGCAGACGTCAGTAGGCTTAGCTAGGCACGGGTGCCTACAATGGCTCACGCGGCGTAGGTTGTGATCAGCCTGGTGGTGACAGTGGCGCCCGGCTTGCAGCGTAGCGGACAGGTGATGAATGACGCATGCGGGGTGAGTGCAAAGAGGATCCGCCCATCACGATATGCACGCTTGACGAGAGAAGCTAGCAGCGCGAGCAGCAGATGTGAGGAGTGCATGGTACTCTAGATCGACAGCAGAGATTCAACCTGTTGATGTTACGAGTCGAGTCAGAGGACGCTTTCCTGGTTGGGACAAGGAAGGAGCACAACGCCGCAGCACAGGTAACGGCACGGCACAACACGTGTTGATGCCTGCTGCAACTCATCAATTGGAGCCCTCACGATGAAGAGGCTGTTGCAGCAGGTGCAGTATCAGTCAGTGCTCCTTTCCGTCATGCCGACGGTTTTGCGCCACTTGCCTAGCTCCAGTGCTGCTTTTGGTGTTTCAGGAGTCAATAATTGCTATATCCAGATGAGAAGAGTGGATATCATAATCTTCCTAGCCCATCTCGACCGCACACCCTGACCTGGTCGCTGTTTGTTGCCTGCGCGATTCACGAAGAAAGTTGATGGTAATGGAATCGATTGGACTCGTGTACAGCGAAATTCTCAGCAATTAGCGTCGAGAGACGATCGGAAATCTAGGACATGAAACAAAATCTAGTAGGCCCATTTGAGAAGTCAAAATTCTCCCCTACGCGTGCGGTGCTACTCCAAGGTGTAGTGCGCACGCACATTCCAAAGACCATTTCAAAGGCCGCCAATCCCAAAGCAATAAGCACTTTAGCTCGCTTAGAAACTCTGCGATGCCTCCCAATCAGTCCCTGCGACAGCCTCCAGGCATCTGCAATCCTTCGCATCCTTTCAAAGCTCATCCATCGCATGCTTGAAGGCTTGCCTCGACAAGACGAGATATCGTCATTCAGTTGGCCCTGGTACGGAGTCGCCGGCGTTGCGGATCATTTTCAACGCCGCGGGCGAGGCTCGCACTGGTGCGATGGTTAGTGGAATAGTGGCCCATGGTACTGGGAACAGCTGAATCATACCTGGCACGAAGCACACAGAGCATCAGCAGTGTCCACCAGGTGATACTCTCTGGGATGGCCTTCTCTCCAAGCATTTCTGCAAGGAAATTTTCCGTATGCACCGCCAGACGCTCCTGTTGCCCTCCCAGCGGACGGCTGCTGAGGGTTCTGCTGGGGCGTCGACATGGTGATGGATGCTGGTGTCGGTCAAAAGGTTCGATAGCCAGGAGAGGATAGTAATGTTTAGTAGAAAAGTATTGAAGAAGTTTGTGCGGGGTTGCGATGGTTTGCTCTGTCGCGCAGATATCTGTCCGTCTTATACTGGCAAGAGACTCCATGCTGCCTTGGTGATGGTCCATTGTCTCAGTGCCGCAATAAATCAACGACAAACTGAAGCATATGGCCCCCATATGAGAGGGGATGGTCCGGAGTCAGCGTACGGCATGGTCAGTCTGCGCAAAGTGCAATCGTTGAAGTGCGCCACACGCCTCATTTCGGGCACGGAGAGCAACGCCACGTAAAACCCCACAAGGTCATAGCAGCGGCACCACAACGACGATCCTGCTTCTGTCACCGAGACACCATTATCTGATGATCAGGGCTGGGAGTGAACATTAGGGCGAGGTTGTTGGGGTCGTTCTTAGACCAACTGCAGGGGTTTCGTCGCTTAGCATCACGGTGATTAGGTGCATAGAGGTGCCTACTCGAACACCCACCCTAGACTAAGCCGGGCGAACTGTGATGGGATAGGCTAGATAACAAATTACTCACCTAGACAATGGTAACCAATTGATCAGCCTATGGAATGTATCATGAGCTTCCGCGTGTCATGCTAGGCGGCATCAACAGCACCCACAAACTCTCGGCTTTGTTTCCCACGCTCTCACACCCATCGCAGCCTAATGTGTAATTTGGACTTCTGAAGTATTGACGTTCCTCAGTCACATCTAAGGACGAAGAGAGTCTCCGACAGTTTCTGGAACACCGCCTCTTCCACGGGCACCGAAGTCATGGCCAGGCCGATTCCAGTCTGCGCAGTTGAAACGCCGTGTGCCGTTGATTCATCACATACGCTCCAGCTGCGCATTTTCTTGTACACTGCTCAAAGCTGACCATCAACAGTCTCCGAGCGCTACGCCTCCTGGCTCTTCGGCATCGAAGAAGAGCTCTCCTTCACTGCTATCCCCATGATCGGTCTCGCCGCCTCTGATGATCCTGTTCGCCTGCCAGGCAGCAACAGTCTCAGCACCTAGCCGCGTTAAGCCTGCGACGACACCTCCCACTTTCTCTCTGCCCACCTTTACCTGACATTTCCATCTCTTGTTGACGTCAGGTGGAAAATCTGCTGTCCTTTCGGCGTTTTCTTGCACTGGCATATAATGGACACTGCGCTCAACAGCCAAATGGCCTAGTCGTTCTTTTGGGTGCAGACAGTCAACGTTTTCACGCAGAATCCGTTCGAGACAGTCCAGGATACCGAGCCTGCGAACAAACACCTCACAGGCTGAGAAATCGCCGTGACTGTCGACATACACAGCGCCTACGACGCTTTCAACAATGTCCGACAAGAACTTCGGCGCGTTCATGAGAGCAAGTAGATGCCACGGGAATTCGTTGTCGTATTCCAAAGCGTGAGACACCTGCTTGTGTACTTCCGAATGCTGTTGCAGGTATGCGTCTCGCATGAAGGCCAGCTCGGGGCTTCCAAATCGCATGAATTGCCACAGTGCTCTGTCGTGAGTCTCGTATTGGAAAGTCGATTTGCTGATCGTCTTGTCTTCGACGGTTGCCTCGACCATGGTAAAAGCAAGAAAAGCTGCATTTACCATTGCTGTCCGCATGGCATGCATTTTCTGATGCGATAGCGCTGGATTATGTGCGTACAGTCGTCTTGTTATGAGGTAGTCGAGGACGGCATCCCCAAGAAATTCCAGTCGCTCGTAGCTGGAATGAGCGTTGGGCCCAGTGAATGATGCATGTGTGAGCGCTTCTAGAAGGAGTGTCTTCTTCGTGAATGTGTACCCGATCAAAAGTTCTAAAACATCCAAATTCGTGACAGTGAGCTCTGCGGGTGCTCTTTCAAAAAGAAGGGTGTTGGCCTCAGGTATTGGTGTCCATTCCTCAAGAGGCAGAAGCGTCTGTATGCACACAAAACCTTTTGGAAATCCTCCAAGAACATAGGCTACCCCAATGAGGGATTCGACAACATCAGCTAGTAATTTCGACGATCTCTTCTCCTCGTTTGGCATTTGAGGGTGTGCGGCCAAATCTTCCCAATATGTGGGCCTCCATTTTGCCCCCTTGAATGGCCTTGTGATGATAAACTTATCAAGACTAGCTGCCATGGTAGCTCGAGCAAGAAAGCCATTACTCACGATCTTCCCTTTCTTTCCAGTCAGAAGACTCTCAGTCCAGATTGGGTTCGCGGCCATCAGGTGCAAAGACGCTATGAATTTCAGTATACAATCGCCCAAAAACTCAAGGCGCTGATAGTTGTTCTCGTCATTGGTAGACGATGCTGTGATTGCTCTCGTCAAAATTGGTAGATTCACGGCCTCGATACCAATGGGCTCCAGTACTGTGGTTCGTAAGAGGTCCGCAATCATGGCGCTCTCGATCCTGTGCATGATTGATGGCAGCAGAAGCGCGACTACTGGGAACGATGCTGGAAGATTCTCCACCACGGCATCCGAAGATCTCAGATACTCCTGTCGTGTATGTGCAGCGTTCGCGATGCCAGTATTGAGATCGCGATGCAGGAAATCACGCCGTCTGGGTACTCGAATCACCCGAAGAAGTGATTCTGACGACTGAGTCCCAGTGATATCGATATGTGAATCGAGGATAGCCTGCAATAAATACTTCTGGCTATCGCCGTTTTGAGTAATTAGACCCCAAAGCTGTCGTTCATCCGCTGTCGTTGTCAGTAGTGCTGAGGCTGGTCGGCTGCCTTGAGTGATGCTGTCCCATTCCCTGATGAAGTCGAAACTATTACTCCCGCTGTCGTAAGGGGCTAGTAACCATAAGAAGTCTCGCCTTGTTTCGTGCATTCTCCCAGTGTATATCGATGAGAGAATTTTATGTGTTATTGATTGCAATGTGTCAACATCTGTCATTGTCAATGCGACCTGAGAAGAGTGCGATATCCTGGTCGTGTATGTTCGATCTTTGTTCCAAAACAGTTCGATTAAACCCAATGCGGGAATCGGGCACACCGTGAGCAGGTTGATGTACATAGGCTGTTCACCAATTGCTTGTATCTCGACTAGAGATTGGAAACAAGTCCCGGTCTGGTCTCGATATTGTTGATTGATCATCAGCCAGGGGTTCAGAGTTGCAGAGCTGGTTACCATGGCAGGTGTACGATCGGGAATTTGGAGCTCTGATGCCAGGCTGTCCGCTTCTTGTCGTACAGGCAACAGGTTATCATTGATCAAACCGGCGCGGTATAGCTTTGTGTACGCCTCAAAAGCGGCATCCTGCTTTGCCATCGTCTCCGTTGACCACGGTCTTGAACTTCGAGCCTGACGTACTGCGCTGTCCACCGATATTGGGAGCATGACTTCTGCTGTGACACCACCACCAGTCGCAAACGGGATGAAGCTGAACTGTGGACGTGGGTCAACATAGGGTGCCGAAGCAAGAAGTGCGCAAAAATGACTGAGATGGGACAAGGCATCATCAAGTGTCATACGGGCGCCGGTACTTTCGACTTCTAAGCATCGAGATCCTTCCTCTTCCACGTCCATCTCCGTGGTGGGGTGGCTGAGACGCATGTCATCGAGATAGGCTGTCTTCATCTCTCTTTCGAGCTCTTCCCAGGCTTCTGGAGAACGACCGCTTCCCAGACTAGATGAGAAGACAAAATACTTCGACTCTTGCATCCTTGCTCGGCCGCGTCGCTGAACAAAGCTCTTCAAGTTTTTGGGACATTCAAAACAGACAACCAAATGGCAGCTGGATACATCAATGCCTTCTTCAAGAACGCTTGTAGAGAGAATCACATTTATCTTTCCTGCTCGGAAGTCATCTAATGTGGCTTGCTGGTTCCGGGGCTCAGGCAAAGCAGCAATCACTGCTTTACGCCCGTTCCACGATGAGGCCCCAAGGAATGTACCAACTCGGAACAAGTCTTTAGTCCGAGGATGTGTGGACAGAAGTTCGGCAAGGACAGCAACCCAAATGCGCTGTTCGATAAATACTATGCCTGTAAAGTCAGGATTGTTTTGTGCCTCGCTAACAAGGATCTCGATCAGTTTTTCGACCTTGACAGACAGACAATCGATGTCGAGTGGAGGACACGGAGGTACTTCTTGGAAAGGCAGTGACTTCATGATGACTAGCATGTGCTGTTTTTCATCATTCGACCAGTCCAGAAGTTGTTCTTTGTCTGAGGTGCTTTGTCTGAATTTTGCAAAACATTGATGTAGGTACCAGTCCACGGCGGATGGGCCAAGCTCTTGCATGAGGTCTTGCGACTTATTGGTCAGAGTTCTGAGTTGTTCGACACAATATGTTTTATGGTTTGTGAGCAGCTTTTGCAGCTGTCTTGAAACGTCAAAACCGATCTGCTGCTTTCGCAAGAGATCTTGGGTGTACGGATCTTGCATAATATCGTACTCTGTATAGGCTCGTGAGAGAGCAGCAACAAGCGGAGACTGATCAGTGTGGTATTTTGCTATTGAGTAGTCGACTTTGATCAATTGAGGCAGGTGAACATGCTGCGCTAGCTCCGCACGAGTCTGCTTTGGCGTTCTCACTGTCGCATGCAGGTTACATTCGATTTGCCTCGTGTGATTGTCAGCAAAGCCAAGGCATACGGCATCGTCAACTCACCTCAGAGCCTCTGTCGTGGCGTGTGCTTTCATGATGGGACTTGCCGTCAAACCAAGGACCATAGGAAGACTACCATTAGATCGTTCCAATCCTGGCGAATAGAAACTTCTCATGATGCGATTAGCTGGGTGGTTGAGGGTGCAGTGATGAGCTATGTATTCAGTCAGATTGCGAGGATTACACGATCTCGGGGCAGATGGACTGACCTTCGTCGAAAATCAGAAGAGCCAGAGTATCCATCTTGACAAAAGCATGTACGAGAGCGTCATATAAGACCTGATGGGTAGATAGGACGATTCGCACATTATGCAACACCGAGTCCCACACATTTTGTTCCGTCCAGTGGTCAACGCCGTCTTTACCGCTGAGTACAAGAACGTTGTAACTTGGCAGATGATAAGAGAACACTTGGCCTTGCTGCTCACACAATGCGACGGTAGGTGCAAGGAACCATACACGCTTTGCAGGTGTAAGTACAGTCAGGAGAGAGGGTTCTAGCGAGTTCATACCTTCGATGGTTTGCAAACCTCAAGCTCAGCTCGGGTCCGTTCCACTGCGCCAGTAGGTGTTAGCCCGAAACTCACAAGCATGACAGGCCTACAAACATCTGCGTTTTACCGCTGCCTGTGTCCATAACGACAATAATGTTGGATCTCAGGCTCTCCTCGACCATTTCAGCCTGGTACGAGCGAAGGACAAAGGGCTGAGCATCGCCCACACCTGTACTGGCATTAGCATTGTTGCTGTCGCGCTCCAACGTGGTCGCCATGAAGCTTCGTCGATTGGAAGCTCATGCCACTACTGAAGTGGGGTGGGAGAACAAGTAAGTTCTGCGTAACATAAGTTGGGCTCAATTTCACTAGCTTTATGATTGGCCAGGCCCACAATGGGCGATGCAAGTGCGTCTGTGCTTCACTTCAAGGTTGCAATGGATTTTGGGTAATGATACGCCTCGTGGAGAAGGAATACCAATGTTAGTCATGGTTTTCGTAAATAGTATGTCATGTCTGCTCATGTCTACGGTTTTTGCACCTTGCCATCCGGGCCACCTTAGACCGCTATGTAGTAGCACTTTGGTAGCTGGAAAAAAGCATTGCTCCAACGCTTAAGAAGTCGGGGTTCTCTACAAGTTCGTCAGATAATCCTCAACCTCGGACGGGGTCAGCTTCCTGAAGCGAGGGCCCACAGCGCCTTCGACACCCTCCACACCCAGTAGCCTCTCCTCAGGTGGACCAACGATGCCAATCTCGACAGTGTCGCCGTTCATCTCTCCTTCTATCGTTTCCTTCAGAGTAAGAAGAGCGATGTGAATGGCATCCTCCAACTCCAGACCGTCTGTGTAGCGCTTTTCAAGGAAAGTCTTTGCGCTTGTTGCACTCTTGCCGATGGCTGTCGCTTTCCAAGGGAAGTAGCTACCGCTGGGGTCGACCTGGTAGAGACTTGGCCCGCCTTTCAGGATGCCGCCAGTCTTGCCGCTCACTTTCTTCTTCTCCTCGCTGGTCTGCTCCTCGCTCTTGCCCTCCGCCTCGGGCTCGATACCGTCGTCCCACCCGGCGATCAGCAAGCTGACACCATACGGCCTGACACCACCAGACTGTGTCGCCTCCTGCATCACGCGTGCCACATCCTGCACTAATATCCTTGTAGGTGGGTACTCGTTGTAGATGCGTTTGTATTCGGTGTGCGACACCTTTCGGGCCTTGTCGACAAGGACACGGTAGTCCGGGCCCATGCCTGAGTAGACCATGCCGATGTTTGGTGTAATCAGGCTGACTTTCGATGACGATGCGGAGTCGATGAGTGGTGACGAGGACTTCTTCTCGGTCGCAAGAACGATGCCGTTTGTGGCTGCAGATATTCATCAGTCATTGTGATCGTGGAACATTTACAGTGTACATCACCCTTGATTCCTAGCGAAGTGACACCCTGATTGACGGCATTCAGAGCATACTCTGGGCTTGAGTCAGCATCTTTGGCGTAGAAGAAGCTCACACATGTTGTGCGAATCTGATGCGCGTACCAATCTGCACCAGCTTTCCACTGTCGTCATGTTAACGGGCAACTCAACGCAGCCATCGTGGCGGGGAGCACTTCGTTACCTGGGCGAGAAGGTCGTGAGCGAGAAGGAATATCTGTCCGCCATGGCGACGTGCGATGCAATATGGGCAGAATCGGTCGAGAGTCAAGGTATACGGTGGGGGCAATGAGCCGTTGTGGAGATCGAGATGAACGTGAGTTTGAAGCTCGTTCGGAGCTCCAGGCACATCAATGGGACGCGGCGGCGGGCAAGCTTGGGCCACAATCGACACGTGACATATGCCAAGACTTGAGCCCGGGCCGGCTCAGTGGGCGAACAATCTTCATTCGATGCCGTTCCCTTTACTTCGCCTGCCACCGTGTCTCTTTGTGACACTTACATATTAAGAACGCCGAGTCGGCAACAAACCTGGTTAGAGGCGCGTGTACTGGCAGTTGTCATCCCCGCGATTATTCGGTCTGACCTCACATACTGCAACATCGTCTTCACACCCATGATTTTGGTCAAGTTTTTCTTGGTAAGCGTGTAATTGACCTCAGGCAAACAGCCTTTCTATATTTTATTATCTTTTAGCCATGTCTTCTTCGTCGGGCTTCCAAGCCATGCCAGGCTGGTACTGGCCAGACGACATCCCAAAGGATGACTCTCGACCTGATGCAGCATCAACCCCAAGACCAAAGTCCCATACTCCAGAGAACTCAGCTCCAGACGGGTCTTCACGAACAGGGCAAGGCACACGACCAGGGCGCACGCACTGGCCTCCTCGACAGTGCAGAATTTGCCTTGAAATCGTCCAGCCAACCTTCAACGCACCCTCCGAGAATCTTCCAGGCTTTTTGCAATCCACACATCCTAATGTGGTGTACGAAGATGAAGGTGGCCGTTTGATCAGACCTTGCCTATGCAAAGGCTCCTCAAAATATGTCCACGATCAATGTCTGCAGGCGTGGCGCCACGCTGACCCCAGTTACGGGCGCAGGAACTACTGGCAATGCCCGACGTGTGGCTTCAAATACCGACTTGCACGGCTTGGTGCAGGTCGGTTCGTTGGTAGTATTGGTGAGTCATAGAGCAACTTCAGCAACAGTAATGACACTGACTGTAACTCAGCCGCTCAAATTGCACTGACCATCATGATAATGACATCGATGGTGTTTGTCCTCGGTTTCTTTGCCGATCCTATCCTCAACTTGTATTTCGATCCCTGGGGCACCCTTATGCCGTGGTCAAGTTCCCATCGCGATTACTACTATGAGCCAGAGGCTGAGGCAGATTCCTGGACTGAGCACTTCGCGAAAGGCTTCGCTGGAATGGGCGTCCTTGGCTTTCTGAAAGTTCTCATAAGTAGCCCACTCTCATACTTCAGAATTGGGGGTGGCCGAGGGCGAGCTACTGGGCGAGACCGGTATGAACAAGTCAGCTGGGTAATCATTTTGATCGGAGTAGGAACATTCCTTGCAGTATGTATCGCTTCGGAGGGATACGCGTCCTATTCACTGACTTCGAGTAGGCCATATACAAAGGTGTCCGTGTTTGGAGTCGTCGCACGCTTGAGAGAGCTGGCGAGCGCGTTATGGATGTACAAGGCGAAGATGATGGTGATGATGAGTAGTGTGTGTCCAATACACGATGACTCTTTCCAGCCTCACGTCCACAGCCAGTCTCTTAGTAATCCGCACCATCTTAAATTGCCATGGGGTATCTGCTCAGTACCGTGTCAATTAGTCTATGTGCGCAGATTAGACAGCCCGCGATCTCCATATCGACCAGCGCGTATTGTGCAGTCGGCTTTTGGACCGTGGCGCTACCACCTTGGGCAACTTCTCCAGTTCTGGCTAGCTCAATGCGTGCTGAGCTCTTTTGAGCAAGACCGCGAGCGTTCGTTGTTCTTCGAACAGTCGTCTTGGCCAGAATGTGAAAGCGCTCCTGGAACATCATATCGCAAGAATCTCTGGAAATGAACACTGCTTTGCTTGTTGTTAAGTCCGTAGTGTAGGGACCTCACTCGATCCAATCAATGTAATAGCAGCTACATGGATGTTCATCGACATCAAGGTACTCTACATACCACCAATACATCTCCTGCGTTTTACCTCTAGTCTCCACCTCCAACCTCGACCAAGATCTTGACCTGATTGTCTTTGTCATGTATTAAGGACTTGAATCCCTTCTCCTCGACCTCTGTCAACTTTATTCGCTGTGTGATCATCTCATGGGGTCTCATGCTCCCAGAAGACAGCGCATCAATGACTTCTTGGAAATCTCCCACCTCGTATGTTGCAATGCCCATGTACATCCGTTCCTTGAAATTGAAATCATTAGGAGTAATCGTACATGGCTTCTCCCAAATGGCGATATTCAAAATGCAGCCTCGAGGCCGTGTGGCAAGAACAGCCTGATCCAGAGCTCCTTGTACGCCAGCACAATCGTATACGATATGGACGCCTTTGCCGTCGCTCAGCTCCTTGCAACGCTTGGGGATGTCTTCTTTCGTGGGGTCGAGAATATGATCGGCGCCAAACGTCTTCGCAAACTCCTGTCGTTTGCGCGAAACTTCAGAAACAATGATCCTGTCGCAGCCCTTCGCTTTCAGAGCTAGGATAGTCGAAATGCCAATCGGACCGCCGCCAAGGATCAGGACGACGTCTCCCTTCTTGAACGGGCTGACTTTCACCGCGTGCCAGCCAACTGCAAGTGGCTCCACGAGTGCACCAATCTCCAGCGGGACGTTGTCGGGGAGATGGTACAGAGTCGAAGTGGGTACCACAATGTGATCTGCCAATCCTCCTCCCCAGCCTGATAGTCCTATGAAGCCGTTGCTCCAGCAGCAATTTTGTAGGCCATCTTCGCACGCTGTGCACGTTCCATCGTAGATGATGGGCTGTATGACGACTCGGTCGCCCTTCTTGTAATCCTTCACATCGTCGGCAACTTCCTCGACTACACCACTGAACTCGTGTCCGAATGTCAAGGGAACGGTTTCCCCTGTGATCGGGTGTGGGAAACCTTTAGCTGGACAAAGTCCGGGCCCGCCTACCTAGAGTGAGCCGTGATCAAAGTGCTAAGCCCTGATTGTCCTTACCCAGATATTCGTGAAGGTCTTTAAATCAGTAAGCAAATATCTGAACTCGAGGAGTTTCTACTCACCACTACCACAGATCCCCACCCAAGCTGGCTTGATCTTGACCTGCCCAGGCTTCACTTCTGGGATGGGTATCTCCTCAAATCGCAGGTCCTCCTTTCCATGGAAACGAACCGCATTCATATTTACAGTGGCTATGTTCGATCTGACCTCTCAAAAAGCTCTCTGAGGGCGATGGCGCTCTTGTGACTCCAAACAATAGGAACGAACTTTCTTACTGTCGCAAGCTCTGCTGATCTACAGAGACCACAACAAGGGGGCGATCTGCTATCTTAAACTTCACAGGCTCGCGCCATGCCGCGCACGATACGATACTCTAAGGCAAGGTATCTTCCCCGCAAACCTGTCATTCGCCCTCGAAAAGCGATAGCTACAAGCCGCATAGTAGGCTGTTGCAAGAAAGACGCATCGCGGCATACCGGTTGTGGTAATTCTTCGTCGATCGCCCCCATCACCCCGCATCGACGCAGCAACGGCCCGGGGCCTTAGGGTACTGAATCGCGGGGTAGCGAAGAAACGGAGCATCGTCTTGAGAACTGCGCCTGGCGAGTCTCCCGAGGGCTTGGAGCTTTGAAGGGGTGCGAACGCATCTACGTGACGTCACGTATTGCTGGAAACGTGCCCCGAACTGATGTGTGTGACTGTGCGACCCTGGGATGTACGATCCATGGCGCTGGGATACAGAACCTCGAAGCGCGCTACGCAGAGAAATAAACACGCGCGTCTCCCATTATACAACTAGTTGTACACCTCTGTGACGGATATGTTGTGATGAATTGACATGCGCAGGAATGTTTCTAATTAATGTGCCTCGGCTTGTCACGCTCTCGACCGAAGATTACTCTTGCAAGCCACTCCTTGACCTGCGCATACTCAAAGATGAAGTCAATCTGCGGATCGGAGTCTGTCATGCAAGGTGGAATCCGTTCAAATTACTTATGACGCTCTGTTTGAAGGCTCATCTTTCTTTCGGAGAGCGCCGAAAGGATCAAAAGAGCCGCATGACTAACGATCTTCTCGTATTCGGAGATGCAACCAAAGGAACCAACGCCTTGTCTTCGAAGCTATCGTGAAGTAGAAGAATTTCATCACATCGACTTGTATCTCTTGACAAAAAGCCTTCGAGAAGGTCCCTGACAAGGTGTCGTTTCAGGAAGCGACCAACTTCTTGTGAGGCGGTCAGTGGCATCTCAAGGGTTACTTGTATTAATGACCAAAAGCGGCATCGAGCCTTTGCTTCTTTGTTGTTGTGATCACGGGTGCCCGTCAGCAGGCCCTGCCTGGCCTCACGAGCGCGAGTCGATCTCGCGCAGAGATGCACCGACCGAGCTTCCGCAAGTGCCGGCTTCGCAGCCTTCTTTGTGGAGCGAATTTTCGAGAGCACTCGACATGTGGAGAACAGAGGCAGTTCCAGAGTTGCAGCAATTCGACCTACACAACGGTCTGACTCGCTCGTTATTGGGCTGAGTGGTCCCCACGTAAAACCAGGCCTCGGGCTCCGAGGTACCTAGCTTGCGAGTCATTTGAAATCTTGGACAAGCTCACAAAGCTTTTACAAAGCGGCTCGGAATGGCCCAAGGGTGATGGTTTTGCCGGCTGCTACCTGACGTTTGCATCTTTCAGGAATGCAGTCAAATGCATGTACACGAATGTCACTGGTGTGCGCCATGCAGGGCGGACAGGGTCAACCGAGTATCGGCCCATCAGCTTGCACGACTATCGGCTTGGTGAGCCGCGCCTTCGAAGACACACTGGTGCCCGGTTTGGAATACCTGCCATGCAAGGCGCTTACATTATCCCGCATGGCGTGTTCCTTGTCGTCGCATGGCACATTGACACGGTCCTATGAGACAGCTGCTTCTAGAATGAGCTTGCACAAGCCTAGAGGAGATTTCGCGACGGCCTATTGATTCTCATAACAAATCGAAATAGCGTTCCATGTGTTGCAACGGGGCTGGAGGCTCTGCGGGCGAGGGGCGCCACCATCCCAGGCCTCACGAGCCCAGCACCGTTTGCGCTCTAGACCAAAGCGCTTTGCAGTCTGCAATCATCCTGTCAACTGCCGGACCGACACTGGCTTCGTTCCTTCAGAGCCTGGTTACGACCGCCGGAGACGGTGGCCAATCGGGAGTTATGCACGGACGACGCTCGGGTCGACATTTGGCCAATGGACCTCACCTGAGTCAATAGTGACCATCCCCGCGACCACACCCAGGTGTTGTCAATTTCAACGGATCCATCGCTTGTGGAGCACTGGAGAAGAGCTGGAGAAGCGCCCACGGGGACGAAATCCAGGGCCACACCACGGGGACCCCCAGATCGCCTCGTCTGCGCAGCGTTCTGCGCCTTTGATCTCGTGCGTGTTTGGCAGCGAGTCTGATTGGCGCCTAGGCTGTCATCATGACTGATGAGCATGGTGGTCGTCGTCGAATGAACCCCACAGTCACCGTTCGAGGCGTCCGCTCACGTGAAGCGTCAGCCAAATCCAGATCGAGAGATGCAACGCGGCGACCAACAATTTTGCTCACTAGCTTAGTGGTGATGAAAAAGCGGCTTGGTAGCGCGAAACGCGAGCTCAATTCGAGAATACCACCCGATCGCTCTCTCCGCGACCCCAGAAGCTAGCCCCAAGCATGGAGGCGGCCTTTCCCTTAGCGGCTAGGCGCACATCGCCCCAAGTACACTTGCGGCGCATGGTCGCTGGATCCCAAATCTCCAGCTTTGTTATTAAAACGTGAGGGGCCCCAGGGTGTCTGTTCCTCGTCCAGGCTGCTTCGTGCATTTTCTACCTGCTCTTCGCTGAAGGTAGCACCCACCGTCACTAGCAAACAGTTCAATCCTTGCTACGTTTGCCAACATGGACGCCAACTACGAGAAGGAGGAGGCGGCTCGCCGCACTTCCATCAATGCCACTACCGATGTCAACATGACTGAGGCCCCTGTCACCTGGAAGGCATACATGCTCTGCGCTTTCGCCTCCTTCGGTGGTATCTTCTTCGGGTATGTCTGCAACTGCAACCACATGGGGTGACCATAGCTAAACATGTGCCTCACAGTTATGATTCTGGTTACATTAACGGTGTTCTCAACTCTCCCCTCTTCATCGAGGAGGTCGAGGGTCCTATCTGCCCTCAGGGCTTGGACACCCCCAACGGTGCCTGCGCCATCAGCAGCAGCAACACCTCGCTCATTGTCTCTATTCTGTCTGCTGGTACTTTCTTCGGTGCCCTCATCGCTGGTGACATGTCTGATATCATCGGTCGCAAGTGGACCATCGTTATTGGATGTGTCATCTACATCATCGGTAAGAGCCCTCTGACTACTGCTGGCCCTCGAGTCACTTTACTGATTCAACCACAGGTGTTGTTCTCCAGATGGCTGCCTCTGGCCGTGACCTCCTTGTTGCTGGTCGTGCTATCGCTGGTATCGGTGTCGGTTTCGAGTCTGCTATCGTCATTCTCTACATGTCCGAGATCTGCCCCAAGAAGGTCCGTGGTGCGCTCGTCTCCGGTTACCAGTTCTGCATTACCATCGGTCTCCTGCTTGCCGCCTGCGTCAACTACGCTGTCAAGGGACGTGGTGACACCGGCGAGTACCGCATTCCCATTGGTATCCAGTTCGCATGGGGTGTCATTTTGGCGACTGGTATTGCTTGCCTGCCTGATTCTCCCCGTTACTTCATCAAGCGTGGCAAGACTGAGCAGGCTAAGAAGGCTCTTCTGAAGGTTCGTGGTGTCCACCCCACCAAGCCTGATGCTGAGCACCTTCGTGCCATGGTTGACTTTGAGCTTGCCGAGATCATTGCCAACGAGGAGTACGAGCGCGAACTCATTCCTGCTGGTGGCTGGTTGGCTGGCTGGACTAACTGCTTCACTGGCTCTCTCTTCCAGTCCAACTCCAACCTTCGTAAGACTATTCTGGGTACTTCTCTCCAGATGATGCAGCAGTGGACCGGTGTCAACTTCATTTTCTACTACTCGACACCTTTCCTTCAGTCGACTGGCGCCATCAGCAACACTTTCTTGATCTCGCTGATCTTCACCCTCGTCAACGTCTGCTCTACCCCGCTTTCCTTCTACGGTATGGAGAAGTTTGGTCGTCGCACACTTCTGTTGGTTGGCGCTTTCGGCATGTTGATCTGCCAGTTCCTGACTGCTATCATCGGTGTCACTCAGGGCTTCAACAACTCCACCACTCTTGCCGATGGTACCACCAGAGCCAACAACATCTCTGCTGTCAACGCCCAGATTGCTTTCATCGCCATCTTCATCTTCTTCTTCGCCACCACCTGGGGTCCTGGAGCCTGGGTCCTCATCGGTGAGGTCTTCCCTCTCCCCATCCGTTCCCGTGGTGTTGCGCTTTCCACCGCCTCCAACTGGCTCTGGAACACCATCATTGCCGTCATCACCCCTTACATGGTCGGCAAAAATGAGGGCAACCTGAGGTCCTCTGTTTTCTTCATCTGGGGTGGTCTTTGCACAATCGCTTTCGTTTACACCTACTTCCTTGTCCCCGAGACCAAGGGTCTGTCCCTTGAGCAGGTCGACCAGATGATGGCCGAGACTACTCCCAGGACATCCGCCAAGTGGAAGCCCACCACCACCTTCGCCGAGGCCAGCCTCGAGAAGGGTGGTGCTGCTCTCACTGAGGGTGGCCAGGTCTTCATGAGCACAGAGAAGAACAAGCGCACCGCTTCCGTCCACTAAGCGACTCTCTACGAGCCCCAAGTCATACCTTGACGGCATGAATAGGGGCGTTTGTGTACGAGGCACGAAGTACGAAGTAATGTTTCTGTTTTGTGATGTATGCGAAGCAGACTCCGGGAGACTGTGGAGAACTGTTCTCCACTACGCAATCGCAACAGTTTGATTCCCCGCAATTGCAGCTCGAACCTTGAGGTTCAGGATTGTCATCATAGTAAAGCAATTTATAATGTTCCACACTTATTCATTCTTGACTGTTCCAACCATGAAGTGAATCTTCACTGCAAGAAATGATGTCGCACATGTTCCTGAGCTACCAGCCCATGCCCATGGCTCGTGTGACACGTCCTCAACCCTAGACCCTTTGTCCATGCCTTCTTCGACCCAAAGTGCAGGTCTCGGTTATATGAAAAGCTTAAACCACTGCTGTGCAATGACGGTTCCGCCCAGTAGGTCCAGCCGGGCCGACTTCCTAACAACGACTGGGCCCCGCACAGAGTCTCTATTCATACCAAGCTTCACTAGCCGAGTGTCAAAGGCGAGAACATACCCTACATCATAGAAAATTTCTATTTTCTCGATGAATCTAGCGCAGTCTAGTCTATCCCCCAATCAAGCTGGATGAAATTCGTTCTGGATCGATGGTCGAAGTCGCCGGGGGATCCGGCGATACCATATCGACACCACTTCAGAGGCAAAAGCTGTCGGTCTTTAGATGTAAGACCGACCAGCAGCATGTTGACAGCTTCTAAGCGAGTAATCGTATTGCACGCACTGGAGCAAGGCAAGTGTAGCCTACCTCTGTCGCGAATTTGGGCGCTACTGCTGTTTGGTTGACCCTAGTGTTCTAAATGTTGGTCCGATGTATGCTGATTTGCTGGTTCTCGGACTAGAGTTGTGCCACCTGATGCATATTGGAAAAGGCTAAGTGCACGACAACGATGACATACAGTGCAGTTCATTGTTGCATAGACTAAAGTCCTCGGAGCGAGTCTCTGTGGCTTGGGTCTGGTGAGCACTTTGGGGGCGATCAGAATATCGAATGGAAATGGGTGGCCTCGTTGGGTTCGCATGCACTTCAATCTCATTTCGCTCATCTCGGATGTACTTCTTTGTTTGGGCTAGCCAACGCGCTTAGCAGTGTTACCATCCGTTGTCACACCTGTACTCCACATCTCCGCATTCCAGCTATAGGCTCTTAAGCTCCAGATCGTCCCAAATAGCTTCGCCCAGGTGTACGGTACCGGTCCGAGGCTGCCGCTCGTCACGTCCCTGTACGTTCATGCAAGTTATTGAAACCCCAACCTATTGGGCGCCAGTGTCTCCATTCATGGGGAAGTCTGAGGAAGCACAGCCGCTGCCATGTAGATCAACTTTTCCCTCACCATGAGATATCCTGGTCTCCGTTTCTCGGTCGAAGGCATCTGTCTTCTGTATTTCATTCAATGTGCTGGCTTCTGCAGTGTGCAGCTGTTGACTTGCATAGACTGCAGGAGCGTCATCGACGGGCTTCTTCGTCAAATCCAGTAGGCGTACCTTCGCTAGGACTTCTGCTTGAAAATTTGTGGGGAATGTCATTCTTGGCTGCGGTGCAGTAAGTGGTGTCCTAGTGCCGCCAGCATGCTCTGCTTCTTCTCTTCTCACCTCCTCCTCCGCAACTTGAGCACGCTCAAATGCTTCCACATCGTTGCTCTGTGGTGTCGCTTCGTATGCTGGGGTTTCCCAATGTGATTGCTTGGGTTGAGCTTCTGCGTGTCGCGCCACCTTCGCCTCACCAGCGTCAAACACGGCTTTCGAAGGAGCAGCAGCATGTGAGGTGATCAGAGCCGATGGTAAGGCAGCATCAGACACGGGCGTTAGCAGACGTATAGTAGGCTTCTCCTTGGGTGGTGAGGGTGATTGAAAATGAACGATCGGCGCACGAGGAGCATCTTGACTGCGGGATCCTTGGAGTCTGTCTGCAGCTATGGCCCTTTTCATAGAGCCTGTGGCACCGTCTCCGTCGCGATTGCCGTGGGCTTCCTCAGTGGGCAGTTGTGGTGGGTGTGATGCAAGTGGTGCTGGGCGCAGCACAGGTCGAGCACCCTGAAGTGGTGGATGTGCTTCTGGAGTCCGTCTCCCATTTGGCTGTCTGCGATTTCCTCCCGTACTTTCTGCTTCATTGCCCTCCTCAGCTAACAGCTCCTTGCCGTTATCTCTCTTCATAGCCCGTGCACCACTCTTCTTTGGCAAGAGACTATTAAGCCACTTCTCAGCAGGCCCCTTGCCTCGAAATCCAGCGTCTTGCTCAGCTTTGACATGTCGGTAGACAGCTTTGGCGTGTGGCAGAAAACCCATTCCACTGTTCCTGGTAGGCAGAAAACCAAAGGGTGTGCCATCGGGACCAAGAAGAAATTCAGCTATGTGAGTTTCTCTAGTGTGAGTTTGTCTGACGTAGACTTCTCCAGCATGATCTTCTCCAGCTTGTGTTTCTTCAGCGTGGGATTCTCCGGTGTGTAGCGCGCCAGACATGAGGTATTGAGTCTCGGACGACTCTAGGTTGTTGTCCGAATCGTGACGACTTTGCTGAACATGCTGGCGCTGGTGGTCATGGCGACGCAGCCTGCGTTTGTGATTTGAGATGTCCGTAGATGGGCGGTGTCGATGCTGATTACCTGCTATCTGGTTACCTTCATGCTGTCTGTCGCATTTGCGATGATGTCTCTGATGGCGACGTCGTGTCGTGTCTTCTTTGTGCCATCGATATGTTTCCAAGCCTTCGACAATGCCTTCAATAACGAGACGGCTGGTGCTTGTGCCACTCATCTTCAGATCACAGGGCTATGGCCCAATTGCCAGGTCTTGGATACTTGCAGCAATAGCTTTCCTGTACTTCACAGATGGGGAGTCTGGACAGGGTGGGAAACTCTGGCTTCTGCTCACCATATATGGTTGAAGCCTCGCGAGGAGGATCCATTACGCCTTGCTAGAGGGTTTGCTTTGAACATCGAACGAAAAAATGTTGCTGTCGATTGCGAAGGGGTGAAGAGCGATGGTGACAAGAGCACTTTTGCAAACGGTTTGTGGTCCATGTGAATTTCAGTGAAAGAAACCGTTTGCGCTACGTCAACAAGTTGTAAACATCACTGTAAACATGGACTGAAATCGAGTCACAGGAAAATTTGACACTCTATCAATCATGATCATTCAATGCAAACAAAACTATGGTAACTATCTAAATTGATCACAGACCTCTGTCCCAGCCATTGGTAACAATCAACAATCTTGCATGCTGCCTCGGTTCCATTCCAGGCATACTTCGTAAATTCGTAGGTGACTGCACGAGCCAAAAGGCATCTACTGCTGTCCAACCATACCCGCAGATCCACGAGGTGTCACCACCGGGCCATGACCCATGAACCACGGCAGCGCATCAGCGATCGTCTCTAATGCGTTGGGCTCTACTGCTGTGGGGTCCTGAGGAACCTTGACACCCTGTTCGGCTTGATCAGCAGCCTCTTGGAGCGGATTTACCGCCCCAGACGGCTGGTCAATTGGCGGTAGGTCGTCAGACGAATCCGAAGGCACTGGCGTAAGGCCTGGAATCGCTTCTGTGTTTGTGTCATTGACGACTTCACCCTCCGGAGCGTCGAGCATCACTGGGTTCTTCAAGATGTCGTTGACTAGCTCTCCAAGCGTCTTGTTCTGGTATGGCAGCAGTGGAAGAGAATCTGTGGCGTTGCTTCCAGGATCTGTGGATTCCAGCGTTGGCGACGAAGCTGCCTCGGTCGAAGCAAAGGGATCGGTCGAGTTCAGAGGGGAGGGCAGGGTGTAGTTGTCTGGAATCGGGGAGGGAATGAGTGGAAGCGATTGGCCAGGGCGAGGCTTACGGCCACTGGCGTCTTCGGGCTCAAACTGCCATCCATCTTCAGAGTCGTCGTCGGGGTCATACGATATTTTGTGTGAATGAGAGGAAGAGTTGCTGTTGGAAGAGCTATTGTCTAAGGTTTGGTTCGCGAGACAATCGTTATACGCAGCCTCTTGTTCAGCAAAGGTCTTGAGGTAGACTTCATGCTGCGCAATTTCTTCGGCGGTGTGGTTACAACCACCCCAGCAGCTGTTGAACCCTATCTGGGGAATGGGCTCTACACAAGGTGTCAAGGTAGGGACGTCCAAGCCGGGGAATACATCATCTGTGGAAGTGACAGGATCTATAGAGATGATGATGGTAGGGACATCAGCAGAGGAGTCGTCTGTTAGAGGGTCGGATCCTCCACCAGGTACGAGCTCGGGAACTGGTGGCTCCGGGGCGGGAATCTGCGGAGGGAAATTGAAGTGCCCATCGAGATCCGGGATGTCGAAATCCGGGATGAATGGAGGTTTACTGTATATATCCGGCTCACCAAGCACTAATGGAATATCTTCAGGACCAGGTGCGCCGCTAGTGTCAGGATCATCGCTATAGAGGTTGAAAGGATCGCCAAACAATTTCGAGATTCCTGCCAATAACGCGTCAAAGAAGTTGACACTGTCGCCAGCTTGTGCACTTGCTTCACTCGTCACTGGGTCGACGAGTTGTCTTTTCGCCCTCGAGGCTTGTACAAGATTGGGGAACCACTTCTTGAAGCCGTCATCGGAATCTGTAGCCTCACCGGCATCGCTGATGCTGCCAATATTGCCAGGTCCTGGGTAGGCTTGAGCAGATGAGACGGAGTGGGAAAGAACGCCCCTCCTGGCGAGTCTTGGAACTGCAGCAGTGTCCGTTCCTTCAGAAGCAAGGTTCTGTTCGCTTTCTGCAACGGGTGCTACGCCACGAGTTGCAGAAGGGTAGTAAGGAACATTGACACTCGAAGCAGCCGCATACTTGATGAGTGAGGCCAAGTTGTTACTTAGCTCGACCATGCGCTGAAGGTAGGCGTTGAATCTCTCCGAATCAGTCATATCGCCCCAGGCTTTCTTCGCAGGGGCCTCGTCAGGAGCCGGTGCTGTTGTATTTGTGGGCGCCTCAGGAGAAGCTTCTGCGGGCGTGTCTTTGACCGCGTCTGTCGATGCTTGATCCTGAGCTTGTTGCTTGTAGTATGCGCTCTCATCGCCACGGTGGAACGTGATCGGTTCACGTGGGGTATCGGCGCGCTTGTTATATGATATCCACCTCTGCTGACGAGGTATGCGTTTGTAAGCCGAATAAGGGTCCTCGTCATTTTGTGAATCCTGAGTGCTATAGGCATTCTTGTTCGAGAAGTCGATGCCATCTTCAGGGTATGGGTCCAGATCCTCCTCGTTACGGTAGTGAGAGACCGGCGCGTAATCGTCCATTTCGTGCTCACAGTCCTCTGTATGGATGTGTGCGTGTGGATTCATGGAGTTTTCGTTCAGTCGGTTGTGCAATTCGAGACGCTTGGCTGCAGGCATAACATCCCTACGAGCGAGACCTCTACCACTCAGCGTCGCCAAGTATGCATCAAGCTCTTCTTGCACCCTTGTATTTGGCTTTCCTTTGCTCAACTTCTTTTGCGCATTCTGCTTTGATTTCTGAGACTGTTGCGATTGCTGGCTCACTTGCTTCTGCTGTTGTGGCTTAGGCTGCTGCTGCACTGCTTGACTTTGGCCACCACTAGGGCATTCAGGATGATAATATCCACTGGCAATTTTCGCTGCACAGTCGCCGGCTTGTTTCGCTGGTGGAGTCCACTGACCTCCACCGCCACCGCCACTGCCACCGCCAGAGTTACTCGAAGATGTGTCTTTGCTGCCAGCATTCTTGGATGGCTTACCAGTGCATTGACCTTTGGAAAATGCAGACTTCATGGATGAGCTATCTCCGTTACCGTAGGAAACATCCTTACCAGGATCGTCGAAAATAGCATCGGTAGTCTCCTGAATCTTACAGCTATTGATGTTGGCCAGGTTCGCGACAAACAGCTCTGGAAATCTGGCTAGTGCGGTCACAGCTGAAGCCTGAGTATCGCGCTTGCCCTTGTTCTTGTTCGTGATATCGACTACGGCGCAATTCATGTACATCTCTCGGTTGCCAATCCTGTTGAACCTGTATGTTGTAAGCCAGCGTCACGAGTTTCGTACTATTCAAGTCATCGAACGCATACCATGTCCAAGCCAGCAGGCATTTCTTCGCTGCCGGCATGTCCTTGGGTACGGTGAAATCATAGCTGTCCTTCAACGGACATCCACCCACGATGCTCTTCATGACCCTGAAGTCGTTTCCGCCATCACAGCTCATACTGATCTGGCAACTGCCTCCACCGTGTGTCGCACTGCCCTTGAGTCTTAACGTCTGCTTACTACCGGCCGCATAGGTCGCGACTGTGGTCAGTGGCGTGTTGAGATGATAGCCCTTGCAAGCAAAGTTGCTGCCGTCGGCGTTTAGTGGGCTGAGGATGTTATAGTCTTTGGGCTCTTGAGGACGATCTGTTGCATGTGGATCTCTCAGAGGTGAGGGGCTTGACATTTGCATGTGCGCGAAGACGAGTGGGAGGGCGCTCAGCGCACCGATGATGGAGATGGGAGCCATGGTGGGTATGGCCAGCATACAGTGGAGTGCAGGAGCGCTGAAGAACGAGACGGCGTGCTAGAGTGCCATGATGGATATATGGTTGCGAACAAGGGAGGGTGGCAATTGTGCCAGTTGCGCGTCGAATTCCTCGTTGTCGCGTGGATCTAGACACGCCTGACTGTAAGCCAGATCGAAAGTGGAAGAAGGGCAGGAAAATCGGGACAAGGGAGAAGACACAAGGATACACGAAGGAAGCTGATTTGACCCGGCGAGTGGAACTGTGGATAGGGTCCTATTCCATTGAGTCGAGCGTGTACCTGTCTTAGTAGTGTCCACGTAGTCCACATCGACAGGTGCTGCAGGATGCCGTCAGTAAACCACATCTCTCTGGCAAAGAATGAATCGAGGCTGCTCGTCCAAACGCTGCAGCTGCAGTTGCAGCAGTCTTTTTGCATTCCATTAGATATTTGTGCAGCCCCAAAAGCTTCGCAAAGCTTGTAGCAGACCCAGTAACGCCGCGGAATGCAATGCCCATGTCCTCCCCCTCATCGAAGGCTCGATCGTTGCACGACGCCCTCGTCGCCCTTCTTGGTCTTTTTCCCGCCACGGAAATCATTGGCTGACAGCTCGGTCTCGGTGTCGAGGCCCAGTTCGGCAGCCTCCTTGGCCTCGCGCTTCTTCCTGCTTCGTTCGGCGTGTGAAAGGAGGTACGGGCGTACGAGCATGTAGGCGCCGACGATGACGACAATGCGAATCCAGCGCTGGGCACTCATTTCCTCCCAAGACTTGACAGAGTTGTTGACCAGGCGGTCCTTCCACTCGACCACGTTGGCGACGAGCGCATTCCAGGAGACTTCGTCGGCCATGCTTGCGGTGCTGGTGGGGGAGTCGGTGAGCGGCAGATGGGCAAGTGCGATGTTTTTGGTTGGTGCAGGGCGATGCAGACGGTGTCGATAGGCGTAGCAGATCGGTGGACGTCGAGGGGAGAAGGGGGAGAGTGTCCTGTGGAGAGTGCTTTGCGGGTGCGAGGTAATTTCAAAGAGCGCATCGGGCGCCGGGTACTTCCCTCCAACGGCCATGAATTGCTTCAGCTCCGGGCTCCCCCGCTATTGGCTGCCCACGACGCGTCGCGCTACGGCCGTCTGCACAGCTGGAGAATGACCACACATCGACACAGCGTCATGGCCTCTGTCGACGGCGAAGCGGCTGAACGAGAAGAGGTAAGCCTGACTTGCGTGGGCTGCTGTCGCTACTCTCGCTAATCATCTACTCTATAGCGCCTCAAGTCCGCCCTCTGGTACTCGATCGGACAGTTCGTCGATGAAGCTCTCCTCGCCGACGACCTCAATGCCACGCCTCAGTTCATTGGTGCTTTGACCGAGCTGGTATATACACAAATCGGTATGTCCTGGCCACCCATACAATAGCAAATGCCTCTTTGCTACAGCACCAGATGTGCTTGCTACTGACTAACCCACGCCAGCAAATACATCCCGCGATCTCGAAACCTTCTCTCGCCACGCCGGCCGCAAAGCCATCAATACCGACGATGTGATGCTACTCACGCGGCGTAACGAGGCTCTCGAGGACATCTTGCGGCAGGAGCTCGATCGAATGAAGGCTGCAGAGGGAAGGGGAGAGCAACAGCAGAGCGTAGCTCCGACAAAAAAGCGAGGCAGGCCTCCTGGAGCTGGGAAAGGGAAGGGCAAGGCTTGAAGCCACCTGGTGTCAGTCTGCTACACGGCGTTTGGGGCGTTGAAGCCATCACGATACCCACGGGCATGGATTAGAGTCTGAGCATGGCCCCATACACATAACATGAAGTTCCCGAATTGCATCGCCTTTGAACATACTCATGCTTGCCATCTGAGACTGTCAGTACACAGCAATTTGACTTGCAACCGCCAGATGCATTACCCACTTTGCCTTTGTTCATCGCCCCAGCTCAGCTCTCACCGCCCACTTTCTTCTGCCGCTGCTACCAGCCGCAAACTGCATGTGGGGCCTTTGCCCCTCACGGCCTTCGGCGGACTCCTGCACGCGACCTGGAACGCGCCGCCGCCTGGCACGACGATAACGATCAATTCCAAGCCCTTTCATTCGCTGTGGAGCTTGTCACGACTAACAGATGATGTTCGAAGGGTCCAGTGACAGCGCACTTTGGGGTTGGACCGCGGCGTTCTCCACAGTCCGCCTGGAGCTGTATCTAGAAGATGAATGCTACCGTTTGCCTCCATATTGTTGGCTTCTGATACCCCTCGCTTCCATCTTTCCTCCTTGTTCGATTAATTGTACTTACCATTCTCACATTGCGAGTGAGGTGTGTTGATATCATGGCGCCTGGACTTATCGAAACTGAGTCTGCGCCTGCAGCGCCTGCAGATGCGCTGCGTCAGCTCAACGAGGTCACGGCTGACTTCGACGATACTCTGAGGTTCTACCTCAACGGCACCAAGGTCACGCTCGACAATGCGGACCCCGAAGTCACAGTGCTGGAGTACCTAAGAGGGATTGGACTTACAGGAACAAAGCTAGGATGTGCTGAAGGAGGGTGTGGAGCTTGCACAGTGGTACGTAGTCTTTCCCACCCAAAGAAGAGAGCTGCGCAGGAGCCCAAACTATGCCATCCAATACAGCGTGAGCTACATGATAAATACTAACGTACTTTCAAGGTTGTTTCACAGCTGAACCCTACGACTAAGAAGATATACCACGCTTCCGTGAACGCATGTCTGGCACCGCTGGTCAGTGTCGATGGCAAGCATGTCATAACAGTTGAGGGGATAGGTAATGTCAAGCGACCACACCCAGCGCAGGAGCGGATAGCAAAGGGAAATGGCAGCCAGTGTGGATTCTGCACGCCAGGAATCGTTATGAGCTTGTACGCTCTTCTTCGCAATACCGATGCGCCCACCGAACACGACGTCGAAGAAGCCTTTGACGGGAATTTGTGCAGATGCACAGGATACAGGCCAATTTTGGATGCCGCACAAAGTTTCAGTGTGAAGACTGGGTGTGGCAAGGCGAAAGCAAACGGTGGGGGCGGATGCTGTATGGAGAAGAATGGAGCAGAAGGAGTTAACGGCGGCGGCTGCTGTAAGACAAGCGGTGCAAATGGCGACGACCAACCTATCAAGCGATTTACACCTCCTGGTTTCATTGAATATAAGCCAGATACTGAGCTTATATTCCCGCCACAGCTTCACAAGCACGAGTTCAGACCTCTGGCTTTCGGAAACAAGAAGAAGAGGTGGTACAGACCGACGACATTACAGCAGTTACTCGAGATCAAGAACGCACATCCCTCAGCGAAGCTCATTGGAGGATCCACTGAGACACAGATCGAGATCAAGTTCAAAGGCATGAATTACAGCGCTTCCGTCTTTGTTGGGGACATCCCAGAGTTGCGACAGTTCAAGTTCAATGACGACCATCTTGAAATTGGTGGCAACGTTGTCCTGACCGATCTCGAACGGATTTGCGAAGACGCTGTCGAGCACTATGGGAAGGATAAAGGACAACCGTTTGCTACAATTCTGAAGCAGATTCGTTACTTCGCAGGACGGCAAATTCGAAATGTGGGCACACCTGCTGGCAACCTTGCGACAGCCAGTCCCATATCGGATCTCAATCCAGTCTTCGTCGCCACCAATGCTACGCTGGTAGCTAAGAGTCTGAAAGAGACAACAGAGATCCCAATGTCAACGTTCTTCAAGGGATACAGACAAACTGCTTTGCCTCCCGACGCCATCATCGCTAGCTTGAGGATTCCTGTAGCGAAAGAGAAGGGAGAATATATCCGTGCTTACAAGCAGTCAAAGCGAAAGGATGATGATATCGCAATCGTCAACGCGGCGCTTAGGGTGGCACTTGATGATGACCACATCGTCAAAAGTGTCAGCCTCGTGTATGGTGGTATGGCACCCACAACAATAGTCGCAAAGAAAGCCACGGAATTCCTCGAAGGAAGGACGTTCACTGAACTGCAGACTCTGGAAGGTGTCATGGCTAAACTCGAGGAGGACTTCGATTTGCGATTCGGCGTGCCTGGCGGCATGGCAACTTATCGAAAGACTTTGGCACTCGGCTTCTTCTACAAGTTCTACCACGAAGTTCTTTCTGCACTGAATGCTAAAGAAGTCGAAGTCGATACACAAGCGATTGGTGAAATTGAGCGAGATATCAGCTCTGGCTGGAAAGATCAGAAGGCTGCCGAAGCTTACAAGCTGAACGAGGTCGGACAATCGAAGAACCACGTCGCTGCTATGCAACAGACCACAGGCGAAGCTCAATACACTGACGACATTCCTTTACAACGAAATGAGCTCTACGGTTGTTTGGTTCTGTCTACAAAGGCACACGCTAAGCTACTTAGTGTAGACCCTGAAGCAGCACTTGATCTGCCTGGAGTCGCTGCTTATGTAGACCACAAGGATCTGGCAACACCGGAATCGAACTGGTGGGGAGCGCCTTCCTGTGACGAGCTCTTCTTCGCGGTCGACGAAGTGTTCACTGCGGGTCAACCCATAGGTATGATTCTTGCTGATACAGCAAAGCACGCTGAGCAGGGAGCAAGGGCTGTCAAGATCGAGTACGAGGAGTTGCCAGCAATATTCACCATTGAGGAGGCCATCCAGCAAGATTCCTTCTTTCAACATTTCCGGTACATCAAGACAGGTGATGTTGACAAAGCTTTCGAGGAGGCCGATCATGTGTTTAGTGGAACTGCACGCATGGGTGGACAGGAACACTTCTACCTTGAGACACAAGCATGTCTGGCTGTACCAAAACCTGAATTTGGCGAGATGGAGATCTACAGTAGCACTCAAAATCCGGCAGAAACGCAAGCGTACGTATCAAAAGTGATTGGTGTCTCTGCGAACAAGGTCAATGCTCGCGTCAAGCGCATGGGGGGTGGATTTGGCGGCAAAGAGACGCGCTCAATCCAGCTCGCTGGTATCGTGGCTGTTGCAGCCAACAAAGTCCGGAGACCTGTTCGATGTATGCTCAACCGAGACGAAGACATACTGACGTCCGGACAACGCCATCCATTCCTCGCTCGTTGGAAAGTTGCCGTCAACAAGGACGGAAAACTCCAGGCACTTGACGCGGATGTCTTCAACAACGGTGGGTGGAGTCAAGATCTATCTGGCGCTGTGGTCGAGCGTGCTCTCTCCCACATCGATGGCGTCTATTCAATCCCCAATGTTCACGTCCGTGGCAGGGTAGCCAAAACAAACACCGTTTCT
This sequence comes from Curvularia kusanoi, assembly GCA_011058905.1. Taxonomy (NCBI): domain Eukaryota; kingdom Fungi; phylum Ascomycota; class Dothideomycetes; order Pleosporales; family Pleosporaceae; genus Curvularia; species Curvularia kusanoi. The sequence continues at coordinate 1,436,107 of SWKU01000003.1, forward strand.
AACACTGCGTTCCGCGGTTTTGGTGGACCACAGGGAATGTTCATCTGCGAAACCTTCATGGAAGAAATTGCAGACCACCTTAACATTCCTGTCGAGAAGCTGCGTGAGATCAACATGTACTCGCCAGAAGGCAGTATGATCACGCACTACAACCAAGAGATCAAGGATTGGTACGTGCCACTTATGTACAAGCAAGTCCAAGAAGAGTCGGAGTACTCGCGCAGACGTGCAGAGATAGAGGAGTTCAACAGGACGCACAAGTGGAACAAACGTGGTCTGGCTATTGTCCCTACCAAGTTTGGTATCTCTTTCACAGCGCTCTTCCTCAACCAAGCTGGTGCTCTTGTGCACATTTACCACGACGGATCCATTCTCGTCGCGCACGGTGGAACAGAAATGGGTCAAGGATTACACACGAAGATGACTCAAATCGCAGCGGAAGCTCTGCAAGTACCTCTCGAAAGCGTCTTCATCAGCGATACAGCAACAAACACAGTGGCGAACTCATCCTCTACCGCTGCCTCCGCCTCGTCTGATCTCAATGGCTATGCCATCTATAATGCCTGCGAGCAGCTCAACGAGCGCTTGAAGCCGTACCGAGAGAAGCTGGGTCCTGGTGCGTCGATGAAAGACATTGCGCACATGGCATACTTCGATCGCTGCAATCTCAGCGCCCAAGGTTTCTACAAGACACCCGACATCGGCTACGTCTGGGGCGCCAACACGGGGCAGATGTTCTTCTATTTCACGCAGGGCGTCGCCGCCGCCGAGGTCGAGATTGATACACTCACTGGCGACTGGACGTCTCGGCGTGCAGACATCAAGATGGACGTCGGCAGGAGTATCAATCCTTCGATCGATTATGGACAGATCGAGGGCGCCTTTGTGCAGGGCCAAGGTTTGTTCACTACCGAGGAATCTCTCTGGCAGAGGAGTACAGGGGGAATCTTCACCAAGGGACCTGGCAACTACAAGATTCCTGGCTTCAGGGACATTCCACAGGTCTTCAATGTCAGTCTATTGAAGGACGTGCAGTGGGAAAACCTGCGCACCATTCAGCGGTCAAGGGGTGTCGGTAAGTAATCCTGCATATTTGTACTCTCAGCGTTTGCTAATTCTAATCAGGTGAACCCCCGCTGTTCATGGGCAGTGCAGTTTTCTTTGCTATCCGCGATGCGCTGAAGGCGGCGAGGAAAGAATTTGGCGAGACCGACGTGCTGCATTTACAGAGCCCCGCTACGCCTGAGCGAATTCGCATTTCTTGTGCAGATCCGATCTTGAAAAGAGCGTGGGTCGAGCCAAAGGAAGGAGAGAAGAGTTTCTTTATCAGCATCTAAGTTGTTGCAAGTCTTAGCATGACGCGAGGTGACATGGCTGGCTTTGAGCTAGGTTGTGTTGTATTACAAACCAACCCGATCGCATATTCTTAAATCCAACCATTTACCAATATCAAATGAGTCTAGATATTTCGTCGGCGCTCTTCTTGAGTATTGCTCATGCATTGTGTCCCCCTAGGTGTTACATTTGTTCAAATAGCCACGGTGTTGAGGTGTCGATGATTCTTACCAGGATCGCTCGCTTATCGCAAGATCGATCGGGCCCTGTCGATCTAGCCAGATTGGAAGTCAAACACTCAATCTTTTGACATGACATCACCGTCTTCCGCGATGCGCTCAGAGCTTGACGCGTTTCTCGCCCAGCATGGCTGGCAGAAGCAATTCCACAACTCCTTATGTGCATACACTCAAGGGCCAATTCCCTCCTTCCCTCTCGTGAAATAAATCCTCCCATTTGATGATACGTTCTATACATAGGATCGGTCCTTCCATTGCATCTCGAACAACACAGCGAGCGCCACTGGTTCTGCCTTACGTTCGTGCTTCTCCCTACGCTACCGCCATGCCTCCAAAACGTAAGGCATCTACAGTAGCTGCGTCGCCTGCGGCAGACGAAGCGCCGGTCGACCGTTCGAAGATTCGCCGCTCTGAAGTCCCCCTGCCGTCAAATGTTGCAGGCCAGGACAAGAAGCTGCCACGTCGACAATCGTCCCGTGGGGGTGCGGCTATCACAAATCCAAACGTCAATCCTGAGCTCCTCGATGCGCCCAATGCTCTAAGGGCGTCCCCTGACGGGCATGAGTGCGTCGACGCAGAGGCCCACCTGCATCAGCACGACAGAGATACTGGCGATGGAGTGGACAGCGTCAATGCAAACCTAGCTCAGCCCTCGACCTCCCAGAATGCAACCACGGAGGTCAAGGCAGCTCCACTGACCGGTGCCGAAAGCATTGACAAAGCTGAAGCTACTCCTGCAGCACCAGCAGCCGGCAGGGCCAAGGCAAAGAAGGCTCGAGCTACGCATGTGAAGACCGAAGGCGCAGAAAGCGATGCTGCATCTGCAAATGGCGTCCTGCAGAACGGCACAGCCCCTGCAGAGGATGCGGGTGTTACTGGCGATCCTGAAGCTGAAGGTGCAGACGGTGAGGAGGCGGACGAAGTCGAACTCAAACAGGCCATGGCCCGGCCTCCACCTGTAAACTCTGAATACCTTCCTCTTCCGTGGAAGGGGCGGCTAGGATATGTACGTCCCCTGCATGACCCCATGCAATATTACCGGACTAACACGCACGTCAGGCTTGTCTCAACACCTACCTTCGAAACGCAAATCCTCCCGTGTTCAGTTCCAGAACGTGCCGGATTGCGAGCATCATCGAACATCGCCACCCCTTGAAGGACCCCTCTCAGCCGGAGCATCCCACTAAGAACCGTCCCGATAAAGATCAGCCTGCTGATCCTGCACGAGGACAGAAGTATGTGGAAGAGATATGCCTTGCCAATGTCCGAGACATTATCAAGATGGTGCGGTGGAATGACAGATACGGCATCAAATTCATGCGACTGAGCAGCGAAATGTTCCCGTTCGCAAGTCACGAGGAATATGGCTACAAGCTTGCACCTTTCGCCGCCGATGCTTTGGCCGAAGCTGGCAAAGTAATCGGTGAGCTGGGCCACAGAGTCACCACCCATCCTGGCCAGTTCACACAATTGGGATCACCGAGGAAGTCGGTCATTGACAACGCTGTGCGCGATCTCGAGTATCACGCTGAGATGCTCTCTCTTCTGAAGCTGCCACCTCAACAAGATCGCGATGCTGTTATGATCATGCATCTGGGTGGTGCTTTTGGTGACAAACCAGCTGCTCTTGAAAGATTCCGCGAGAACTATGCAAAGCTCTCCGATGGCGTCAAGAAACGACTTGTGCTCGAGAACGACGATGTCGTGTGGAATGCGCACGAACTATTGCCCATGTGCCAGGAGCTCAACATACCCTTCGTCCTTGACTTCCATCATCACAATATCTTGTTTGATAGCACCAAGCTTCGTGAAGGTACAAAAGACGTCATGGACATGTATCCTGCGATCCTCGAAACTTGGGCAAAAAAGAACATCACGCCGAAGATGCACTATTCCGAGCCATGTCCAGGTGCCATCACTGGAAGAGATCGAAGGAAGCACTCGCCACGCGTGATGACCTTTCCACCTTGTCCAGATACAATGGATCTGATGATCGAGGCAAAGGACAAGGAGCAGGCAGTCTTCGAGCTCATGCGGACTTTCAAGCTACCTGGCTTCGACCGCATCAACGACATAGTCCCTCATCAACGACCAGACGAGAATAGGCCATGGAAGCCAAAGCCTAAGAAGAAGCCCAAGAAGGGTAAGAAGAAGACTGACGATCTCGATGACATCGACGCAAAGCTTGAGGCAGAAGAAGAGGAGGATCTGCCCCCTCCTATCGTACCTGATGAAGAGGTGGGAATGGGCGGGCCCGAGGGAAGGGTGTATTGGCCGCCCACCATGGAAGACTGGCTTCGACCACCGAAGCGTGTGATCAAGAAGAAAGAGGAGGGCGCCGCTACACCTGCCAAGAAGAAGCAGAAAACTGCAGCCACCGACACTGCCTCAGTCACTAGTGAAACCGCAGGGCTTGACCAAGCGAAAACTCCGGCTAAGAAGTCCGCGGGCAAACGAGCTGCTAGCTCGACAAAGAAGAAAGCCCCGAGATCTGTCCCCACGCCATCCCCATCTGATGACGATGAAGATGGTCTCAGCTCGCCACCGCTCAGCGACTTGGGCGAAGAGGATGAGGCCCCTGCCGTGCAGAAGCGTGCTGCACGACCCGCGCCTACACGGAAGAAGTCAGGCAGAGCTACTGCGACCAAGGTAAGCTACAGGGAAGAAGACGCCGACGAGATGAGCATGTAGCGGCATATAACTGCCATAACCGATATTCACAGAAGTTTGGGACCGGTAATTGACCTTCGGGCCTTCATATGCATCATCGTCAAGTCATCACAAGCCGTTGAAACGTTGTGAAATGGGTACGAATGTCACTGACACAAGACGATATGTTCCTAATTCCCTAGGCCGCGGCTCCCTTCGCTTGCACTCCCGTACCGTCGTTAACCAGGGGTTCCCAGCCTCCTCCGCAGCTCTCCGTATCTAAACCGCTCGCAGCTAGATACATCTGACAACATCTACCTGCCTATTGCAGATAGCTCCGGGCATCACAACAACTGAACGTCCAGTTCACGAAGCGCCTCTCAACAAAAGCAGAGTAATATACACAGGCATCTGAACACGAAAGCATCCACGATCACAAGCCAAAGCCGCATCGTAACATGGGGGTTCGATAACGCCTTCGTACTCTAGGATCGCAGCCCTGTTGTTCGAGTATGTTATCGAAGCACGGCTCGCCCCGCGACCCCAGATCCGACGGCAGCCGAAGCATTCCGCATCCTTCTTTACGACCTTCCATCGCATATCCCACTCAACCTCACCAATGAGATAATTTACATTGAAAGACGCTATTGAAATATGCACGACATTTCGAATAAGCTATTGATGCTTCAACTCGTACCTGTCACAGTGCAGTACGTGTTCCGAACATGCACTAGCCATCACCATTCACATGCGGAGATATGGTTTGATCCAGAGCGTTGCCATTGCTTGGAAGCCTTGAGATCATGCTCACCATGACTAGTGTACATTGGGACGGGGCGTCAGTTCTTGTCCTCTACAAGCCATTGTCGAAGGCTACACAGCACTACAAATCTTGGAAGAGCACATCACTTCTAGGCATCAGAACTCTTCGGCTCCGTGCCCCGAAGAGGTGGCATGCCCGCCCGTTTCCTGGGACAAGGGGTCCAGGGACGGCTGTGTCCATCCTTGCGACGTACGGCTGGTGGAGAACGGAACTTGCAGTACGAGCAGTGCAAAAGTACCCGCACAATACGAGACTATGATCTGCCCCAACGTTCTCAAGTGTAATGCCAAATCTATCCACCAATAAGGCAATCGATCACGCAATCAGCGTCTCTCTGCGCCTTTGGGCTGGAATCAAACGATTGTGAGTGTCGGTGCAAAGACCGTCCCCACCAGGATTCTGTGCTAGCATCTCGATCACCGCTATGCCTGGCGCTTCTGCATGCGTCTTTCAAGCGAGCTGCAGGCGCGGAATGGACAGGCAGCGTGCTGACTTGTTCCTGCTTTGTTCGCGACCGCACCTGCTGCCATCGAGGCTGTGGCTGGCAGGCGCAAGGTCCAGCGCGGGAACTCACGTCTGCATCGAAGATTCCACGCCCTTTCGAGAAGCTCACTATCCTCTGCCTTATCGCAGCGCGATGTCCTGCATCACATGCGGTTCGATATGTAGGCGCGGACACTAGCCTGCTTATGCCCTGGCGCTGGAGGCATGGATGTGTTCGAGAAGCGAGGCGCAGGCCCAGGCCGCAAGGATCATAGACAGGCCCTTGCGACGACAAGTGTAGGTGATGGGCATGGTAGAAGTGGGTGCGAGCGGGGCTTAGCATGCAGTACCTCAGGCATAGCGGGGTGTGGTAGGGCCTGATTGCCGGTCGTAAGGTTTGCTTCTTTAGGAGGCTGGGAATGGTAAGGGGCGACGATGGGGCAGTGATGGGACGCGCAAAGCGCTGTATGATGCACGAACTGGATGCTTCGTGTTGTGAGACTTGTTGACGGTACATGCACATACCGCTGCGTCTCGGGATCCAGAATAACATATTGCTGGGTGACTGCAATCTCACAAAACGTCCCTCCGCGGACGGTGTTCCTGCATGTGATACTACTAAAGGCAAGCGTAAAGAGATCAAGGTCGTTGATCAGGTTAGCAATAAAGCACCCACTTTCGTTCGCTATCTACCCTCTTTCCAAGTTTCGATATGCTACACAGTCTCTCTCCTGATATCACTTGCTATCCTAGCGATGAAATGTCACTGGCTTTGGATCATTTGATGTTCGGTTGCCGAAGACGTTGAGTTTACCTTGTCTGGTACAAGAGGACAGATGATGTGCTCTAGGACGATACTGCGCAAATTCAGAATCTAAACTACGTCAAGCAAAACCAAGCACGGAATTTGTCTACGGCAGATGAGTATCAGACCACCATGAAGGCCCACATGTATGCCCAACGAGGCCTTGTACGAATTGTTGCACAAAGGAGGACATTCGCTGTGTTCTAATTGCGATAGTGCTGAAATGCCATGAACATGCTGTATTGGGAGCTTGCTAGACATTACGGATTGTGTTTTCTCCCCTGAGTCCAGCTTAGATTTGTATTTTAAATGGGAATCAACATGGTTAGACATTATAGCATTCTCTAGCAGAGAGTGAGGACTCGGCGGTAGATTCAAGAATTCGTAATCGTTCAGTGTTCCGCACTTGTGGATTACAATCAAGCAAGGTGACATTGACTAGTGTTAGCAGAATGGGCGGTGGCAGCAAGTAAACGTCAATGAACACGGGCATTACAACAACAGTTCAGTCATGTTGAAGTCGAGATAAGACTTCAAGTCAACAACACACTAAGGAAACCATGTGGATCATGTTTATTTAGACAGTGACATTCCACGATAAGTTTCACGAACTTGTCGTCGCGCGCAGTCCACAATAGCACGTTGTCGCCTACGTCACGAGCTCCACAGGCGGCCAATCATGCAACGGCAAGCCAACCGGCCGCAGCGGCATCTTCATTCCACCCCCCTTCCCCAAAGTAGCAGGACTGGCCGAGAGACTCCTCATGATCACTGACAATTCATCAACACAAAGGACCACAAGGAAACAGACCATGAACGCCACTTTGATCACTGCGGAAATGACAAAGCGGCGGCCCCACCATCTCTCCGCTGACCCTTGAATCACGGACGTTGCTCCAGAGCAACATTTCTGACACAGGTCAGCATCCCTCTCGTGTTTTCTGCTGTTTTAGTGCAGAGGACCCTTTTCCCCATGTCATCACGTGCGCAGATCCGTCAGATATGCACTTCACTGTGGCTACCACGTTGGGTAAACTTAGCGACATATCTGCAAGGCAACCTTAGCGACAGATTGGTTGTATGGAGAGAGGTGCGATTGATCTGCAGCCGTTGCAAGACAGGACGATGGAGTAAGCAAGACGGGACGAACGAGCAATCGCGGCCCGACTGGCGCGTGCGATATCCGCATCCGTGTCTCCTGAAAATCACTCTCATCAGCGGGTACATGGAAGACGAGCAAGCCGGGCAGGACATGTCGATCCGAAATAGCGTTTGAATAGTGAACAACTAGAGGATCACTAAGCATGGTTGTTTGGTGCTCGAAGCCCTCACGTTCTCCATGCTCATTGGATCCTTAGTATGGACGTTCATACTCGACTGCGCCTCCTCAAACCCGGACTATTGCGCTATCCACCGGGCGCTTGGGAATTTGCAACTTTATGCCGAGTTTTACTGTCCAACAGCATGTCTCCGAGGGGTATGCAACCACGGAGATTGAATGTTTGACGGCTTTTTCATGCGAACGCAAATATGCGGAAGATTAATGCTCCTGGGCTACCGTATCTTGAATCGATGAAACATTGCCTTACGCATTTGAGAACGTGGGGTAAGCTATCGTTCCGTTCCCGTGCCGTTGTATCCTATCTCCAATGCACGCCCTGTGAGATCTGAGGTACCTGACATCCTACTGGGATACCCTGAGGTACTGTACTCCAAACTCGCACCATCTTGCAGCGGTAGCAATTCAAAAAATTACCGACACGCAAACAGTTGCACAAGAAACACAGGTACGACGCGAGTGTATGCAGGACCAAAAAACCACTGTACGTAGTATGCACGACCAGTCTCGAGTCCTACACAGGATCCACACAGGTACCTGGCGTAGGATCTGCGACGATCGCTTACACGGTGCACGCCGGAGGGCGCCGGGCCAAGACTCCAACCCATTCATCCAACCAAGAGAACTCGTAAACTAAACCGCAAACTTGCGTTCCGCAAACGCGTCACCTGCCTAGCTTTCTCGCAAAGCACCATTGTGTCTCTCACAGCCACACATCTCATGGGCTTTGAAACCACCTTCGTATGCACGCTGAAAAGGAGGCAAGATGAGCGCGCGTCGCTGAACGCAACGCAACGCAACGCAACGCAATGCTCATCATCACGGCGAGGCCGAACACAGCCGCGAGGCCACTCGTTTTATTCCCGCCGCGCTCGCCGGCCCAACCACAAGCAGCAGCGCGGTGTCTTGGCAAAGCACGCAAACGCGGTGGAACGTTGTTTGGTAGCCTTCTCTGCTAGGCTGCTCGTGTATGAGTAGGTGGCTGAAGGGTAATCGCAGAGCGATCTGCAGAGTTGCGAGTCGGGTGTGCAATGGGTGCGGGCTGACTGGCTGCGGTGTAAAAGTGCCGCAAATTAGGCCATGTGCTGGATTGACGAGTTAAGGACATGAGCGAGGAGGCTCAACATGGGCGATGATGCTGTGGTGAGGCGAGCGAGGCCGCCATGTGGGACGGCCAGATGACCGGTAGAGAGTCGCGTGGTACAGATCTAGGATCTGAGCGATACAGACGTCCTTTGAGATTTGCTTTTACAAAACATCAGACCATGTCATCACGAATGGCGAAAAGTATGAAACTAGAGGCAGATGTAGAGAGAACGTGGTGGCAAGATTGAAATAGTGACGCTTTCATACAATTCGTTAATCATGTTATCCAGGGTATCGATGCCCATATCATCGTGTGCTATGTACAAACAACAAACATTATCGCTTCAATGCATCACCACTTTTGGTTAAACCAATGCAAACCCTGGTCTTGATGCCTGCTCCAATATATGCGAGATCCCGCCGCTCCCTGTCCGGGGATCATATGACAATGTACTCTCCATCAACGCGATTCATGGCTTTCCTCCATCGGAACGCCTGTTGCACTGTGCCAAAAGGACCTGGCCGTGTGCCCTGCATGTCCCCATCGGCCCACTCGTCATCGTCTTGCCACATGCGCTCAAGCACCTCAAGACCACTGAGGTTGTTGAAGAAGCCGCTCTCGCGTTGGATCTCAACGCAGCGCTGTCGCACAACAGCCCGGTGCTCGGGGTCGACGCACTCTGTACCAACTATGAACAGCGGCCAGAGTAGAAATTTGTTCACACAGCTTGTGATGCCGATCTGTGAAATGTGGAAGAGGCCTTGTGCGACGAGGTTCTGGAAATTGAGTGCGCCAGCCGGTATCGTAGGGTGGGCCAGACGCTCTGTGTACAGCAGCGCCGCATAGCGGAAGCTTTCGCTGATGTGGAGGAGGGCTGCGTCGTTAGGTGACATGGCGAGCATCGAGGATGTTGCTTCACAGGAGTCGGCAGCGTTCTCGCCGGGCGCGCCAAACTCCCATTCCTGAAGGCGAATGCGTACGTCGTTCCACTCGACCCAGAATGGGGAGCGGGGATCTTCGCGCGCAGAAGCAAATGGATCCTGAAACTCGACAATTGGTGTACCCCAGCCGTTACCGTCGATTTGGTCAAAATTGAAAGAGTAGAAGTCGTTGAGCTTCTTTGGTCGCGGAGATGATTGAGGTGTATCATCGTTGTCGCGCACAGGTCGATTCTGACTCAGTAGATTGAGCCTACCCAGCCTCGCAATGAGCTTGAAGAGTCGCCCCTCACAACCGGAGTGATGCTCCAATGCGCCGAGGTTGGCGGTCAGATTCATCATGTCCAGGGAGTCGCCACGGACCTCGATCTCCCGATCGTTCACAGCGGCTGTCATGACATCGAACCACGTGAAGAACAGCTCGATCCAGCCAACGAATTCGGACTGGACAGTTCTGTCCCGCATGGCGAGAAGCTTTTGGACACCGGCAAGTTGAGTTTTGAACTTCGTAAATCCTGAATCGCACACGTGGAAAAGACAGAGTATGAGGAGTGTCGCCAGCACGGAGTCGTCCTGCGAACCGTTGATGTCGACGAGCTTTCTATTCAACAATGCTATTGATTGCGTTTTGTAGTGCTTCTCCTCGCTTGTTGGCTGCCCATGCATCTCTCGTAGCTCCCGCGTGGTCATTTGCGAGTATGCATGCTGCGGAATTAGGCGGTAATCTCCAGGGGCGCTCAACCGCCGTCCCTCCAGGCCTCCGCGCATGCGCATGTTGTTTGTCGCAAGCGCAGCAATGGCATTCTGTAGCTCCTCGTTCTGCATAGCCAAATGGATGATGTGCATTCGATATGGATTTGAAGGACCATCAAAAGCCACCAGTACCGGGCATATAAATTTGTCGTAGTAGTCCATAAGGTATAGCATCCGTGGGGAAAGGGGTGAAGCGATGGCAAGACTCTGAGGAATAGATGTGGTGAGCGAGAGTACGTCGAGAGACAGGGGACCGGAACCGTAAGAAGACATAGACGTACCCTCCGAAGGAAGAAAGTTGAAAGCTGGCTGTGGCAATGCAGTATAACTCGAGCTTACATCCCCTTCCGCAAAAACATCATGGAAAACGACAGGCCCCATGGGCTGTTGTGCCGAGTTTACCTCGACATAGTCCTGTAGACTCTGGTCGGAGCTAACACTAGAGCTCATATCATCGGCCATGGGCAAGGAGCGAGGAGCCTCATGGAAGAAGCTGTCCATGGAGCCGATTTGTGCCTGGTCATAAGAGTGCATGGGTGAGTAACGCGGGATGGAAGGATCCGCAAAAGGGAACTCGTCTGCAGGAGTGTGGGGGTATTCTCCAGGGGAGGGGAAATCGCTGTCGCTATATGTGCCGAGAGATGCCGTTGAAGCGGACAGACCACTCTCATCGAAGGGAAGATGTATCGAGGTGTGCAGCCTCTGAAGTGGTCCTCTGCTGAGCTGTGAAGGTCTCCTGATCTTGGAGGCAAGCGGGTGCATCATGTCGAATTGCTCTGCGTGTGACTGCATGTGGAATCCGAGTGGAGTGGATGGTGACGGGATGGGAATCGGGCTAGTAGGACCGAAGTACTGGTACTCTTGTGGGGCAGAGTAGATGCTGGCAGGGCTCATAGGACTTGTGGGCGAGTGGATACCAAAGTCAACGCTGGCTCGGCTGTTGAAGCTACTCGAGTGCTGACCGGTACTGTTGGCAACGCTGTTTCCGGAAGCCGAAGCATTTGACTCCTTCCGTGTTGCAGTGGTCGTAGAGGGCGATTTGGCAACAGGCAGAGACATGCCACGAAGCTTTCCACGGCTGGCGACTCCGACGCCCCAGGTCAGTGTTGTACGATACCCAGTGCACTCTTTTCCAATCTCGACGCACTGTCCGCAGTACGGTCGCCTTCGGTCGCATTTGACGGAGCGTTTCTTGCAAGAAAAGCAGTCCTCGGTCGCTCCAGTGGCAGGTGCTCTTCTTCTCCTCTTCTTGGGTGCGGCAGCTGCGTTGTTGGTCTCATCCACCTTCTTGACCTCAATGGGTTGGATGGTGGTAGGCGAAGCGACAGCCATGATGGGTGGTGCTCAGAGAAGAGAATGGACAGGAACAAGTGCTAACAATGTTGCATCTGCAGGCGAAGATCGTGTGTAGTGTGTGTAAGAAAGATAGACAAATGGACGAGGGGCAATTCTCAATGGAGCATAGAGAGGCGCATCAAGGTGGGTAAGTATTATTTGGCTTTGGACGGGTAAGGGTAGGAGCTTGGTCCCCAGTCTGATAAGACAGGGCTCTAGTTGGCAGGGGTCGTCAGTGCCAAGAAGAAGGATGCAAAATACCGCGGCAGGTTGGACGCTAGGATATTACGAGCGGAGGGAGGTCATCTTGAGATGTGCATGAGGGTTGAAGCCTGCAGCGAGTCGGCCAGGTGCCCGCATGTTCGAAGCAGACGCTACGAGGCGTTGGTCTGTGGCAATCCCTACCACACCCCACACACGGACGGCGAATTGCAGACCCGAGTGGGTAGCTGGTCGGGTTACATCGTGGAATAGGTGTTGCACCCCGGCCAAAAGCTTGGATTGTGGATGGCGACAGTGGTTCGCCTGCAGGACGGAGAAGGCTGGACGCCACGGAACGTCCACCAATCAGTACTGCTACTGGGTACGATCTGCTACCGGCCACTAGCGTCGGAGCAGCATGCAGCGTGCAGCCATTCACAGAGCTTGTCTCGAGTACGCTGGTAAGGAAGCGCTCAAGGGCCTGTTCGGCTGGCAGGCTTCTGCAAAGCCACCGCTGATAGCGTCAGGGCCGCCGCGAACCCACCGACGAATGGCCAGCGAGCAGGTGTGCGGCGGAGCCGACCGAGACACCGTTTCGAAGCTGCACCGAAGCTGTGTAGAAGATAGCAGCGCCAGGCGCTCACCACTTGGAGGGCGCAGCGAAAGCCGCCCGCCGTACAGCATCTGCCAAGCTGAAAGCCTTCCGGGCGGGCAGGGCAAGGTTAAAAAGACGGCTGCTCTTCACCGTCATCACCCCGCAACAAGGCGCGGCCGCCGACTGTTGCGAGCGCGAGGGCGCGGGCAGCATCTGTGCAGTGCACGCTGTGAAGTGATGCAATCTGAGAGACGACGCACGCGAGCGGCAGCAACAGACGTTGAGTGCTGCCCATGGGCCCCTCCCCCCATGCAGGCTGAGCGATGGTCCAGAAGAAGACATTGCGATGACATCGAGGGGGGGCCGCGGGAAGCAGCACGAATGATGCAGGCAATGCACGTATGGGCTGGGGGGCAGTCACTCTGCCAACGACGTCTGGCGCCTGGCCCTGCGTGCGCTGTTCCTGCTCTGCAGGACCTCTTGGCGAACCGTTCTCATGGGTTCTGCTGACTTTGATAACAGCCATGCGGGCCTGATGTGAACAAGATATGACCATCATGGCAGCTTGTGCAAGCAGACTGCACCCCCACACAGCAACAAGTATCATGTCAGGCTACGAAGGAGGCGCAGAGCATGGCATCGCATCGAGTCCCAGTCGTCAGCGTCGCAGTGCTCGTACTCCTGAATTGTCTCAAGTCCCAGTCCCAGTCCCAGTCCCTTAAACGGTTTGCGACTGCCGTGTCAAGTGCTCCGCTCGGCGATCAGAGAGGCAGCAGCCAATGCCTGAGGACGCTCCGCCGCTACTGCTGCTTTGCTCCGGCGCTCATCTCCTGTCTGTCCCAGTGCACAGCCAGCTGATTTCATGCAGACGGGCGCATGGCTGCCCTAACAGACGACCAATTTCCATCGCGACGGCGTGTGCAGGCGCGCCGTCTCAGAAGTTTGTTTCGACGGCGGCGCGCGCTGGTCGCTGGTGACCGATGAGCACCGCAGGTTTTCCGCTTTGGTGGATGTGCACGTGCCGGCGGGGCCAAGAGACTCACGCGTCGGCGAGAGGTACTACTTTGGCGCTCGTGTCTGTCGAGTGCTGCTCCACCCACCAGTCAGCAGTTTTTCTGAGGTAACAAACTCTCGATGCAGCCTGGCAGGAGGCACATGGAGTCTACTAGACAAGGTATCTTCCCCAGGCGTGCTCTTGCTATCCGCGTGTGCCTAGGATAGGTCTCATCTAACGGCACTGGCGCCCTCATCGTCACGCGGGGTAGACAGCAAAGTCTGGGGAAACGAGTGCCCTGCGGCACGCTGCGAACACTTCAGTGGACTTCTCGAAGTACGGAGTACCCTTTGGCTACGAATTTAGAACGGATGTGCCTTGCGTGCTTGCCCTGCCCGGGAAGGATCAGCCAATGCTTCCAGGGCCCAGTCCATACAATAGCTTCATCACTCTGCAGAGCTTGACTCGATGTGAGCCTCACGGGGGTATGTCGGCAGCCGCGCTCCACCTACGATGCCGAAGCGATATGGAGCATTCGCCGTTGACGATATTTCTTATCGTGGTCTGGACGGTTTCCCGGATGTTCAGTTAGATTGCACAGGCCTGCGACGATCAGATGCTGTTTCAACGGCGATCGAAAGCTCTGGACAAATTACTAGATTCATGCTGTGTGGAGACGGGCGCAAATATCTCGTAGCGAGCAGCTCAAGACACGCCGCGGACGGATCCTACAGTCTCACCGAAGCAATTTTCCCGCCGTGCCGGTATTATTATCAGGAGCTTTGTGAATGTCGCTGCACGGAGCCTCGTTCTCATACCGTCAATTACCCGGCCCTGATAGTCCTAAATCATGCCATTCATGCCCGAGGCGACTCCATAGAGCATACCTTCCGCGATCGACAGCGGTTGTTGAGAAAGTCGTAAATGGCGGCCAATTTGAATGTGTGCTTCGCCGTGCTATCACAAGCCGGTTCTCCGGTATGAAAGTTAAGGCTATTTTTGCACCCCACAGGCGCTCATGACGGACCGGCTTGCAATTTTAGCGTCGATACTCGACCAGAGTTCAGCGCATCCGGTGGTTGGACACGAGGGCAGTCGCGCGACAAGTAACTTAGTCTGCGACGAAAGAGCGGTCAACATAATTCAGCGGCGTCATGTTCCTGAGTCCTGACAATGTCAAGTCCCAGCCCGTGCCGCCGCAACTCACGGAAGCTAAACGATGTCGACATGCAAAGTAATCATTGGGCGATGCCAGTATTCAGCAGACACATGCAAGAAAAGCCACTGGCAGCAAGGTTTGCGCCAACCTGCTCTAGGCTAAGCTCTGACGTGGTGGCTCATGTAGACTTAAGCTTCAATTGACAGCAAGTCGTTGAAGAAAATTTGACTGTCCAGAGGCGTTGACGCTCACCTGCAAGCATAGCGTCCTCATTACCCAAATATTTTGACTGCTCGAGGTCCCAATTGCCAAGACGTGGTTTTCGTCCACGACAATGGTACACGGTAGCGACGATGGTACACGGTACCGAATGCTTAGCTTTAACTGCCAGTGTGTACGTGCTCTTGCACTGCCGAAAACCTGGGGAAAGGAAGCTGTCAAACGGAGCTGCGCTCGCCAATCACCCAGATTCCATTGTGTAACAGTTTGTATGGATGTAGGGTGATGCAGTCGGCTGTTGAAGGTCCAAGGAATCTGTGCCTGGCGAACGCGTCCAAGCTTCCTCGGCTTAACCCCACACCATCAATAGCTCCCTGACAGCTGCCATCTCCACGCTATTACCCCATACTCCTCCCGCACCTCGAGCAGCCGTGACCATCCAGGATACCGATAGATTATGTCGTCGAAGTTTATTTGCTTACGCGCCGCACGCCTCGCTGCCCGTCACCCGTGTCTTCGAAGGAGCTTTGCCTCGGCCGCCTCTAGCCGTGATGCTGTGCGTATTGTAGAGGTTGGGCCACGAGATGGACTGCAGAACGAGAAGAAGGCGATTCCTCTGGCTACCAAGGTAGAATTAGTGGAAAGGCTGGCCAGGACGGGGCTGCAGACGATTGAGGCAGGCTCGTTTGTGTCGCCGAAATGGACTCCTCAAGTAGGACGAGAAGCTCTGGGATGCTGCATGCCGAAGCTGATGTGACTATAGATGGCAAATTCTTCGCAAATCCTCGAGCACATCCTCCGAAACGCGCCACAATCGCCTGTACCGATAACATATCAGTGGCTCCTACCTAACGTGAAGGGTTTCGATAACTTCTTGAAGCTGTGGAACGCGCAATCAACACCAGCACAAGACGCCTACCCAACACCACCGCCCTCGCCAGGCCCAGACGGCGGCCCAGCGCTGAACACTTCCTCGCAAGACCCCAACGCGATGCCCTCCGCGACCTCCGGCGCCGACGCCATGGGCAAAGAGCGGGGCGCCGCTGGATCAACTTCAGCGCCTGTACACGAAATCTCCATCTTTACCGCGGCGACCGAAACCTTCACACAGAAAAACACAAATTGTTCCATAGCCGAGTCGCTTCAGAGATTCGAACCCGTCATGTCCAAGGCCAAGGAGATGGGCCTGAAGGTGCGGGCGTATATCTCAGTGGCACTTGGATGTCCATACGAAGGACCAGACGTAGACCCGCACAAGGTAGCAGAGTTGGCTGTGGATCTACTGGAAATGGGAGCCAACGAGATCTCGGTGGCAGACACAACGGGCATGGGCACAGCGCCGAAGACAGCAGAGCTCCTCAAGGCGTTGAATGCTGCAGGTATCGACAAGCACGATCTTGCGCTGCACTTCCATGACACTTATGGTATGGCCTTGGTCAACTCTGTGGTGGCTCTCGAGCACGGTATTCGTACGTTTGATGCTGCAGTGGGCGGTCTTGGAGGTTGTCCGTATAGCCCAGGTGCGACTGGTAACGTTGCGACGGAAGACCTGGTCCATCTGTTTCACAGCTTGGGCATGCCAACTGGAGTAAACATGGAGAAGCTTTCCGAGATTGGTGAGTGGATCTCGGCAGAGCTGGGGAAGTCTAATGAGAGCAGCGCTGGAAAAGCTACATTGGCTCAGATGCGCAAGTAGAAAAGTTTTGAACCTAAAAGTAATACGATGCTCACACTTATCGTCTTCGCCACGCGCTGGCCCGCACGAATATAACATTATACCTCCATCACTCCACCTGTGAAAATACCTTGTGATTGCCTCGTGGTAGCACACTAAGCCCAGAATGCTGTCAATCTGCCCTACGAAGTGCTAGGTATGCTCTTGCGATTGAATCCATGACAGGTTGTCATATTGCTCCAACGCCTTGAACGAAGAACTCAAGAACGAGACGGCAAGCAGGGATAATGAGACCTACTATTTATATGACCGACAAACAGCTTCGAGTACAAAAGGCAGTCTTCATGGCTGGTTTTGCAATAGCGCCTCGAGCAAACACACAGACAAGATTTAAGATCTAGCATCCACAAAATGTGGAAGAGCATGAAAACGAACCTCTTCTAAGCATCAGCATTTCTCGTGGTGATCTGCCTCGTCGAGGCACCATGCGTGCTCCGCATCGTCTGATCGTAAGGCAAGATCATACGGTGGCTTTGAATTTATTCCGAAAAGTTCTTGGGCTGCTGAGCCTGTATTTCTTACTTACTATGCCTTAGAAGTGATTCAAGGCTCTCAGGTAAATGAGCCATTATTTACTAGTGAAGAGCGTTTTCAAGTAGCCAGGCAAACAAATCATAGGAAGACATATCGGACGAGGACGTTATGGGACAGGACGGTGAGTCTCCTCAGATGACCGACCAGTCTTGCCATCTCAGCGATGTCTTAAGAGAAAGGCCATCCTACTTACGGCAAGGTCGAGGAACCAGCGTTGGGTTTTGCGGCACCAGAGTATGTGACACAGTCCGTCAGATCTGATGATCTTCAGCGGGTTGCGCTGTCAGTATGTTTATCGTGCAGCTCGTATGTACCGGCCTCTGTCCCCTGTTGACTTCTGCTAGCCGTTTGTGGATTCTGGTATAAGTTGCAACGCTGAAGGCGAGGATATCAACCTTCAAGATAATCAGTGTGCATCATGGATAGACAAGTGCCTTCGTGGGACTTCTATCTACCAAAAACCTGGCATGTCATTATCGAGCAGGACCTTGCTAGCAGAATAGCCACTTGGCGCATTGAGTAACTTAAACGTGGAGCAATGTATTGTCAGAATCAATGAATCGTGTAGCTATGATGACAGGCAATTTATACCATTGACTAGACTGGTAGTGCTTCAATTTCTAGGCTTCCTCTATGTTACTATATGCCTATGCCAATAATGATACATGACGGTGACGAGTTTTCTCCGTGTAAGATTCAGATTGGAAACGACGACCTAACAGGAGCATTCGTCATTTGGAGCAAAACGTGCCCAATATATCGTCGAAATCCAAACAGGGGGTATAAGGTCTAGGTTGCCTTTCAACGAGTGGGATAGGACAAATTCGCAAACTCTGATTTCGAATGATACTGAATATCAATCATATGCTGTATGACGAGCCTTCCGTGTGATAGAAGTATGATTTGCCATATAATTTAGACGTTGCCAAAAAGCATGAGGGCATCGGTATTTTCTGATGAGCAAGCATCAGATCCAAGCGAAAAGACCAAGAGTGACCAGAAATTTAACTTTTATAACGTATTTAACATGTACGAACTCAAGCACCCCCAGCACCCGTCCATGAAGACGGCTTTTCCAAAAGACGTCCCGACGTCAAATGCTATCCCTTTCATTCCACCGCTTGAATTAAGATCCTACGGCCACCGATGAGGGTCTCCCGCAAGCATACACTAAAGTGAGACGCCTTTCGTGCTGATATTTTCGAGAGATAAGCGAAGAAGGCCGAGGATAAGAGCTGGCACTGGGAGCAGATAGGCACAGTCTATTCGCTGCACAGCAGCTCCGAGATCAGATGAGGAAGTCAAGTAACGGTTGAACACGGCAATAGCAGCATCGCCACGACATCTTGGGCCGGAATTGCATACTCAAGCGCGATGATCATCCAGAATGCAGAAACAGCTCAAGCGAAGTTTAGCAGAATACGCAAACTAAGTGACGCATATCCGGTTGAGGGAGCAGCAAGATCAAGCATTCCACGTAAGAAGTCGGAATCGATGCGATCATCGAATAAGCATCGCATCGCAGTGCAGTGCAAGTCATTGGCGATTACAACGGAGTCGGAATCCGTAAAATAAAGAAAGAGGCCGAGAAGAATCCAGAGTGTCGGGTATAATCATGCCACATAAAGCATAGGTCCAAAGTGGTGGTCATGCAAGCAAGCAAGCATCAAGCGGTAGCGTTTCAGCAGCGGTCTCAGCATCATGTGCATGATCACGGGCAGGAAGCATCCTAAGCACCAGGTGGGCCGGGCGGCGCGCCTCCTTGCTGCTGCTGCTGTTGGGCAAACGATGCGTACCACATCGCCAGATAATTCTGATAGCCGCCATAAATAGCATAGGGATCAGCTGCACCACCAGCCGGTGCACCAGCAGCAGGTGCAGGAGGCTGTCCTTGCGGTGCGGCTTGACCGTAAGACTGCTGAGGCTGTGTCTGTGAGTAGTTGTTATCCTGACCACCCTGGTCGCGCCGTCTGCTATTGTTCTTCTCCTTCTATACGTTGTCAATACATGTCCGGAGGGTTATTGAACCAAACTTACCACTTGATCTACCTTATCCCAGATGGCTTGTTTGGCATCGTCGATGGCTTGTCGTGTTCCAACAAGGCCAATCTCGCGTTCGATGTCGGCACCGGAGGCTTGTGAGACGTTGATCTTACAGCCAGTCTCGGACTGCATCTGTTTAATGGTTTCACCACCTGGCGTCTGTTAGCTCTTGTCATGGCCAAAGTATCGTTGAGACTCACCTTTACCAATGATCATGCCAACAGCATCTGAAGGGACCATGATACTGTCATTGATCTTGTTGTTGCCGGCTGCTCCGCCATACGGATCGAAGTCACGCTTAGTTTGCTGGTTGTGCGGGTTGTGATTAGAGCCATCCATTTGCTTGGTGTCACTGTCGACAATCTCCATGATCAGCTCCTTGGCGTGGGCGGCTGCGGCAGGGCTACCAATAAGGTTTACAGGGCGAAGACCATTCACGCTCTTGTTTTCACCAACAATGTTGACGTGGCAGCCGCTGCGCTCTTGCAAGTCACGGATTGTCTCGCCGCCACGACCGATAATCAGACCAACAGTACGATCAGGAACCATGATCTGAGACGACTGTTCACCTTCACGAAGAGCAGGTTGCTGGCTTGTAGCCTTCTGGGGAGCGCGAGCGTTACGGCCAGTCTCACGAGCAGGGTTGCCGCCATTCTCCTCGATAATACGGTTGATCTCGCGCTTTGCACTTATACGGGCGCCAGGAGGGCCCGTGATACGGCACTGCCGCTGGGGACCGGCCTCAGGGCCATTGATGAACTGGATCCTAGTGCCTGACTCCTGTTCAATGCGACGCAGACTCTCACCTTGACGACCTATGACGAGACCAACAAGCGAAGAATCAATGAGAATCACCTCAGAGTTGTCATTGGGGGGTGTAGCACGGTCATGTCCGCCATACTGCTGGCGGGGCGGAGAAAAGGTATTGCGGCGTTGAGGCGAGCGAGAGCGGTCGCGACCATACGCAGCAGGGCCGCCGCGACGCTCATCACGGCGCTCATCTCGATAGGGGTTATAGCTATCACGGGGATTGTCTCGGCGCTGAGGAGACCTCGAGCGCGATCGCGAACGTCGGTAAGGACGCCCGCTCAGGCGCGGATCTTCATGGTGAGCTGGCGCGGCGTAAGTCTGCGGTTGTCCGCCCATTGCAGCCCACTGGCCGTCCATACCTGGACGCGCCTCAGAAACAAAACCCTTCTGGGCGGCGAAGCCCCGCGCTTTCGCAAGCGCGTCCTGAATGCTGACTGAGCCCGAGCTGACGGGCTTGATGGCGCTCAAGTCTAGACTGCCGGAGCTGGTGGGCTGCGGGAAGCTGAAGCCGCCGGGCATCTGCGGCGGCGTTGCGGAGGGCATCGCGCCGGGGAAGCCAGCAGGGAGGCCTGGGGGCGGAGGCTGGTGTGGCGGCGGTTGTTGAGGCGTTTGCGATGGGGTGGTAGATGTGCGACCGGCAGCTGTTGCAATGGTCAGCAAGCGCTTCCAGTGTCACTCGATCAAGTTTGCTTACCGAGGGCTGCCAGGATGGCATTCAGATCTGGCGGAGGTGCAGCCATGGCGTCTTTCGCAGTCGCGAAGCAGCAGTCAGGTGGAGAGTATATCGCAGATACTGGGAGAGTGATACAAATGAATCAGGAACCGCGATGACTGCGCTAGGCTTTACAGTGCAGGGTCGGTGCTGCAGAGGATGTCGTGTCGCAGTCTTGGTTCATGTGGAAAAGAGCAAGAGTCGAGGCCTTATGCGCTAACTTCGAGCCCAACTAGCGCGCATGGCACGTGCGCGCACCTTCACCTCTACGGCCAATGAGTAGGGTTGCCTCCAGGACTTCCCAGAACAAACGCCGGACACAGCCAATGAGGCTTGTAGAATTGCAGAAATTTTGCACACTGAGATGTCGGAGAACCATGCCATCAAGCCAGCAATAATTGTATACGAAGAAGCACACCTTTTTGGTCTTTCAATAGTCTTTGTCAGCGCCTTGTTGTCAAGTCATCCCCTCTAAAAGAGTTTCTTCAGCTATTTCGTTTGAACATTCGCCCATCATCGAGTCCAAAGGCACAAACATTCCGAGAGCTCAGATTCTATGCTTGCATTGATATGCTAAGACTACGATGATACAGTAAAGCTAGCTCCTCACCAGCCACCAAGATTGGTGAATAGCAAATCGAAAATCCAAGACCCTTGCTGCCACCATTGTCCATGCAAAAAGGAATCATCCAAAACAAGCGAGCGAAACTTCATCAAGGCCAACACCACCCGTACGAGCGATCAGTGGGTATACATTGAGACGCGAAGTAGTCGTAAATGAGCTGTGGAGTGTATCGAGAACAAGAGCTGCCAGCGCTCACAGGCCTGGCAACGGGGATAAATATGAACACTTTGAATTGGATTAGTGCACGTTCGACACAGTCGAACAGGCCGCAGATAGACTCGATGGCGCCGATTCGCTATATGTCAGTCAATCCAAACGCCTGCAATGACAAAATATTCCAAGAAGCTGAGATTACCTCATCATCTGGGATATGTTGTTCCACTTCTGCTTAAGACTTTCGTGTTCCTCGTTGATCTGAGACATATTAGCAAAGCAGGTCTCACACGGCGGAGTAAACTTACTGTCGCCCATTTCATCTTGGTGTCTACCAACTCTTGCTCCATCTCAGCCATTTGCTCCTCCAGGGCCCGATTCTCGTTATGCACAACGATGTTCTTCTGCATGACCGTCTCCATCTCGTTCTTCAATCTCTTTTCCACTTCTTCAGGTTGCGTGTCTACGATCTTCTGGAGTTCCTCGACCTTCGTTCTCAATGTCTCGTTCTCCTCCGCAAGTTGCTCGTTCTCGACCTTCGTCTTGATGAGCTCAGAAGCCATCTCCACATGTTCCCTGTCTGACTGCTCGGCGCGGTTCTCGAGAGACCTGACCTTGGCTTCTAGAGTGCTTGTTCTCTCCTTGAGACCCTGCAGTTCAGTCTCGCGCTCTTTCTCTACACGTTGTTGCTCCTTCCATTCGGCTGTATACCCCTTCAGCATCTCGGGTGTGACCTGTACCGCCACAGCATCCTTCACTAGCTGGTCAGCGCGGTAGATCTCTTTGTCGATGCCGCTTGTCGAGCCAAAGAATCCGTTTTCTAGGATAGAGTTGGCTGAAGGTGCTCTGTCGATATAGACATCAAACAGCTTCTCCTTTAAAAAGTTTGTCAAAGTCGACATGTCCTTCATCTCAAGCAACGTCTCAGCGTTCTTTTGCATTAGGACCAGACCAAACTTCAGGATTGCTGCCTCGAGACCATCGGAGAGGATCAAGTCATACACGCGAACAACGAGTTGCAGCGGGAACCGGTAGGCGAACAGGGTGAGAAACCACTGCGTGGCATAGAGCTGAGGCTTGACCTCTCGACGACGTAAATGGCAGTAAAGAGCAGGCTCGAAATCTTCCAACAATCGCTCAAACTGGTACAAATGCAGGTGCAGTCCAGCCATATCTGCAACAAATAGGTCACGCAGACCATACTTGTTCATGAGAGTGACAAATAGACTGAAAGCTTCTTCCTCGGGCATGTTGAAAAGTAGAGGCATCGCGATGAAGTTCATGCCTTGTGCATATCCCACAGCCTCATCGTATAGAGCGTAAGCCTTGCAGATACCGAACAGGCCATCTTGTAGACCGGCTGCCATGACGTACTTCGAATAGCTAGTGCGTGCGCCGAGGTCGCGCTTGATTGTCTTCTCCAACTTAACAATGGCTGCATTCTTGTCTTTCTTCTCGGCAGCTATCCTGGCCTGGGCTTTGATCGGGTCCTCGGTGCTCTCGGAGAGAACTGAAGGAGAGCCAAGAGGGGCATTCGTACTCCCAGTGGTTGTGGCGGGAGTCGAATAATCTGAGTGGATCGAGGATGCAGAAGAGGCAATAGAGTCTCTCTCTTTCCCATTTCCATTGGTTTGCGCATGGCTTTGGACCGACATATGCTCCCTCTCTGTGCCTCGAGCAACGAGTTCCCTGTACTGCTGCTCCAAAGCTTCGTTCTTGCTTTGTGCGAGAACCTGCCAGATCACACCGCGAATGACCTGGGGGATGCCGTTGGCTACAGCGCGGTTTAGTTCTTCTGCGCTTGTTTGCGCAATTACAGTGGGACCTTCGTTGACCACAGATTGCCACAGGTCCCAATCAACAGGTTCTGCCTCTTCAGCAGAAGGCCCAGTGGCGAAGCCAGCCGCAGTTCCTGGTGCAAGAGCGGGGTTGACAGTTGACTGTCGAGCCAGAGATCCTGGCCCAGGACTAGTCACAGCCTCCCTCTCAACAACACTCTCTGGACTTGTTATCCCAAGACCTCCCTCGCCACTGGTTTCCTCGCCGATAGTAATCCCGGCCTCCTCTCTCATTCGCAACGCCTTGAAACGATCACGCAAGCTTCCCTGACTTGAGCGGTTGTTGCCATTCGAACCGCCTTCTTCATCATCGATTCTGCTCAAAGTGAGCTCAGGGTTGCTGCCCAGGGACTGGATGGATGCATTGGTATTCCGGCGGTCGGCGAGAGGCTGAGGGGGGGATCCAGGCTTTTTGCTCGAGCTGTTTCGTGAAAGCCATGCAAATGGGCTTGTCAGCTTTCTCGATACCGGGGCGGGCTTTTCCTGGACAGCAGGCGGAGGCGGAGGTGGAGGGAATTTGACTGGCG
Organism: Curvularia kusanoi; assembly: GCA_011058905.1. Lineage (NCBI taxonomy): Eukaryota > Fungi > Ascomycota > Dothideomycetes > Pleosporales > Pleosporaceae > Curvularia > Curvularia kusanoi. The sequence continues at coordinate 1,460,038 of SWKU01000003.1, forward strand.
ACATTTGGCCAGATAGGCCTTGCAGACCGCTTGCCGAGGCTGTCGAGTCTCTGGAATCTCGTGGCGGCAGTTTGGGTAGCAGATCTGAGTCCTTTGTGCCTTCTGAATAAGATCAGCGAAGTTGGATCATGTGGGACACCAGATACACCCACCTTCCTCGAGCGAAACATCGTCCATGTCTGATGTTACTGATATTCTGTGGCCTGTGAGCAAGGGCGACTTGGCGGGTGCTGGATTGTCGGTCGATGTCTCGGTGGCCTCGACTTCTTCCACAATCGCGCCCTTGGGTTGTTCAGCATCACCATTGGTGTCGGCAGGTGCATCCGAAGCATCAGGCAAAGGGGAATCCGCTTTGGCCTCTTGGACGGTTGTGTCGGTAGATGCGCGCTTGCTTATGAGCGACCGCGATCGTGATTGCGAGCGCTCTGTGTGTGATTCGGGACGAGGGGTAATCTCAGAGGCATCTTCGAAGCTGTCCTGCAACGGCACACGCTCGTCAGCTGGGTCATGGTGTCGTCTGCCAGCTTTCGCTGTGCAGGGTCGTAGGGTCCACTCACTCCTTCCTTGTCAGAGCTGTGTGAGCTTGTGGGCCTCTCGGGCTTCTTGTCTTCGTGCATATTGCCGGGGTGGCTCGTAGGCTCGTAGGCAGATGTCAGGTCCAACAGGGCCACGGGGGAGGTGGCGCGGCCAGAGGGTGAGGGCGCTGTACAGAATAGCGATTAGAGGTTAGAAGGGGCCAGTGCAACACCCTTGCGTGTTTGTCAAGGACGTTCGGCTGTGTTGTCGAAGTGAATGGTTGGGGAAAGCTGAATTGACTGACGCCTCGGCCTCGAAGTTCCAACTAGTGCAGGGAGGAGCTGCGGGCGAGCCCACTCTTGCCTAATTATATCCAGCAGTCATGAATTAACACCTGTGAATCGCCGTTGCGCTGGGCAGAATCTATAGACACTGGACCATGGATTTTGTGGTGGCGCGAGCTTTATTCACCAAACTACAGGTCACCAGCTGTCCTCAGGGTCGTGGGGTTACCGAACTGCTCAACATCCCGATGTTTTGCGGTCAACATGAAACGAGCTAAACTGGGCCGGACTACGGGCCACTAAAACGCCTGCCCGTAGACTACGGCGCGCCTCTGCCACACGCGACAGTACCGCTCGTATTCGATGCCTCATGTTATTTTATTTGAGGTTTGGCCAAACTGGAGAATGATTCCTTCTGAGTTGAGAAGCTCTGCATTGCATAGGGGCTGCATCATGCCGGTAGCCAAGCAAGGGAGGACGCACGTCATCCATGCAAGCACGAACCCTATGAGCCTGAGATTGCCTCCCTCAGACTGGACAGGCGTCGTCACCCTATGTTATCATCCTCCCACCCTCAGAGGGGACAAGGAGCGGTAGAGGTATTACATTCTCAGGACAGAACCCACGTCTTTGTTCACTTATCGCTATAGAAGGAATGTCACAGTGCTGCACGAAGGGATTGCATGATTCATAAGGTATGACACGCTTGAATAATTCTCCGTCAAAAACAGAAGTAGTCAGGGATAGACCATACCGCAAACGAGGACATGGTGAAAAATAGTATAAGAAATGTACACGACAGGAAATTCTTCCTGAACAAGACCTCTCGTTTGCTCAAAATATCCCATAGGCCGCTTGAGCAATAAACTCCGATCTGTCCTTTGAAAAACAATGTGCGCCATCGCTATGCAATTCGTAGCATCGTGCCCCAGATTGGCGAGGTTGTGGTATCGTATAAGCAAACACCCCCTAGTGCCATAGCCTGGCAGTATCAAAAATAAGACACGCTAGCACGTTGGACTATTATCCAGACGTAGAGACCAATAAACAAATCGCAGTGAGAATAAGTAAGAGTGGTGACAAAAAAACCATCAAGGCTCGTGCAAATCGTCACTGAAGCCGTCGAGAGCCTCGTAGAGCGCAGCCCAGAATCCGCGTCGTACAAGCGGTACAGTCCTGTGGGGAACGGCGAGAGCTACAGGCTTATCGGTTTGTGTGCCGGATTCGACCATTGCTGATTTGTGTACCTTCGCCTCTGGCCTGTTTTCATCCTCGACATCACCAACTGCAGTCTCGATCGATTCCCAGCTACTGTTGACGTTCTTTCGGTCCAGACTCTCCACGTGCGTCTGCTGAAGCATACTTGTGTCAAGCGAAGACTGCATGTTCTGTTGCGCTGCGTCCAGATCCCTTCGCAAGTTGTCGATGATAGCGAGCTGAATCTCATTCAGGGCTTTGGTTTCCTCGAACCTCTTCTCCAATTCCGCAGTATAGATCTGAACACCCTCAATGTACTTCCCGACTTCAGCTATGTAGCTCTCGTCCTTTTCGGCGTGGTCAGCTACTGACTCAGGGCTTGCAGGGCGCGGTGAGTCTCCGCCAAAGAAAAGATCATCAGTGCCCTTCTTGGTCTGCGCGTCCGGCGCAGAGAGATACGAGGTCATGTTCTCGAACTGCCCCACGATGTATTCCATCTGGTCATCGGTGAGCTCGCGTGTCGCTGTGAGATTCTCAAAGTGCGCAATGCACGACGATAGAGCATTCTGCACCGGCGAGGCAGAAGAGCGCGACCCGGCATCCCATGGGATTGGCGACAGCGCACCCACATCACTAGGACGTAGAATGCGCGAGCTCTCGGGCGTGTAGGGGTAGCGCAACGCGCCAGTTGCATGGTGATCTAGCAGGCTGGAGGTCTTTGTAGGCGTGTATGGCGCGGGCTCAGTGACGGTGTGGAGAGGCTTTGGTCTGGATATGCTGAGCGGGTTGCCGAGCGCGTCGGCGCCTTTGCTCTTGCTGCCTGGCGTGTCTGGTCGCGGCTGCAGCAGCGGCCACTCCATTTCGGATGCGCAGCTCGAAGCTCGTCGGAAGGGGTCTGAGAAGTAGGCAGATTCGGGGCTGTCAGGTGCCTCGTGCTCGGGCGGCGTCCATGGTCGTGCGGAATGCATCGGCAGTGAGTCCATGGCGCGGCTGCAGATCATAAGGTTGGTTGTGTTTGTGCTCCAAGGTGGGGGATCGAGCGCGTTTATGTGCGCCGGCCAGTACTGCACGCCCAAGAGGTGCAGTATACGAGGTGGTGGGCAGTGAAAGCCATGCGGCAGACGTGAGCGCTCTCTGGCGGCTGGTTGGTGTGGGTGACGTCTTGGGCGCTGCAACGGCGTCTGGCGCCCTCTCGCGCAAAGCCCATTGGCTGAGATGGCTTGCGAGTGCTGAAGAGGCGGGGCGGGGCAGGCTTCTCGAAAATCACTGCGACTCAGACAGGGCGGACTAACAAGACGACCGATTGGCCCGTCGTTAAGCTGGAGATAATCGTTTTGGGTCTGCAATAGCCCTTGGTGTTGTCTGATTTTATTCTGACTCCGACTCTGGCCTCGCGCTCCTGTGCTTGTCCCTCGCAATCTGCCGTTCTGCATAGCTCCAATTGCTGCCTTTGCTTCTGCAATCTGAAGATATGGCGCCACAGGTAGGTTTCGCCGCAACCCCACCACCATTGGCGGCACGCAGAGCTGAGCGCATGACCCCAACAGCTAGGCGTTCAGCCGTCCCTCGACACGGTGCGCGAAGTGTTGGCTGCGGCCGTCGACTCTCCGAGCCCACCCAACCTCGTCCCCGTCTTCTCCTCCATCTCCGCCGAATTCCTGACGCCGTCGAGCATATACCTCAAGGTTTCCGCGAAGTGAGTGCGTGACTCATGAGTTCGAGCTTCAGCTAGGGCTGACTGGAGAGCAGGTCCAGGTCGAAGCTCTCCTTCTTGTTCGAGAGCGCAGCAACCACAGAGACCATCGGACGATACAGCTTTGTCGGCGCCGATCCTCGCAAAGTCATCAAGACCGGCCCCGGCCATGGCGAGGAGGCAGACCCTCTCCCAAATCTCGAGAAAGAGCTTGCGAAAAGCAGGGTCGCAACGGTCCCCTCGATACAACTTCCTCCCATGACGGGTGGTGCCGTTGGCTACGTCGGTTATGACTGTGTCAAGTACTTTGAGCCAAAGACACGGCGCGATGACGTGAAGGACGTTCTGGGCGTGCCGGAAAGTCTGTTCATGCTGTTTGACACAGTAGTGGCACTCGATCACTTTGCACAGGTAGTGAAGGTTATCACTTACGTCAAGGTCCCAGACAGCCTCGACAACCTGGAGCAGGCGTACGAGGAGGCCAAGGCCACCCTGAACAACTACGTGACGATCCTCAAAGACCCAGAGGTGCCCATGCCTGAGCAAGGGCCAATCAAGCTTGGAAACGAATACAAGTCCAACATTGGCAGGGAAGGCTACGAGGGTCATGTCAAGGAGCTCAAAAAACACATCAGCGTAGGCGACATCATCCAGGCCGTACCTTCGCAGCGCTTCGCACGACCTACCTCGCTGCATCCCTTCAACATCTACAGAAACCTGCGGAATGTCAACCCATCACCATACCTCTTCTTCGTTGACTGCGAGGATTTTCAGATTGTTGGCGCCAGTCCCGAATTGCTGGTCAAGGAGGAACAGGGCAGGATCATCACACATCCCATTGCCGGGACTGTCAAGAGGGGCAAAACCCTGCAGGAAGATGCAGCCCTGGCCGAGGAGCTCTCAACCTCGTTGAAGGACCGGGCCGAGCACGTGGGTCTGATCCAATTTCTACGTCAAGCCTGTGCTGACTGAATTCACAGGTGATGTTGGTGGACCTTGCTCGGAATGACGTAAACCGTGTTTGCGACCCACTCTCCACCAGGGTCGACAAGTTGATGGTCGTGCAAAAGGTAAAATAATCATCATCGTCATCGCCATTATGCAAATGCGATCCGATCGATACCAAAATGCTAATGGATCCAGTTTTCGCATGTCCAGCATCTCGTCTCTGAGGTGTCAGGCGTGCTGCGACCTGGCAAGACTCGATTTGACGCCTTCCGGTCTATCTTCCCTGCAGGTACGTCAATTGCTCTATGATATGATCTTAAATATTGAAACGCAAACCAGGGACTGTTAGCGGTGCTCCCAAAGTGCGGGCAATGGAATTGATTGCAGAACTTGAGAAGGAGAAGCGCGGTGTCTACGCTGGCGCTGTGGGGTACTTTGGCTATGGCAGCGTGGACGGTGATAAGCAAATCGAAGGTGCCATGGACGTAAGTTGGCCCCTATTGCGCACGGGCTGTAAGTGGCTGATCTCCCACAGACGTGCATCGCGCTACGGACCATGCTTGTCAAAGATGGTATCGCCTATCTCCAAGCAGGGGTAAGTTCGACAAAATCTTGTTCTGCACAAAGTTGCTTACCATGCTAACCATTGGCTAAGGGCGGAATTGTATTTGATTCAGACCCGTATGATGAGTGGATGGAGACGATCAATAAGCTAGGTAGGTTCCGGCTGTCCTCCTCTGCCAATTTCCCATCAGAACCACCATGCGCTGACCGCCGTTTGACCTCTAGGTGCGAACACACACTGCATCACTTCAGCTGAAGAGAAGCATCTGGCCGAGCAGTCTTAGGGCCAGATCGACATGAGTGTATCGCGGACACCGAAGGGTGATGCGGAGCCGCGCATCAGTGTGGCTGTGTAGATAGGTTCGCAGTATAGTAATCCGCAACTGCGCCACACGAGGCTGGCGATGTGTTCAGACTCCAGAGTGGTTGGTGAAGTCAACATTGATGCACAGGGTCTCGCCCGGATCGACCCCGTCCACAATCGGGGTTTGGCTAAACGAAATGACGCCCAAGATACGCCGGTCACGGCAGGTCGAGAACGTCACATCGATAGGTGAATCTTGGTTTCAACAAGGATCGAGAGTGAAATTCACAATTTATCCTGCCGCCCGGTGATGTGAAAGCGAGATTGTGCAACGACACTAAGGGCTCTCCTGTGCGAGCGTGAACGACTTGTTCTCGTCTTGACACGACCGCTTGGATCGACCGTGCAGCTCAGCAGCAAGTTGAGCGTGATGCTGGTGTGGCAGGTTACTTGGCCAACACGCTTCTCCGCCTTCGTGCAGGCCCGTGAGCTGTACATGCAGGTTGAGCATGTCTGTGCCCGTGAAGTTCGTTTGCGACATCATAAAACTGGAAAGTTGGTGGGGCTAGTCCAGATCGGAGCTGGATTCGGCAAGCCACATCCATTGGCCAATCCACGCGCGCGCCGCGGTCCTGTTCCTTGCTGCTTGCAATGATCGTGCCTGTCCGTCATCCCTGCAGGCTTGCCTAGTGCATGCTGGGCGTTACTGCACCAGCCATTGTGTTTGCGGAGCGACCAGCCGCCGTGTGAGGTAACAGGGCAGGAGCTTCACTTACCTACCAGCCACGCCTGCGCGATCATTTGCAGATCTCAAAAGGATAAAGCCTGCTCCTCCCTCTCCCCATTTCTGACCAACCTCATCCTCAGTCAAGCAAGCATTCCACAGGCCTAGCATCTCATTCTCCCTCACAGCACCTACTCCAACATCAGCTAGCAATCTTTGCTCCACACACCACCACCATCAAGATGAAGCAGTCCATGATCCTCATCGCCGCCGTTGCTGGCGCTGCCACAGCCCAGAACCTCGGTTCTTGCGCAGTACGTTCCTCCTGCACCCAGCTCTGCAGCATTGCTGCGAGTGTTGTAAACAATGCTAACTCTTTCTAGCAACTCTGTGTCAACAACATGAACATGATCGCCAACACTCAGTTTAGTTGCCCTGAGAATGACACTGCCTGCTTCTGCTCCAGGTCCAACTGGGCCTACGGCGTCCGCGACTGCTCTCGCCAGGCTTGCGACGGCGAGCAGGCTGGTCAGGCCGTTAGCTACGCTGCTAGTCTCTGCCAGGGTGAGTCTCATTTCCAACATACCGCGCTAGCTCTTGCTGATCTCGTTCCAGGCGTCATCTCCACCATCTCGTCTGGTGCTACTGCCTCTCCCTCTGCCGCGCTGACCATCCTGAACCCGGCTGTCTCCAGTGCTGATGCCAACGGTGCGGGTGCTTCTGGTTCCGCTTCAGGTGAGGCTTCTGCCACTGGCAGCGCTTCCCAGTCCGCTATCACTACCGTTCCCCTCGTTGGTGTAGTAACTGCCTCCGACGGAAGTGTCATGACCACCACCTCTGGCTTCTCAACCGTTTACAGTTCTGGAGCAGAAGCACTGACAGGATCCGCAGCAAGCGCGGCCTCAGGCGCAGCAGCTTCGGTCTCTTCCGCGCTCAGTGCCGGTCAGTCCTCGCTCGCTGAGTCTGCCTCGTCTGCTCTTGCATCTGCCACTGGCTCCCTGGCCTCTGCTGCTTCTTCCGCTACTGGTGCCGCCGGTTCGGCTGCTTCTTCTGCTGCCAGCGCTGCCGGTTCTGCTGCCTCCAGCGCGCGCCCCTCTGGTGCCGCTGCCAAGGTTACTGGTGTTCCTGTTGCCGCCGGTTTCGCCGCCGCTGCCTGGTTCCTCATCTAAGCGTCTCTACGCTGTTCTAGGTCCTACCTCGAAGGGATAATGTGCATAATGCTTAATGCGGTGGAACGGTGACGCGAGGAGGACTTGGATATATCGCTGTTCGCTCGGCGATGGATTGAATACACACGGTGTTCGATTCTAGTCGCAGGACTTTATTTTAACGACATTCACACGACGGCTCAATGGCTACGACTCATTATGCCTACGATTCTTCATGTACACGCGCTTTAGCGCTTTGATACCCTCACTCTGGGCTTGTGGGAAAGCGCTCCGGTATCTGGGCGCTGGTAGATAGCAATGACTGCAATACAATAATCAACTTCAAACCTCTTTCCATCATTCGTCGTTGACGTCTGGTTTGTAACTAACTATGCAGCAACGATATTATCGCGACGATATGCGCAGGAACCGATTACGCCGAGAGACGAGCGGTGCAACGACCTGCCGTGACACGTCTGTGGTTACCACTTTGAGCAACGCAGCACGTAGTGCCACGGGCCACAGGCGCCTCGAAAGCGCATGTTCCAGGGGATGTAATGGTGTGGAACAGAGGTGTGAGAAACGTAGTACGGACGATTTGATCAGATGTTTTGCACTGTTCGTAGGAGTGAGGTCGACATAAAGTTGCTCAGCCACAGATCATCACGCAAGATGAGCATCACCTTGGCTCCACATGTTTGCTGACATATCGCAGATTGCGACTCCACAGTCATGTTCCTTGTCACCGTCCGGGCCGTCGCGGATGTTTGATCTTCGCAAAACCCGACTTAGTCTCGTATTCTTGTGAAACGCATGATGCGAATACGATGCAAGGTGGTGGGTGCGGTGGAGGTGCATGTGCAGCACGTTGTTGGGGCATGGCGAGCATGTACGATAATCCGCTTGCCAGCCTTGTTTGTTTTGGCTCCGCACGCGCTACTACATGTTTCGATTTTCTTGCTCCGTGAATCTGATCTATAACAGCTACGGAATGTTTTGTTTTGTTGTTAGATGGCCTGGATCAAGGTCTTTCGCTTATTGATGCTGCTCCTGCGAAGATGGCGCAGGCCAAGTTATGCAAGTCAGCCCCAAAGCTGCTGCCTGGATGCCTGATGGCTACCTGCAGCCTGATGGCAACAAACAAAATCTCGCGACAGCTCCCTCATCGCCTGTTCATCCGCCACATCTTTCTTGATCTTCTGTAGTCGTTGCGACGTCTTCGTGTGCGTGGCCGCTTGATTCGATCGAAAGGGTCCCACTCGACGAGTCGTACTTTTGTCAGAGCCGCTCGCTCTTTATGCGCAGGAAGTGTATTGCTCCAGCTATGACCAACGAGACTTCAAAAAATGCAACGCACCCAGTGCAAGCACCGCCTAGAGTGCAGCAGAATGATGAAGTTGCTCGCGCCGCGAAGCGTCTCTACGGATCTGTCAACAGCGTTGCACGGAATTTAGATGCTGTGATTTACATACATACCCACACCCCGGATGCACAGGTCATCAGAGACATGGTCCAGAAGATGTATGCTCTTGTTGCGATCTCATCAGGCTTTCTAGAAGACTTGAAAATGGAGAGCATCACTGGGGGAGAAGAGCATAAAGACATGTGGAGTAAGAATCATCACGAGCGATTACTGAACTCCATAGAAAGATGCTTGGATGAATTCGCGGCTGTTGGTCGCGCAGTCAGGATCGCAGATGAGCAGTTCCAGGCCCATGGAATCACGTATGGTGAAGGCTATCTCGATGGCTTCTACTTGGACAGCCAGAAGCGCGCGCAAATTGCCCTTGACGAGTGTTTCGATCTAGTGAGTCGAACGAAGATCATCGTGAAGCACACAGCTCTCGCTCGCACGCAGAATCTGTCAGTGATTTCAATCTCTTGTCCGTCCAATACTCAGCTGACTTCTTTCAAAGTGATACTGGCGAGGTGCAGGAGGCCCTACGGCTCTCACGGGCACTCCGGAGACCGGATTTGTATGCGGTCTGGGCTCTAAAGGATGAGCCGTACGCATCCAGACGATTAGTGGAGAATCTGGGACCAGCACGATCAACACCTGCCTTATCGATTGGATCTTCCCATATCGGTCCAGCGTCATATCAGCAGCATTCCCCTGTGTAAGGAAATTCCTCGACTTCTTTGATCTAGCATACTAACATCCCACAGCAACCTCGATCATATGGAGCCTAGCTGCAAACGTGCTGACTGGCCCTCTCCTGCTGCTACTGCCCACCTACGTGACGCTAAATCTGTGACTACATTAGGCCAGGCAAGTGGATCCGAAAAGAAAGTGCCTACTGGTGTTCTTGCTACAGAGACCTCTGAGTCCACTCCGACACTGAAATCTGGCGAGCATCCCGCATCGACATCTCTTCCAGCACCTGCACCAAAAGAACCAGGATCAGTGTCATTCGGGGAGCCTAGTGTAATCAAACCAAAAGGTTCTGGAATTCCATTCAGCCAGAAGAATCTCTCTGATTCTCCGTTCGCTGATTGGAAGCCATCACCTAATCCTTTCAGCCTCAGCCCTCACCTTGAAGCATACGTCGTCCACCCTACCGTCGCCAATAGTAACATTTCTTCCACTGTGTCTTACACTATCGAGCCTTTGCGACTCACGAAAAAGGACCTGCAGACTCAAGTCCAGAGGCTGGGGCCAAATTATTCAATTGTTGACACATTTCTTAATCTGCATCCGCAAGTATCTAATCTTGTACGGTCTCAAGCAGCACAGCGACATGGAGATCTAGTGTCTATTCAATATGGCAAGCCTTTCGACTTCGCAATGTCGTCTGGCACATTACAGATCAGCTCTGTCATTTTCATTATCTCAACAACAACAGCGCTTCCGCCACATGAACCCTCACTTGCAGGATCAGGACTTTTTGGTACATCTCCTCTTGGTACACGACCTTTTGGAACAGAACCTTTTGGTATGAGACCATCGCTTTTCGGTCAGGGTGCGTCTGGTGACAGATTGTTCAATCAAGGATCTTACAGATTGTTCGGTCAAGGATCAAGTTCCTCCAGTCATGGTCAACGGCCGTTTCAAGACACCTTTGGTCAAGGAGCCTTTGGTCAAGGAGCCTTTGGTCAAGGAGCGTCTGATGAAAAGTCATTTGCTCGAGAACCGAGTGCCAGATCGAGTGTCCTCGAGAAGGCTGCGCCAGAGCCGGCCTCCGCAAGTCAAGTGTCTTCTCCAGAAGCATATTCCAAGTTCTTGCAGGATCAGGGAGGCGAACCTTGTACATATGTGGATAGGTATGAGGGAAAAATTCAGCACTATCAGACCATCACAGCGAACGAGGAATGGCACAACAAGAACATGTCTCTCGAAGAGATTCGACTTGCCGATTATCTTATAGGGCGAAGATATCCATCGAACACCGGACCACACCTGCGGGAGACACTTGCCGACGTCTTCGCAAAAAATCTAGAGAATAGACAAAAGGCATCCTCAGCTGACACTACGAATCCACCACCTAGCAACAATGCATGGCAAACATGGACGGCTTCCGAAACATCGAACGCGGTTGGTCCCGAAAAGTCTAATGAGAGCCGCCCAGGTATATCAACCAACAAGCAGGCGGACCATGGGACACCTCAAAACCCTCCTGGATTCCCTGTTTCGAGCCCCAGCAATCCCACGTCCAACTCCGAGCCTCCAGAACCTTTCCAACCGCCCGTCGCGAAGACATCGCCATTCACCCAAGCTGCCCCTGCCACACCAGCCTCAACCGCCGCGCCTAGTTCCGGTCTCTTTGGCAGTGCTTCGACAACCACATCAACCAGCCCCTTTGCAGCTCTCGGTAGCGAACCCGGGACGAAATCTTTTGGAGAAGGGACAAAGCACCAAAGTTCCTTCGCTTCTCTCCTGGCTGCAGGGCGGAACGCACGGAGTAGCGCCTCTGGACCCAATCCCACCTCATTTGGCAACTCTGGAGGTTCACCGTCCGATTTGTTTGGAGAGTCTTGGAAAGCTTCTGTTTGCACCTTATTTGGCAACTCTGGAGGTTCACAGTCCACTTTGTTCGGAGAGTCGTCGAAAGGTTCTAATCCCAACTTATTCGGCAGCCCTGGGTGGTCACAGCCCTCTGTGCCTGGAGAGCCTTCGAAGAGTCCAAATCCCACCTTATTTGGCAACTCCGGAGCTTCACAGTCCGCTCTGTTTGGAGAGTCTTCGAGAAACCCAGCGCCCTCTACACCCGCCCAAGCTGGACTACCTGTCCCTGGCGAAGGCCTCTTCCAGAACATTACAAAGACACCAGGCCTGCCCTCTCTTTTCGGCAAACAACCAGCCACCGCCTCTGGCTCAGGACCTTCATCCTCGGGTACTCCTCTTTTCAGCACAATGTCAGCTGGGTCAGGAACTTCATCTCCGCGCCCCCTTTTCGGTGGGAGTATGCAGCAGAAGGGCGCGGATTCGTCTGGGGTAGGGGGAAAAGATGGGTCGCAGGGTGCGCCGAAGAAGGAATGAGATGAGGTATACGGAAACACTGAACTATGGGTAGATCAATAGGAGTATTAAGAATTGTGTCTTGTCCATATGCCTGCTATCATGTATAACTCGCAATTCATATGTCATATCGTTTTTGCAAGTGTATTTATTCAAACAATCATCGGTCAATGACGTCAGAGTTACACATCGGTCTAGCAACTACTGCCGTTGTGTGATACCATAGTTCGTATCTGTCTTGTATGCAACCGACTGTGAAGGGCGAATGTCTCTCCCAATTTGGCCAATGCGGGCAGCTGGCAACAAATGCAGCTTACAGAAACACAAGTCATTACGGCTACATGCAGCCTCGCACATTGCGCACGTAGGCGACTCCCTCCAAGATCACGCGCGCTGTCAATCACGACGCAAGGCTTTCAAATTGGACTGCCAGCCAAACAAAGACGTGCGGAACGACGGTCGAGCGGTTGCTAGCCGCGGTTGCGGCTGGGGAGCTCGACTACCCCACAGTGGATCGCCAGCATCCGCAAGTGCCCCTCCAACACCCCTCACCATGACGACGCAGACTTACGGAGCTTTGAGCATGGAGCTATAAGGTGTTGGAGGGGTGTCTTCTAGACCCAGTCCCCACCTTCTCTCATATTGTCTCTTGCCAGCCGCAACCGTCGCTGGAACCGTCGCTGAAACACCGTTGCAGCAGTATAAATTATCCAGAGTCCGCAATGGCACGCGCACCGCAAGATCGTGAGAGCGTCATCCCCCTTCTCGACCCTGAACACGACCCAGGGCAGGTACCGGCGGAAACCACATCCGAGAGTTCGACAAACATGTCAGGCGACAAGATGAAGGCAGTCCATTATGAGGGGCCATTTAAAGTCTCGGTAAAGGAGGTTGGAATACCAAAGATTGAGCATCCAGATGATGTTATTGTCAAAGTCACAACTGCGGCCATCTGTGGATCGGACTTGCACATGTATCAAGGTCGCACCGCTGCAGAGTCAGGGCTAGTCTTTGGTCACGAGAACATGGGCGTCGTGATTGAGGCTGGCTCCGGTGTAACTCTTTTGGAGAAGGGCGACCGCATAGTCATGCCATTCAACGTTGCAGACGGAAGATGCCAAAACTGCGAGGAGGGCAAGACTGCTTTCTGCACAGGGTAGGTCCGAACGGGACGGAGGCGGCATCTTAAAAGCACAGACTGACATCCGCGTAGTGTGAATCCTGGATTCGCTGGTGGTGCATACGGGTACGTTGCAATGGGGCCTTATCAGGGTGGCCAAGCGCAGTACATTCGTGTGCCATTCGCGGATTTCAACGCGCTCAAGCTGCCAAAGGGTACAGAGCACGAGGCCGACTTCATCCTCCTGGCGGACATCTTTCCCACAGGATGGCATGGGTTAGTCCTTTCTGGATTCAAGAGTGGTGAAAGTGTTGCAGTATTCGGGGCTGGCCCTGTCGGCCTGATGGCAGCGTACAGTGGTATTCTGCGAGGTGCTAGTAGAGTGTTTGTCGTGGACACCGTGCCCGAGCGACTGAAGGCTGCTGAGAAAATTGGTTGTATACCAATCGATTTCAGAAAAAGCGACCCTGTTGAACAGATCATCAAGGCCAACGGAGACATGGTCGACAGAGCAGTGGATGCTGTAGGGTACCAGGCCGTCGATTCATCCGGCTCAAAAGAAAAGCCCAACATCGTCCTCGACCAGCTGATTATGGTGACAAGGTAAGCCCTGTTCTGAACTTTGAAGATAGTGCCAGCTGACGCATTTCGCAGGCCAACAGGAGGGCTGGGCATACCCGGTCTTTACGTGCCAGCAGACCCAGGCGCGCCAGATGAGCAGAGTAAAAAGGGACAGATTCTGATCTCGTTTGGGAAGCTTTTCGAGAAGGTACGCTTGATTCTAATTTCGACTTCGGCTTTGACCTGGTTTAACAGAAGACTGACTTTGCCAGGGATTGTCGCTGGGTACTGGACAGTGCAATGTCAAGGCCTATAACAGGTATCTACGTGATATGATCATCTCCGGCAAGGCGAAGCCAAGCTTCGTGGTGTCGCATGAGATTGAGATCGATAGCGCACCAGAAGCCTACCAGAAGTTCGACCAAAGGATCGATGGATACACGAAGGTGCTGATACACCCGAACGGGCCGCTCAACTGATGCAGCCGAGTTTGAGTTTACCGCATAGTATGAGGGTTGTTTTCGGAGTTTGATCGGTCGTGTCAGAAGCAAGGCAAGAGGCATCCAGAGGGTGCTTTGCTGTGGTATGGTGGATGAGAATCAAGGCAATGAAGCAAGGAACTCACACCCACCCCTACATCTAGCTCTTAGCTCTATTCGAGACTGCTCTTGTTCCTTGCAGGCACACTTCTATTCCTTGACAATGTATGCCTTCAGAATCTTGACCTCTTCGACTGGCCTGTCTTCCCTGTCTGTCTTGACCAAGCCAAGCTTCTTTACTGACTGCATCCCACTCTTGACACGACCAAATATAGTATGCTTTCCGTCCAGCCACGGCGTAGGCGCCAGTGTGATGAAGAACTGGGAGCCATTGGTGTTAGGGCCAGAATTGGCCATGCTGAGAATGCCCGCACCGGTGTGCTTCAGGGCTGGAGAAATCTCGTCCTCGAACTTTTCGCCGTAAATGGATTCGCCGCCTCGACCTGTACCGGTAGGATCGCCGCCCTGAATCATGAAATTTGGAATGATACGGTGGAAGATAAGGCCGTTGAAGTAGTTGCGTTGTGCGAGTGTAGCGAAGTTTTTGCATGTCTTGGGCGCATGGTCGTTGTAGAGTTCGACCGTGATGAGGCCCTGTCACGGTAAGCTATTGCAGCCGGGCGCAGTACTGAGAACATACAACAGTGGTATCGAGCGCAACTTCGGTAGTCATGGTGTCTAGCAGAGCAGCAATCGTGCGTGGTGGGGGGAGTACAATGTTGGCCGGCGCGCCCAGCTGCGCGTCAGATCGTGCACAGACACAGGTGGCAGCCGCAACCTGTGGCGTCACTCGCTAACGCATGACATCGTCGACTCACCTGGCCGAAGTGAAGAGCCTCATTCCCACGTCAACCACATAGCTGCGCAAAGATGAGTCTTGCAGAATGGGCGCTCCCACAGCTCTCGAAGCTTCTCCCGCTGGACGACGACTCTCTGAAGCAGATCATCTCCTACACCGAGTCCTTACCTAATAGGGAAGCGGCGGATCATCTGCAAAACATGCTGGGTGATAGTCCTCAGGCTTTGGAGTTCATTACATCCTTTAACAACAGGAGGAAACCAAATGGCCCTGCTGCATCGGCTCAGACTGCACCTTCCAACCATGTATCTGAAGTGCCCAAATCTAAACCGCGCAAGAAGAAGCAGGCTGGATTGGGCAAGCCTTTGCAAGCAAGGCAAGTAGAGAATGCCGGAAATTTGGCGGGCGCATATATGAAAAAGGACGAGGATGATTATATGGCGGGGAGTTCGAGATCAAAGGCGCCCAAGGCCAATGCTTTCGGGCTTTCACAGAAGCCAGACGCTCTGCAGCTACCAACAGCTACCTCTTCAGGAACGACAACGCCAACATCACGAGCAGTCTCACCAGCACCTCCATCGAAGAAGTTGCCGCCATCAGCCGCAGGTCAACTCATCTCTGAGACAAAATCATCAAGGAATTCATCGCCGAAGCCAAAAGCAAAGATCAGCGTAGCAGGCGGTACTCCCATGCATGGCGCTTCTACGGCTCTCAGTGACCTGGAGTCCGCCATCAGGACACTAGAGATACAGACTAACCCCACACTTTCTGCCCAAGACGGTAGTAAACGCAAATGCAACTGTATGGCTACACGGCATCCACTTCTTGACGCTGCGCCCAACTGCATGAATTGTGGCAAGATCATCTGTGTGAAGGAAGGCATCGGACCTTGCACCTTCTGCAATACTCCGCTTCTAAGCGCCGAGGAAGCGCAATCAATGATTCGCATTCTTCGCGAAGAGCGAGGCAAAGAGAAGATGGCTGCGAACAACGCAGGTCAAAAACGCGCAGAAGTTGCTCAGGCACCTCGACCATTCTCAACACCCAAGCCCACCGCGCCGAATTCTGAAATGGATTCTGAAAACGAAAAACTCGCGAAAGCTAAGCAGCACCGAGACAAGCTTCTTGCTTTCCAGGCACAGAATGCGAAGAGAACTCAGGTTCACGATGAGGCTGCGGATTTCGAGACAACGTCGGCAGGTTTGAGCATGTGGGCATCCCCACAAGAGCGCGCAATGCAGCTCAAGCGCCAGCAGAAGGCTCTGCGAGAGCAAGAATGGAACGCGCAACCGGACTACGAGAAGCGCAAGGTTGTTGCAAGTATTGATCTGGCAGGTGGGAGGATCGTGAAGCGTATGGCTGCTGTGGAACGACCAAAGACACCCGAGAGCGAAGACGAGTCATCAGAGCCCATGCAGAAGTACGAAACCGGTGCGATATCGAAAGGGGCCGGCGCATTCAGTAGGAACCCTCTCCTCGGTGCTCTCATCCGCCCCACTATCACCATCGAGAGCAAGGGGAAAGACAAGCAAGTCGAGAAGAAGCAGGCATGGAGGAGGGTTCAAGATGATAATGATGATAACGAGCAGTGGATCCTGGATGGTGGAGTTTACGGCGGGAAAAGCGAGACCGGAGAACCCGAAGCTGGCCACTGAGCATATAACAAGACCTCTACTAGAAGCCACGCGCTGGGTAATGCTAAAAATTCGAAAGTGCCCATGAGAATTATCTGCAATGCGTTATTGATCCACGTTCCATACCAAGACTTAGTCGACGTGCTCAGAAAGATCCGGCAGTCGTCAATCTGTCTCCTACTTGGGCTTACCCACAAACGTGTAACCGATACGATACATGCTCCAGCCTCGTTTCTAGAGACAGATAGAGGAGTACCTTACTAGATACGACAAGATATCCAGCCTTTTTGAAGGCTTTAATGGAGAGAATCAATTACTGAGAAGCACTAATCAAATGTATCGTCATTTTGAAAAGTAATTCCTCTTCTGAAGGTCTGCTGACCAGACCTAATGTCTTATGATCAGGTCATGTTTCCTCTACTCTACCAAGTATATCTGCGGAGCTGACCAGACACCGTACTCCTCGCGTTGTGCGGTGTGCAGGGCTCCTGATAATCTATGCTGGAAACTCCCAATCAATTCCACCCTCGTATGGTATCCATTGCGCCTGGGAATGGAAATCATTGGCGGCATGAAAATCGACCTTCTGGCCGAAAAGCACCTTTTTTGCTTCTCTACTCATCAACCAATCCTCTTGCAGGCCGAGAATATTCATGACCTTGCGAGGTAATGTAGCACGCGGCACTTGTACAAGGTGCAATGCCATCTCGATCCCAGCTTTGCCGTGGTATGTTGCTAACCATTTGGCCACCAGATCAACTGCACGTGTAAACGAACCATCATGATCCATATCTGCTCGGTCGTTAGTCAAGGTCTATCGGCTTCTGCACTGATTCGGCAATTCAAATGCTCACAGTCAAAGAAATTGCCGACGAAAATTCGATAGCAGAGCTTGTAACCTCGAATTGATAACCGCCGCTTGATCTCATGGAAGTCGATCGGCAGCATGAAGTCCTTTGACGAAGGCTCCTTCCACCTGTGGGATAGCCAATGTCGCTTCCAGTGTAGTTCGAGATGTGTGAGACGATTATGGCGTATTATGGAGTCCAGTAAATCGTAATAATTCCAGCCAAGTGCGGGCGATAGCGCAGGGCCCATCTCGAGTGTAAGTTCTGTCAAAGTAGGAGGCAGAACCTTGTCCGTGTCAAGGTAGGTTCCCCAAGTCAAATCCGAATTTTCTGGGTGGAAGATCCATTTGGTACCTCGACCCTTTGGTCTCCCAGTGAGCAATGGCATAGGGACATGAAGTTGCTTTAAAGCCGTGAACTTGACAAAGTCCACCTGTCCTGGGAATTCGAGGAAATCTACACCAGTAGGATCAACACAGTCCCAGTGACAGTCTTCCCAGGAAAACTCGAGACACTTGAGTGAGTCTCTGTGGCACCTGAGTAACTCAGCAAGTATACTCTGGTACATCGGCGTTGCCTCGCCGTCATGGCAGAAACAACCACTGAAGGTAAACCTTCCCAACACCCTACACAGATTGATCATGCCAAGCGCCATTGTGAGCTGATTTGTACTGGCACCACGTAGCTCCAAAGTAGTAACTTCGGATGTGCCGGCTGTCGGCTCTAGGTTTATATGCTCTTTTGCTGACCAGCCCCACACCCGGTCGTCGTAAGTATTGTTGAGACGCAACTCTCTGAGAGCTTGGAACTGCAGCAGCATATGCATTGCAAACTGGCAATTGCCTGTCAAGTCCAGAGTCAGGGAGCGCAGTGTGGAGTGGAAGTTAGGACTCGCTCGAAATGCTTGTCTGGAGCAGAATTCGAAACTGAAGAAGCAATCCCCTCGAAACACGAACCGAGGGTTCAGAAACGACACTAGATTTTCGAGACTATCTGTGCAAAAAGTTTCCAGATTCTCTGCTCGGAAGAACAAGTTCGCAAGCTCTAACAGAGCAGGATGGTGGTTCATATTCTCCTTGAACCCGGTCTCCACTGCAAAGCAAGAATTGTACTGACAGTAGGTCTTTTCCAGTGCATAAGCGCGCTTTTGAGAGGCTGCGTATCTGATATCATCGTGTGAAGAATGAAATTCAGATTTCCAATAGCCTAGCTCGTCCCGCCTAGGCCTCAGATCACCGTTGATCTTCACATGGCGTAGCTGCTTGCGTATGAGGTGATCGGTGTCGAATCTCTCAATGTATCCAAGCACGGGCTTTTCGTACACCGCCTCGTATCGGCTATAGAGAATCTCATTCGCGATAGGGTTGAGCCGTTGACAGGTTCTTGCAAGCGCACTCAGAGTGCGCTGGGAGTGCTCGATCGTCCATATGCCATCCTCGATTCCTCTAGTGTAATCCGTTAATACATCTTCGGGCTCCAGGTAACCGAATATGTTGCGGAGCAACTCAGTGGGAAGCGAATCAAGGGAGGCCATGCCGCGGCCAAGAGCATCTGTTGGAGCAGCTGGAGCTTATCGATCAGGTAACGACGGTCTAAAATGTTATGAAACGTGTTGCATATGGTGCCTGCGCACTTGTTGTTTCCTGTGCAATGCTCAGCAGTTGGGCGCGAGGTGAGGTGAGGCTGAGTAATCGGTATTTTACCTAAGTACCAATTCCTGCGATATATCAAGAGGAATCTCGTACTTCAGCTGCCTGGAGAGGTGATTCCGTTGAAATTGGAGAGCAGAGGTGAAGATCGAAAGCCGGTGGGAGTGCTGCCTACAGCGCCTTCCTTTGACCGACTGGCCACCGAGCAAGCTGCAAGAACGAGTAGAAATTCTTAAACCTGATAATCTGATTGGATCTTTTGCGGTAGTGGTGGAGCTTTATCAACAAACTGAGACCGCTTATTCGCTGTTCTCCCTGCCTATTCCTTTAGGATCGAATCCTTCCATAGTGCTCGGTGGCCAGTCGGCCTTTCTCTGGTGCTGTATTACTTAGGGTATAAGCTAGTCCCAAAAGGTGCAATAAACAATCGGCGCTCCTTCCAACAACTCCCACGATTCTGCTGCGTGTGCTACGTGAAGAAGTCTTTATTAGGAGTAATTCAGGCAGTCATCAAATGTTACAAGTCATGCATGAACAGCATTGACATTCCTTTGGTCAAAGAGTGTCAGAAATATCCAAGAAAACGTTACGTGCCTTCGAATACAGTTGTTGCCGAAACAAGTATATGAAGCCACGTCGGCAGACCTATAACTCCTATAATGCGAAGCGGCAATTCTACGGCTCTCTTTCAAAACTCGCATGCGCATTTGTCGCGCGACATAACCCATAGACCTCCCAGGGACTTGACTTTGTAATCGACTCCTAGTGTTGAGCCTCTTGGACATTCTCGAAGTTCTCCGCTGGCTTGTTACTAGGATAGAGGTACTCAGTCTGAGGGAAAAATTCCTCTTTGATCAGGCGAGGGGAAGTGAAGCGAAGGACAGGGTTAGAAGAACCAGCCTTGTCGTTAGTGCCAGAAGCACGAGCGCCGCCAAAGGATTGCTGGCCTATCAGAGCTGCTGTGGTCTTGCAGTCTGCAGATTTATTAGCATCCACTGTAAGGAACATCAGAGCATTACTTACTGATATAGAAGTTGCCGGCGGAGTAGCGGAGAGTATCCTCAGCCTCGCGGATAGCAGATCTATCGTTGGCGAATACAGCACCTGTAAGAGCGAAACCTCCACCAGTTTGGTCCACCTTTTGGAGGATATTCTTCCATTCAGCATCTTTGTAGACATGAATGGCAAGAACGGGCCCAAATATCTCATAGTTGAAGAGCTTGTGATCGGGAGAGTCAGATAGATAGACCGTAGGCTTAACAAAGTAACCTTTGGAATCATCGTATGTCCCACCAGCGACAAGCTTCAAGGAAGGATCGGCGTTGGACTCGTCAATGATTTGCTTGATCTTGCTGAACGAACGGCTGTGAATCACAGGACCCATGAATGCAGAAAGGTCTTTGTCAGGATTGCCGATGGTAATTTCGTTGACATCCTTCAGAAAAGCGTCGAGGAATTCCTTAGAGCGAGACTCAGGGAGATAGAGACGCGAAGTCGCAGAGCACTTCTGCCCTTGGTACTCGAAAGATCCGCGGACGGTATGCTTTACGGCAGAAGGGATATCGCCAGTCGGGTGAATGAGTGTGAAGTTCTTTCCACTAGTCTCACCGACCATGCGAGGGAACTCGCGATAAGTGCCTTTACCAATCCCCTCACCAATGCGGGCACATAGCGAACGGAATACATCAGAGGAACCGACAAAGTTGAGGCCAGCGAAATCGCGGTTGGCGAAAACGACGTCATTGATGACCTCTGGATCACCTGGGATGAATTGAATGACATCCTTTGGAAGGCCAGCTTCGAGGAGAATCTTATAGACAATGGTTGAGGCGTAAATATTAGAAGGTGAAGGTTTCCAAAGCAGAACGTTGCCCATCAGGGCAGGACCGGCGATCAGATTACCTCCAATGGCCGTGAAGTTAAAGGGAGAGACAGCGTAGACAAATCCCTCGACAGGGCGGTAATCCATGCGCGACCACATGCCATCAGAACCGCGATCGGGCTGGCGAGAGATGATCTCAGCAGCATAGTTACAGTTCAGACGGAAGAAGTCGGCCAGTTCAGCAGCGGCGTCCACTTCTCCTTGCCAGATATTCTTGCCCTGGCCGAGCATGGTCGCAGCGATGAGCTCATATCGGTATTTCCCCGCAACAAGCTCTGCGGCCTTGAGGAAGATGGCAGCACGATCGACGAAAGGCGTTCTCTCCCAGGTTTTCTTAGCCTCCAGCGCTGAAGTGATGGCATGGGAGACCTGCTGCTTGGAGATCAGAGGGTAGTTGGTGAAGATGATGTCTTTTTCTGCGGGGATGGGCTGGTCCCACGATTCCACCGCCGGCTGTGATGTACCATTGAGGAAGATCTCTGACTTGAGAGGAAGTTGTGACCTGAGCTTCTTGAGTACTTTGACGAGTTCTGTGCGCTCCTCCGAACCCTCCTTATAGGTAGGATTGGGCTCGTTGCGTGCAGCAGGTAATCTGAAAGGTACTGTGACGTTGGTACGAGCTTGGATACAGGCAAGTCGAGGTGCTCTGACCAGCGGCCGCCTTGTGGTGGGTAAACTTGTGACGGTACGAATGCTCAACATCTCAGTAGTGACGATGGGAAAGGTCCCGAAGAATTGAGGCTGCTGGTATCCTCCATGCTGGAACTCTGCCTTTTGAGTATGTGCAATGAGGGGAATTGTGGAGAAGGTCTGCAACCGACCGGCTTGCATCCCGTTCACATACCTTGGGGCAACCGGTACTTACCGCCAGTCATGTTGTGTACAGTACTGCAGTACCGGTATTTTTTTTTTTGGCGATACTCGGATGCCCATCCGAGTACTCTGTAGACTCCGAGAGCAGGCACGGCCGGCCATCATCCTGTATACACCAAATAAAGTGAGATGAGGCTGAGATAATAAGCCAGAATCTGCTGCATCTTGCTTCTCTCATTTTCGATTGTTCCATCCGCAACTTTAATGGTCTCAGGTCCCTCCTGCCGGTGTTTGGTGTCGTGCGGTTACTCTATTCTACCCAAACACAGACGGGATCGACTTCAGGGGACCAAGCGCGATATTTTCGGCATCTCTCTACAACAGGACTCGCAGACCTTGTGGTGTTGGGAACAAACGCAGAGACTATGCTCCTTACACGAGAGGAACGCAAAGCACTGATTGTAACCGCGCGACGAGCCGTAGGGCCCTCTGTCCCGCTGATGTGCGGTGTCGGTGCGCATAGCACCGCACAGACAATCGAGTTTATCTCGGACGCGGCAGCGGCTGGCGCGAACTCTGTGCTGGTACTTCCGAGCGCCTACTTCGGTATGTAGCACGTACACAGCCACCGTTCATGCACACAGTCGAGGTGTTGTATCGGCTAACAACATCATACTGCAGGAGGCGCTACGACAGCCCAGGTTCTAGAAAACTTCTACGATTAGGTCGCAGCTCACAGCCAATTACCGATCGTGATCTACAGCTTTTCAGGCGTGTGTAATGGCGTCGATCTCTCCTCAGACTTCATCGAAGCCATGGCTAAGCGTCACAGCAACATCGTAGGCGTCGAGCTAACGTGCGGTTCCGTGGCCATAATCACGCGTCTCGCAGCCGCACTGCCTAGGGAAAAGTTCGCCGTTTTTGGTGGTCAGGCCGACTTCATTCTGGGCGGACTCGTCTCCGGATCCTCTGGATGCGTCGCTGCATTCGCAAACGTTGCGCCTCTGTGCGTTGTTCGTATCAACGATCTTTATCACCAGGGCAAGCTATCAGAGGCGTTTGCGCTTCATCAGAAGACTGCGCTCGCGGAGCAAGCCATTAAGGGCGGTACTGCGCCTACCAAATGTGCTGCCGCAATTCACAACGCTACCTATGCCTGCATACAGAACGCACCCGCCAGAATGGCACCGCGCAGGCCCTATGTTGCGCCAACCGCCGCATTTCAGGAGATGCTTAAGTCGCGGACGGAGGAGGTCGGAGAAATTGAACGATGCCTGCCACTTATCTGCAGGTCTATCTCTTCTAAGATATGATAGGACTCACAACCAATGAAAGACGCAACATTATCGTCCATCCATGTCCTTGACACCCATCTATCTGAGTTTTCGAATGCGATATCCTGCGCCTCCTCGGGAGTTCCGGTGAACCATATCTCAGCCTTTGGGAAAGCAACCATAAGCCAGGCCTAGAGGGTCTGAAAGCATTGCGGCTTCTCTGGCTTTCTAGGCACGTGCGTTCTAGGCCCAGATAAGATAAGGTACCAGATCCGGAGACGCATAGAAGTGACGCTGTTGGAGCCGTAGCGTGCGGATTAGCATGGGACGAACCCAGAGCTGGGCCTGTGGCTTGTTCCGTCCGGGGTTGGTTCACGTGAGCAAGTGGACTGAAGGGCTACCCCAGAGACATCCATGTGTCTAGCCCACCTCCGTGGTATACTAGGTACAGTATACTCAAATTGCTGTGCTTTGTCGAGGAACGTTTGTAATTTCTTAGCAGGTGTTCCAACTAAGCATCGTGATGCCTCTATCCACGACAGCATTATGGGACCAGAATATCGAACGATAGGATCCTTAGAGTGTTCACTTCTGATGAGTTATTGAAAGTGCCGATGTTATCATCGCGATCAGGTTCCTTGCAGAGGCGCGTGAGAATGTGCAAGCCTGGTGTAGCAAAGTGACCTGTGCGTAGCCTCTACCCACACTACGGAGGTACCACTACGCTCAAAGTTCTCTAGCAATGACAGCAACCTTGAATCAGCTAGACACCAAGCCAGCTGTGGGGTCGAGAATCCCATGGACTAGGGACGACAGGAGCCCGCACGATCTTGATTGGCCGTAAGTGGGATATCAACACTAACCCATTGTAGTAGGGTTACGAGATACCAAGGTCTTGACCTTCACTCTGACTGCTTATTAGGGAGGCTTGTCCACCCAAAATGCACCGACTCGGACCCATCATCTCCACCAATTCTCTACTTTACTCCTCTGACCCATATCTTGACATAGCTGTCGCTTGTAGACATCATGTCTGACCTCAAGACCTACGAGGTCCACGAGAAGTCCGCGTCAGCCTCGCCAGTGTTGCAGGGCAAGGACGAAGGAATCTACCGTACTGAAACCCAGGTCAGCGAAACTCGGGGTGAGATTCACAATGCCGATCAGCTGCAGAGGCACTTGGGCAACCGTCAGCTTCAATTGATCGCCATCGGTGGCTCCATCGGCACTGCTGTCTTCGTCTCCATCTCCGGTGGTTTGGTCAAGGGTGGACCTGGAAGTCTGCTTCTTGCGTACATGATCTACACATGCATGCTCGGTCTTGTCAACAACTCCATGGCGGAAATGTCATCGTACATGCCCGTAACTGGTGGCTTTATCCGTATGGCGGGACATTGGGTCGATCCGGCTATGTGAGTACAGATTTTTGGCAAAGCTCTGATCGAGTTACTAACAGTCGTATCAGGGGTTTCTGGGCTGGCTGGAACTTCTTCCTCTACGAAGCTATCCTGGTTCCCTTCGAAATCTCGGCGCTGAACCTGGTGCTTAAGTTCTGGAGCGATCACATCCCTGTCGCTGCAGTTGTCGCCGTCTGTATTGTCCTATACTTCTGCATCAACGTGTTTGTCGTCAAGGCCTACGGAGAAGCCGAGTTCTGGCTTGCACTGGGCAAGGTCATCCTCATCTTCGTGGTTTTCGGCTTTACATTCATCACAATGGTCGGCGGCAACCCCCTCAAGGACGCATATGGCTTCCGGTACTGGAAGAATCCTGGTGCATTCGCCGAGCACAACACCACCGGAACTCTGGGCCGGTTCGAGGGCTTCCTCGGTTGCCTGTGGAGTGCTGCTTTCACAGTGGTCGGTCCGGAGTGCTTGTCCATGCTTTCTGGTGAAGTCAAGCTTCCCAGGACCTACCTCAAGAACGCTTTCAAGGTCACCTACGCACGTTTCGCGTTCTTCTTCATGGGTAGTGCGCTCTGCGTTGGTATCGTCATCCCATACAATGACAAGACTCTCTTGGACGTCCTGTCTGGTGCCAGTGGCGGCTCTGGAACTGCCGCCGCTTCACCCTATGTCATTGCCATGAAGTGAGCGCTAGCTTTCGCTGCTACTTGTTGACTTAACTAACAGTCGAATAGGAATTTGAGGATCTCTGGTCTTCCCCACGTTGTCAACGCGCTTCTGTGCACATCCATCTTCTCCGCTGGCAACGCCTACTGCTACTACGGAACTCGTTCGCTGTACGGTCTTGCCCTCGAGGGCCAGGCTCCCAAGTTCTTGAAGAAGTGCACCAAGAAGGGCGTACCGGTCTACTGTCTTCTCGTCACCATATGCTTCCCCTTCCTTGGCTTCCTGAATGTCAGCTCCGGTTCGGCTGTGGTCCTGAATTGGTTCATTAACCTGATCACTGGAGCCCAGATCCTCAACTACATCATCATCTGCGTCACATACCTCCGTTTCTACGCCGCCACTAAGGCCCAAGGTGTCGACCGCAGGTCCATGCCTTACTACGGCTACTTCCAGCCCTACGGAACCTGGATTGCCATGATCTTCTTGATTCTTGTTCTCGGCGGTTACGGCTACGCTACCTTCCTGCCCGGCAACTTCACCATCGAATCATTGTTCACATACTACGCCATGGTCTTCGTCGCGCCATTCCTCTACTTCGGCTGGAAGCTTACCAAGAAGACCAAGATCTTCAAGGCTCACGAGGTCGACCTGGTGTGGGAGAAGTCATACATCGATGCTTACGAATCCTCTTTCGCTGAGGAACGCAAGGGTTTCTGGCAGGAGATTCTCGAAATGCTCATGTGCGGCATGAAGAGCCGTAAACAGCATTCAGAGTATGCTTAGACTAGTGTGCGCTGCCTCTCAGGTCAGGGCGTGTTACGAGTTCAAGATATGTAAAAAGTCGAATGTAGAACAATCGCATGTCTTTAGGATACCTAAGTCTCACTAAGTTGATCTTCAAGGCCACATTTCCCAGAACGTGATGCTCAGTGCTAGCCGCTACAACACCGAAGCTCAGCTTTGGTACCGACACAAATGTAAGCTCCAGGTAACCGGGACGCGCTTATTTCATCAAAGACCGTTTCTGATTCTTTTCCTGGAGCCCACAACATGGCGAGACAGTTGGCACCAATCATCACATCTGCGAGCGCCTGGGCGGACGCATAAACGTCCCAGGCGTGACCTGACTGAACCGAACATCGAGCGGATAGCTGGGGCAATCGATGAAGTAGTCCAAGGCGCTCTATTCAGCTCGATTGCAAGCCGGAGATGGGCCGAGCTGATAGTGATGGTGGTGGACAACTGCATAGTGGCGTAGACTAGGCGTTTACTGGTCGGAAAGCAAGCCGCCACTGTCGGGACCGCTCCCGAACTATCTGTCGCGTAGTATGTCGCGTGATAGTATGATCCAGATAGGCAATGGAATCCAGAAAGTATAGCGATTAGCCTCTCCTCCAATCGCAAGTATCTTCTTGGTACCAGAAACATGCAGTGATGGGTAGGCACGGTCCTGGAAGGAGAGCCTTGAAGGCTCTCTTTATGATTTACATCAGCTAGATGAAGCAGAAATGTATCTGGATGGGCTGGTGTTCCAAATTGAGGCTCTGTAAGCTATACATATAGCCTATAGTCTTGCAACAGAAGGTACAATATCTTTCAGCTCCTGAACATCACCAACACGCCAGCTGACATCGTCCTGACTCGCAGAACCATCATTTGGCTTACTTTCTCTCCACTGCCATCTCTTCTCTGTTTGTCTGCCCTC
Organism: Curvularia kusanoi; assembly: GCA_011058905.1. NCBI lineage: Eukaryota > Fungi > Ascomycota > Dothideomycetes > Pleosporales > Pleosporaceae > Curvularia > Curvularia kusanoi. Next base: position 1,486,768 of record SWKU01000003.1, read on the forward strand.
AGGGGTATCTATAAGGTTCTTTACCCAGGATCCAACAATGGGAAACATCTTGAAGCCATGACCAGAGTCACCAGACAGAACAATGACGGTACTGCTAGTCTCGGGCAGATAATCAACGATATAGTTCGAATCGCTCGTGTCAGCGAACCAGCAAAGTGTCTTCTCAACAAGAGGGCGGTCCGCGAGATAGGGTAAAGTTTGACGAAGCAGTTCACGCATTTTGCGCTCGTCTTCTGGCGGCACAAAGCGTTGCACATCCTCAGGCGCTTCTGAGACACCAGTAGTGGGGTTGGTATTGATGAATCCACCTCCCATAGGGCATAGCTTAAGAAGGTTGGTTCTTGGGTCAGGCTCAAAGAAAAAGCCCAGGTCGCGGGCGTATGTAACTGGTATCCCGCGGAGCGCTGCGGTCTCGTCATCTGTCAGGCGGATGTGCGCGACAGACCATGACTTCGCAGAGACCTGGCTACCAATCTCGGGTACGATATTCGAGGCAGCAGCGCCGGTCGCGACGATGACTAGGGAGGCGGCGTGGAACTGCCCATCTTTTGTCTTAACGCCGATGCTTTTCTTCGTTGGCCCGGCCCCTTCGTAAACGATCTCCTGGACAGCACCCTGGCTGTCTCCGAGCAAGAACTGAACACCATTTGATCTCGCAGCACGGTGTATACCACGGAGAGCATTGGCAGAGTGGACGTATCCATCGTAGCGGTTAAAGTAGCCTTTCCATCCTGGCATTTCGCCTTGGTTGAACTGCCAGCAGATGTCTCGAAGTTCCTGACGGTTTGATACTGAAGAAACCCAAGGGTTAATTTCTGGATGCGCCTCACTGGCGGCCTTGAAAGACTTCATTGAATTGGTCGCTTTCTGCGTCCCCGCGCCTGAAACGCAATTGAGGTAGCCTACTCGGTGGAAGTATGGCGCGTACAGAGGAGTTTGCCATTTCTTTGCGGCTTCCTGTGAAAATTGTTAATCTTAAGTGGCATACAGTCAACGATCGATCGGCTTACAACACCTAGCTGCGTATACCATGGATCCTCGTACTCGGCGCGCATGATCTTGTTCAGATCATTTGCGGCTGACCATCTTGAAGGGATTTCGGAATCCTTCTCGAAAACCGTGATGTTCTTGTAGCCCTGCTGCGACAGCTCGAAAGCAGTAGACAGACCAAACGCTCCGCCACCAATAATGGCAATTGGATTGTTTTTAGTAACGCGCATGTTGATGCTCACTGCGATAATAGTAATGTCGTGTGAGGGAAAGAGGGTAGGTACTTCGTAATCCTCCCCCAAGAACGCTTCAACTTATAACGTATTCACAAGCAGCGGGCGTCATAACCGAGAATCGTGTTTCTATTGACTCTCGGAATACTGGTCTTATCGATACAGCTCCACAAGTAAGTATGAAGGCGATGCCCCGCAGTCGCGTCAGCGATGCACTCGCTTCGCAGACTCGGCACGCCACGGGCTGGTTTCCGACAACAACATTATACGTGAATTATTGGAAGCTGGAATCCGATGAGTGGCAACTTGACTGTAGAGTCGGGAGTTTACAACTATGAGAGAGAGATCCCAGCGTTTGGTGTTTAAGACCGAACACTGGAATGCGAGGCTGCTTCAACGAGAAGGCCGGTTACCTCCAGCAATTCTTGTGACCTGGCAACTGGGATAATTTCATGTTTACGATTATGGAATTCGTGATATAGGGGAGAGTCTAATACATAACGTTATGTTCGTTTGCTTTCACCATTTTACTGCAATTGATGCATGTCAAAGTCAAATTGCTCATGTGTACTCGGAATAAATTCGATAGCCATCCCAATTTACCGTGTATGCTGTCAGACATAAAAGATGGGAAATCTAGTTGTTCGAACCAATCACGTCGCTCAGCGTATCAGCTCCTGCACTATTAGACCGAAACTCCTAACCCGATGCAACGCACGTCACCCCGCACGCTATCCTCCGACAAAGGAAGTGAGTTGAGCAGCACTTCGATGCTCCAACCGATAGCGATAATGCATGCAACATCATGCAGGCAGCTATTCAGCGGCTAGCGCCGGATCAGGATAGTACCTGCGAATCGGCAGTGCGTCCGACCTACGGTACTTCCATGCGAAAGTCACGAGGCTATGTTGTGCTGTGCTCTCAAAGCGTGTAGCGCGGAGCGGGGTTAGGAACTACACGTTACATGATAGGAGTTGGACGTGGTCGATAAGCCAGTATAATTGTCATACAGTGGGAGGCTCTGTTACCTACAACAGCTGACTTCCGTGCTTCACAAGGCTACATTTTTGCTACTTTGTTATCGTTAGCTTGACTGGGTAGACTGTACTGGGAGTATCATGCTTCAGACCAGATACAGCGCCCCTGCGGTGCTGAGGGGCATCGCGCGGAAGGATGGGATCATATTCACGGCCGTCAGGCTGTCCTCAACATACGCAGCAAAAGAGAGGGAAGCATTGGTTACGCCAACCCAAGACACAAGATCACTAGCAAAGGCCTCACCATTGGCTGTCATGCCTTTGCCAATGCTACTGAGGTCACTTCTCGTCGCAACCATTTCGTCTAGGAAGTGGCTTCTGGTTCCTTCTATGCGTATCCTCGATTTCTTCTCACAACCTCATCGAGCCTGGATCCTCAACCTCGAGAAGAACCCTGTTCTCAATGCAATTGTCAAAAAGACATTCTACGACCAGTTTTGTGCCGGCACAACACCAGCTGAGACAAAGACGTGTGTAAAGACACTGAAGGCTCTGGGGTTCCGTGGTGTGATTCTCACCTACGCATCAGAAATTCTATTCGACCATAAGAGCGGCGAGGCCCATAGCCCAGGGGCCGCAGCAGGAGAAGCAAGAAAAGAGGGAGCCGGTATCAAAGTCGACGATGTTATCGAATCCTGGAGAGCCGGCACTGTCGGTACCATTGACCTGATTGAAGAGGGGGACATTTTGGCTATCAAGTGGGTTCATCGTCATAGTATCGGAGCGCCACTTACTGACACTACTACAGGACTTCAGGAGCTGGACCAGCAGTCGTCAACGCCTTCAAGAAGGGAGATCTCCCTCCACAACAGATGCTCGACGCCCTCAACGAAATCGGCACCAAATGCAAAGAGCGCAACATCCAAATCATCGTCGACGCCGAGTCGCAGCACTATCAAAGTGGCATTGATCGAATCGCTCTCGACATGATGCGCAAATTCAACACCGACGGCCGCGTCGTAGTCTACAACACATACCAAGCCTATCTCAAGAGCTCCCACTCGCTGATCCTCTCTCATCTGGCCTCAGCCGCTAGGGAAAACTTCACTTTCGGCCTGAAAGTAGTCCGCGGCGCCTACATCGCGACCGAAGATCGCGCACTGATCCATGACACAAAGGAGGACACTGACAACAACTACAACAGCATCGCTCAGGGGGCGCTGCGTCAGCAGCTGGGTGAATTCGGTGTGTCGCGCCCCTTCCCCTCGGTCAAGCTCTTCCTTGCATCGCACAACCGCGACTCGGTCATCTCGGCCCAGCGACTGCATGAGCAGAGAATTGCTGCAGGGCTGCCAACTGTGGACGTCGCTTTTGGTCAACTGCATGGTATGTCGGATGAGGTTAGCTTTTCGCTTCTGTCCATGAAGGGGAGGGATGGGCAACCGCCTGCGGTATTCAAGTGCTCAACTTGGGGAAGTATGAGCGAGTGTATAGGGTATCTGCTCAGAAGAGCGGTGGAGAATAGGGATGCGGTGCTGAGGACGAACGATGAGTACGTTGCACTGAAGAAGGAGGCAGGGAGGAGACTGAAATCTCTGTTTGGGGCTGCGTAGGTTTGGGAGAGTTGCTGAGTGAACGATCATACGACACTATACAGGGAACTCAATTCCAGACATGTGTAAGAGAAGCTCCCCAAACTTCTTGATTCTTGCCATCGCGCTCTATGTTGCATCGCCATCGCCTATCGTGAGATCCGCATGTGGAAGAGATTCTCGCTGCCGACAGCGGCGATATGCTGTGACTTAGTTGGTTGCTATGCGGGGTTCATGTGGAGACAGCGGCTACCATCGGTCACCTTGCAGACAGCCACAGCTGTTTTACGTTAAGTTCGTCTTATCTATGCGGGATAGTTTATGGCTATTCAATGACATAGTATGTGCTCGGGACGCATCCCGAAGTGGGGCGTTTTCGGTACTGACTGCCTTTGCTTGTAACTAACTAGCCTACAGCACGCGAAGTGCGCAACATCTTCTATCAAACAAGTCGTTGTAGCAACACCGGTCAAATCCCCCACAAGTCACAAGATCAATTCATCATTTGCAAAAGCATGTCAGGAAAGACTCTGTGCATCCTAGGCTGCGGTATGTCTCAGAGAGCCCTCCAAGCATCCCAACTAAATCCCGAATAGGCAACCTAGGCCAGCCCATCTTAAGCAGTCTCCTCAGTTCGTCCGACAGCTCAAGCGCCTCAAAATTCTCAAGATACATTGCTTGCGTTCGCAGCGAAGCTTCCGAGAAAAATCTAGCCAAAAAGTTCCCAGAAGCCACAACCTCGGGAAAACTCATCGTTTCACGAGGAAACAACATCAACGCCGTGCAAGACTCCGACATCATCCTCCTCGGCGTCGACCCAGCCGACGTCTCAGCCACCCTTTCTCAGCCCGGCCTGACAGATGCTCTGAGCGGGAAACTTCTCATCAGCCTCGCAGCAGGCTGGACAAGAGCGAATCTGGAGCAGCTCCTCTCCTCGGCCAAAGAACGCGTCTGGGTCATCCGTACCCTGCCCAACATCTGCGCCCAAGTCTCCGAGTCCCTCACCGCGATTGAAACTCCCGACCCAGACATTCCCAAAGAGTTCGTTGAAATCACCGATGCTATCTTTACCCAGGTCGGCAAGACAGCACACGTCGAGCCGCGTTTGATGAATGCATCTACCGCAGTTGGGGGCTCCACACCTGCCATGTTCGCCGTCATCTGCGACGCGTTGATCGATGCGTCGGTTGCGGTGGGTATGCCGCGAGCCACGGCGCAGACGATGATTTACCAGAGCATGAAGGGTACGGCCGCGATGCTGCAGAGTGGAATTCACCCCGGTGTGTTGAAGGACCAGGGGACGTCGCCGGAGGGGTGTACGATTGGGGGCCTGATGGTGATGGAGGAGAAGGGGGTGAGGGGAGGCTTGGGAAAGGCGCTCAGGGAGGCGGTGACGATTGCGAGGTTGATGGGGGAGAAGGAGCATGTCAATGACACGAGGCAGGGACAGTAGTCACAGGTCAGAGCATCTTTGGAGGTGTCTTAACAGGGATCAATTAGGGTTCAGGTCCAATATTATGGAGAGTATGAAAGAGGTACAACATCAGAAAGTCACCTCGCTTGGCACAACGATATTAAAGATCTCCCGACTGGAGGGTGCTCAGCTGTGCATCAACATAACACTCCTGCTCCAGATTCGGCACATTGGAACGTAGCCTCCACCGTCATGTCCTTCTACGCATGCACGAGTTGCTCTCGACTGGCCTTGTCGTCTTGTCCGAGATCGTCCGTTCGGGGTAAGCGCGCTACCGCGGGCATTTGCTGTAACGCTAGCTCGAAGGCAGCACGACGCTCAGCCAGCCCATCTGAATCTTGTCCGGCAGAAGTATGTGTGACAGATGAGCTCCGAGGCTGCGAGCTCCTGACTTCGCGATACAACGTGGCGAATGCTGGCGAACATGCAATGATGACTGCAATGCTAGATTCGAGCGTCGTCCATAGCATTAGCCAAGCCGGATCGGGTCTACTATTTTTGCCGTATGTTCTCGAGCCGACATTGGCGACACGAAGTGTGGCGAAGAGGATGCAGATCAAGCCGGTACCGAACAAGATCCTGAGACCGTACTTTCGGGGCCGTGGCATGTTTAGGTTCCAAGTGAGCTTCATGGGCAGAAAGAGGACTAAGATTGTCAAGGTCAGGCGGCTTTCGAACGGACTGGTGGAATGTACTCACTCATAAGGTCAGATATGACATCGACGGTGAAGGCGAGGTAAAGACCGAGTTCTTGCTTCCATTCAGCCCCGCATGTTCCACTTGTGAACAAGGTGCTGCAAGCAGCGATGGCAGAGACCATGCAGCCTATCCATGACTATCCAGATATCAGTGAATTGAAAATCCCCAGATGGAGAATTAAGTTTTCGAGACTTACAAGCACGCAGAATACAAGTATACCCCACCAGATCCGTATGTAAACGTTGGCGAGCCCTACCATCAGCTTTCGATAGAGCACTAGCAGCGATAGCTTCGCACACCAGAGGCATATGTAGAAGAGCACTAGGCCGGTGAAGAGGCTGTGGGCCATGGTAGCTAGATCGTGTTGCATTGTCGCCCAGGGCGGCGCCTCGCCTGTCATGACCTCGTTGTTGGCCTTCAATAGCGGCGAGGAAATGGAGAAGTACAGACTACAATCCGCGACGTAAGAGGCGTAAGCAGCGTAGAAGAGCCAGTCTTGGATCTCCATCTTCGTCTGCTGCGCGACCTGAATGGCAGCTCGTAGGAGCACGAAGGTCGTGGTCAAGGCGACCATGACGTATCCAGTGGGCTTGAACACATCAAGCGCCACATAAGAACCAGGAGAAGGCATGTGAAGGGGATTGAGGACGGAAGGTTGCGCTTACCACGAGGAAATTGATGAGAGCTTTTTAAGCACGATGCTTTGAGCTCGAATGGTGTTTTCGTTTTGTAATCGTTACCGTCATAGCCACGCGCAGGTACAGAAGTGATATTTGCCTATCTGCGATGAAGTGAAAGTGATCGATGAAGCGACTGCGCCTCACCACGCGGGACCGCGCCCCATATAGCACCTTGCAAGCTTCTGGTATCTATTCGATGATTTGGAGGATACAATCGGAAGAGAGTAAAAGGACTGGAGGACTGGCCAATTGCGTATTCATCTCCAGTACTATCATATTTTGAGACCTGCGCTGATCAGCCTTGAAGACCTCCGGTTTTCGTATATGTTGCATTATGCGAGAGTCGCTGGTGCGAAGAGAATCTCTCTACGGTGAAATCTGTCGGGAGGAGTACATTATCTCAGTAGGTAGTCACGCTTCTCTTGTTCACGCCCCGGTTGGGATCAGGCTGTTTCCATATTGGCAGCGCTCCCTCGTAGACTCGATGCACTCAATGCACATTTTCTCTCACCACTTTATCGAACTAACATGAGCCTGGTGTTTGTCTCAATCCATCACAACACCAACCGCAGGAGCGGACCCAGTTATCGTAAGACAAGTAGCGCAGGTAATGGCTAGCATGACCAGCCTCGTGTCACTTCTTGCCCAGAATTTTCCAATCACAAAGTCCTTTGCCTTCAGGGTACGGCTCTGGAACTGCTTGTCATAGAAGGTTGCAGATCCCTTCGCAAGAGGCAAGCACTTGTATGACTTCTGTCAAGAGCCGGGCTTCAGAGGTACAGGCCGGTGTCGCATACGCACCCGTATCGATCGTACTGCTCTATATCATGGCAAATATGTTCGAGAAGTCTTGGACATCGTAATCTTGAGGCGCCGTCAGCACGCGAGCGCCATCCTCCCTCACCGCGAGCCACCCCGCGCGGGGAACATTTGCGCAGATCAGGGGACCTGTTGGTTGCCCACCAGAGCAATCATGCATTAAGTACGAAATAGCGGCGAAGCCACCTGCATCTGTCGAGCTGACAGATGAGTATGCGATGAGCGCCACCATTTTATCATTTGCTGATTTCGCTGCGGTTAGTTGCCACATGCGTGAGCAGAGTATCCTCGCTTGTCCAGTCGGAGCGCTGCCGCGATGCGTGAAGGCAAAGACCCTTGCATGAGAATGAGCAGCCTTTCCTCTTCGCGTAATCGAGCACCGCTGCTGCATGCCTGGCTTACATCCTCGTCTCCGGATACAGTCTGTGGCGCACCGTACATTGACTACTTATGACCATGGTTGAGCCAGGTCACAATGAAGTCTTCGTCGCGAGCTGCGCCCACTAATTAGAGGACTTCAATATCCGCTGCGCTTTGCTCACTTGGCTTTGCATCGCCTGCCAACTCGATCGAATAGTGTCAATAATGAAGGTGTTGACTCTGATACTTGCTGCTGCCGCGAGGTATGCACTGTCGCAGAGCTTTGAGCCTGCGGACTTCAACATCACTGAAGTATTGCTGAAGAACGGTGTTGACACGTCTGTACTCACTGAGCCCTCTGCTCTGACGGAGCGCAACGTATATACTGGTTGTTTTAAGGCAGTGAGTCCCACTTGATCACCATATCCGTGGATGTCCTCTGACAACTTAGTGCAACATACTGAGCTTCCTCTTCCACCCTGATGTCATCGTCGACGGCATTACCGAGGGAAGTACTGAATACGCGGATTTCAACAAGGCATACTGGTCCCAGCAGCAGGAGCTGGTTAGGCCGCATTGTATCTTCTACCCTGAAAACGCTCAGAACATTACGACGCTGATATCAATATCACGATTTTCGGGTTGTCCGTTCGCTGTGAAGAGTGGAGGCCATGCAGCATTCGCCAACGCTTCGAATATTGAAGGCGGAGTCACAGTTGCATTCGCAAAGATGAAGGGTCTGAAGCTATCGGCGGACAAGAAGTCCGTAGATGTCCAGCCGGGGAATGTCTGGCATGATGTCTACAGTGCCCTCGAGAAAGACAGCTTGGCGGTGGTTGGAGGCCGTGTAAGTCGCATTGCACTGGTGCTGAGACTGACGCCTACTGATCACCACCTAGGTATCGCCGATCGGTGTGGGAGGGCTCACTACCGGGGGTGGCATCTCATTCTTCGCCAACGAATTCGGCTGGGCTTGTGATAACGTCGAATCTTATGAAGTGGTCACCGCCTCTGCCAAAATCATCACAGCCACTCCAACATCCTACTCAGATCTCTACTGGGCCCTACGCGGTGGCGGCAACAACTTCGGTATTGTCACTAGTCTCAAGCTCCGCACTTTCCCCCTGGGCAAGATGTGGGGAGGCGACCGTATCTTCCTGGAACCCCAGTTCCCGGCTACCATCGACGCGTTCATCAACCTAGGTAACAACGCCGCCAAAGACCCCAAAGCCGCTCAAATCCTGTCGTTCGTGGTGCAGGGCGGTTCCAAGTTCGCGTCCGCACAGCTCGAGTACGCCGAGCCCAACGCCAACGCCTCCATCTTCTCCGAATGGAACGCCATCACACCTGCCGTGGACAACATCACAATCCGCACGCTGCCAGAGCTCACTGACAAGCTCGCGGAGACGAGCCCGAACGGCTTACGCCAGAGCTACTGGGCGCAGACAGTGAAGCTCGACAGAGATCTACTCACCTTCATCCTCAACGCCTTCTTCGAGGAATCTGCAAAACTCGCCGACGTCATCGATCTGCTCAACCCGCTCTCTTTCCAAGTCATCACCGTGCCCCAGATGCAGAAGATGCAGCAGAACGGCGGCAACGCGCTGGGCCTCGATCCCGAGCAGGGCCCGCTGCTGCTCATCAACCCTGCGCCTCAGTGGACAGATGCCGCAGACGACGAGCGCGTGAACAGGTTCGTGGATACGCTGTTCAAGCGTACTGCTGTGGAAGCGGAGAAGAGGGGCTTGGCTAGTCGGTATATCTATATGAACTACGCGAGCAGGTACCAGGATGTTATTGCGAGCTATGGGCACAGCAATAAGGTGAAGTTGAAGCGCATAGCAAGGAAGTATGATCCAGATCGAGTGTTTCAGAAACTACAGCCGGGATACTTCAAGTTGGATGGCGCGCCGGCAAGTCTTTAGTAGATAGTACTATCAACGCAGTTGTACCCTAGCATTTTTACAATTGGTAATCCTTACCAAAGGTAAGCACCGTCGCAACGAACACGAAAAGATCGGAGACACCACTACCCAAAAAGAAAAAAAAAACGATACAACAGCAGGCAAGGTAGGAGCAACATTTGAATTCAAACAGACATCTGACATTACACAAGTCTTGCATCATTGGGATAGTGAGAAATCAACACGACCCTTTCCATGCACAGCCATCTCAAGCGCTATAACCCGCACTAAGCCTGTACATCTCTCAAGCCACCCCCGTAGCAACCACCTTCTCGCCCGGAATCTCCACCCTCAACGCCTCACTCCTCACCCTTGCGGGCCCACGCTCATACCCTCTAGGCACACCATCGACCCTCCTACTCTTCCCGCCGGGCATCTTCGGGCCCAGAAACCTCTTCTTCTGCTTATCCGCGTAGTCGCAGCGGCCGTGCTCGTTACAAAACCCCGTTCGGCAGGCGTTGCTGGAGGTGCAGGGACTGCCGGCGCACGCGTCACCGGGGAGGCAGGGGGAGCACGTGTAGGCTTGGGAGCAGTAGGATGAGTAAGGGCAGTGGGAGGGGAGAGTGCAGGGGTTGAGGAGCCCGGCTGGGGACCGCGTGTCCGCTGCGCAGAGAGCGGAAGAGCTTGGTGGAGATGTAGACGGTGGCGCGAGGCAGATGGGCGGCGATGCCAGACCATCCCTCTCGCACATCCCCGTCTTCCCATTCGCGAAACTCGTGTGCAGACTCTGCCGCGCAGCGCAAGCCCCGCAAATACCCTTCTCGCACCGCAGATGCGTCTGGCATGGTTTCTTGCTATCGCATCGCGCCCCCATCTGGCCTGGTTGTCCAGCCGGCTGCGCGACACAGACGTTGTTGTGGCACAGGAGGTCTGGTGCGCATCCGTCTGCTGCGCTGCAGAGATGGCCCGGGCACCCGAAGACGCACCTGCTCGCCGTATGAGCGTCGTGCATGACACCAGGGTTCAGAGGGATCTCCTTGAGGCTGAGCGGGGCGAGAGGGACCGCGGGAGCGGGGAGAAAGCGTGTCCAGTCGAAGGTGCTGCGAGCCGTGTGCGCGCGGCGGAGGAGGTGAGCGAGCGCGGAGAATGCTGAGGCGTCTGCTGAGGTACTGGTGGTCAATGATGCGTTTGAAGGCTGGGATGCGGGGAGCGGGTTGATTCTTGATGTGTTGTCGGCAGGGCGGGGGGAGAGATGGGAGTATAGCTGTGTGATTCGTTAGCTGGATCGTTATCGAATAGCGGGTGTAGGAGTGAGTGGTCAGGAAAAGGGGAGGGAAAGAAAAGGGAAAACGCACCCATGGTACTCCCCTTAGATTCAGCGCCATACCCTGATCGTATATATCTTCTCTCTTGCGCTCAACTCCCCCTTCCGCATCCACGTACTCCCACTCCTCAACTAGCAACAATTTCCCCTTCCCCTTCCCACTCTTTCCCCCCTGCGCCCTCCCCGCCGCCCGCCCCATCAGTGTATTGCCCGGCACAAACATCTCGGCCCACGCCGTCCCTGCAGTCCTCACTCCCTCTTCTCTCTTAAACCGTCCATGAATTCCTATCACGTCAATAGCCTCACAACCCCACACGCTGTCAGGCATGTTCCGAATATCGTCGGGTGAAGACATGTGACCCGAGACGCCGCCGCTAATAACAGCGATGTTCGATTTCTTCAAGGCGAGAGACGAAGAGAGGTGGGTAGCCATATCGCAGAGCCAGGATTCGCCAGCAGGGATGGGAAAGATCGGGGTGAAGGGAGCGTGCTGAACATCCACGCCGAGGATGACTTCGGAAAGCGTTGACCAGCTTCTTCCTCTGAAGTTCTTGGATGGGTAGTGCTTGAAGAAGACGTCAAGCCGAGTCTTGTAGAGCTTGCGGATTTCTTCAGAGCTGTAGAAATCCAGGAACGCGCCCCCGATCTTCTCGCAATACGCGTCACAGGGCACACCCTCCGTTCCTCTGAGGGCCCGCGCATCGTGCGGCGCGAGGATGACTTTCACCGTGCCATTGGAGATTCTGTGGATGGCTGCGAGCGCGTCGTCGAGCTGGTCCAGCAGCGACTTGTCGAACTCGCCGATCTGGGGCTCCGGATCGCTGTGGTGGGTGTCTGGTCGGATGAAGAGACGGATGACGCGGGCTTTGCTCTTCACAATCGCCCGGATGGCTTCATCACGGTAAGGGGGATCAAGGTATTGGAGGAGCGGGTAGTTGACGCCGCCGAAGGAATGAGTGTCTGAGGTGATGAGCTGCGCGGTCGCGAGGGGGACGGTCAGGAGGCTGGAAAGGGAGAGTGTGGAAAGTAAGGTGGAGAGGGAGGTGAAATGCATGGTTGAGGTTGGATTGGCATTGTGGATTTCGACGGGACGGTGTCTGAATACTACTCATAAGGGCGAGAAGTGAACACGTTGGGTGTTGCAGAGGGATTCCCTATGTGAATATTAAGCTTGGTGTTGTATATGCGGATATTGGGCGGCTCATCTATTTTGATTGCCAGGTGTGGAGTAGCCAATCAGGCGAGGCTTCCCCATATGCTCGAGCGGATGGCCTGACGACAAGCCTGGATCCCTGACATCTACCTTGTTAGTCTTTCAGAAGATACATTGCATGATTCCTCCAAGTTGTGGCTAATGTGGCAGACTGAACGCTTCGGTCTTGCGTCATCTTGTGTTCACTAAGCAGCTAAGCTGTAGGCTCGGGAGAACGATGATCTTACTGTTAGCGCTCATTTAGAAATGGTCGGACATCGTGATCCCTGTCAGATCTCATCCAAATGGAGCAGAAAATGTGAGACCATAGTACGTAGGTAGCTGGTAGGAAGAGGTCGCAACCTGCACAGACCGCAGTGACTTAGCTTAGACCTCCGCTCGGTATTCTAGCGTCTTGTCGACAACGATGAGGAGTAGCCCCGGAGCTGCTCGGCCATGTATCACTTGCAGTCTTGGATCTGTAGCAGTGATGGCTGGGATCAGCTAAGAAGTAGGTGCTGGAGGCCAGGTCGAGTGATGAGTCGAGGCCGGAATCTAGGTTGTCCACAAAACTCAAAGAGTTGTTTCAGCACAAAACGACATGTTTTCATCCCGCAGGGTTCGAGCAGACAGCTTCGAGTCTCTTCAGCGCAGCGAGCACCTCTTCCCCGATGTCCTCGCCGCTGGCTGACTGCGCAAATCGACCAGTGCGCAAGTCACTCAGCGCACCGACGGCCTCCTGAACCTCGGCCAGGGTGCGCTCGCTGTCCGCCTCCATGTCGGCGATCTGTGCCTCGAGGCTTTGGCATGCGTCTTCGATACTGGAGTGGACTGTTTGCAGCGAGTGCGGCTTCTTGCGCCCGTGACCCGAAAGCTACACCATGTGTCAGCCATTGCTCAATGCAAATACCAACAATACGCACCTCTTCCTCCATCTGAAGAGCCACTGGGTCTATGCCTGCAACGTGTGCATCGTCTGTCTGGCGCCTCTCCCGTGCATAAGCCCGCCGCAGCTCCCTTGACCGCTTCACCTCTTTCGCTATGTCATTGCGCACAACCTCGATTTCAGCCTCGCGCAGACGATGCAGCTCGCGGTACAGGTCCTGCACGGCCGGGTTTTCGCGGTGGTTGCGGGGGAAGATGTCGGTGAACTGGCGCAATGTCATGAAGTCGCGCAGCGGTGCGGGTGCGAGCAGGAAGTCGCTGAGCAGCTTGGCTTCTTGGGATGGCATCGCTGCGATGGCGGTGCAGGGTGCAGGCTGCGTCGAGTTTGGATGCGCGACCGGCGCGTCAGTGACGACAGGGAAGTGGTGGAGACAAGCGTAGGGCTGAGCGTGCTTGGATGAAGCGCGTCGGCGCGTCGTCTGAGAGTCTTGGCGCGAAAAGCCTCCCGTGAGATGGACTGCAACAACTCGCACAACACTACTCAGTTCATCGTCGGCCGGCACGGAGTGAATAGCGTCTTGTAATAATTCAGCATCATTATTCGTTGTTGTCGGATACGTTGCACGGCACGTTGGGAAGGCAGCAGTGTGGGCGATCCGTGGTGCATTCTCTCACCCTTTCCTGTCAACCCACTTACCTCTTCCCACAAACACCAACATTCGAAAGTTGGTATCACGATCAGCCATGGCTCCCGCAGCGGTCCCAGAGCCAACTTACCGAAAGGATGAGAAAGCTTATTGCTTCCATCATGAATTACTCTACGAGGCTAAGGTCATCGATGTAAAGCCCAGTGAAGGCGATGACCAGAAGAGTGGCTTCCAGTACAAGGTTCACTACAAGGGCTGGAAAACCACGTACGTATTTGTTCTGCTTGCTACCCTGCTTTTGCTCTGCGATAGATATTTGGCAGCTTCGGGCGCTGGAATTCCGTTCGCCCCTCGCCAACGTGTCGACCTTGGGTCAACCACTTCAGCGTCACGCCTTGAAAAGGTTCCAAGCAAAACCTAGCTTTACTTTATCTTCTACCGATAGCTCCCATCTTATCTTTGGTTTCTTTCACTGACTCGTATAAGTTGGGACGACTGGGTTCCACAAGATCGTCTCCGCAAACTCACGCCTGAAAACCGCGAGTTGGCAAACAGTTTGCGGCACGAGATGCTACAAGCACAACGTGCTGCCCGAGCGCAACCCCAACCCGTCAAGAAGAAGGCGCAAGGCTCTGCTCGCGGAAGTGAAGAGCGTCAGACTTCTGCTTCTGCTGCGCCTCGCGGCCAGAAAAGGATGCGTGACCAAGATCTCGAGAAGGTGTGTGCAATACACTCGATGGCTTGTTCAATTGGTCGCCCTTGTTACTGACTCCATTATCTAGGAAGAGACTTTCCAGAAGAAGCTCGCTGTCCGCATATATATGCCAGACCGTTTGAAGAGTCTTCTGGTTGATGACTGGGAGAATATCACCAAGAACCTGCAGTTGGTTCAGTTGCCATCAAAGAAGCCGGCGGCCATCATCTTGGATGAGTACTTTGCGCATGCTACTTCCACAGGAAACCGCAACAGCACAGAGACAGACATTCTGGAAGAGGTGATCCAGGGTCTCAAGGAGTACTTCAACAAGAGCCTGGGCCGTCTTCTGCTCTACCGTTTTGAGCGCGAGCAGTTCTTCGACATCTTGACGCGCGCCGAGCAGGCTGCCGACGATCTCGCAGGCAAGTCCATGTCCGAGATCTACGGTGGTGAGCATCTCCTGCGTCTCTTCGGTAAGTTCGCGTTATTCCCATCACGTGTTGATTTTCGCTGACTCGCCACAGTCTCGATGCCAGAGCTCATTGCACAGACCAACATGGATAACCAAGCTATCAACCGCCTTCGCGAGGAGCTCAGCGGCATGACCACGTGGCTGTCCAAGGAGCCTCAGGTCAACGCGTTCTTCTCTTCTGTCTACGAAAGCCCAGGACAGGCTTACATCGACAAGGTGAAGAGCAGCACGTGAGCAGGAGGTACCGCGTTTCACTCGTATATGTAATATTACTTTGCTTTGGATAGGCGCATCTGGCTGTTTGGCACTCAACATGCAGCCTAGCATACGGCAAAGGTCGAGCAAAGGCGTCCGGCGTAATGCATACCACTGTTATATGTCTTCGAGACGTTATGCACCCTTGATCACATCCTCCAATACTCCAAGTGCCCACCTCAGGCACACTTCGATGTCCCCTTCCGCCTCCCTTGGCATCCCCCATATCCCTGTCTTCTCCAGCACATCATCATCCAGCTCCGCATTCACATCTCCATCTTCAAAGAGAAACTTGTGGTCCTTGACATAGTTGGGCCACACGATCGCATCAACGTAGCCTGGTGGGTCTTGCCAGAACCCCTCCAGCGTGACATAACCACTCCTCGCCTCCCGCCTCCGCTTTGCTGTCTCGTAGCTGGTGCGGAGAAATAACCTGAGATCGAATAGCTCCCGGACCTCTTTCATCTCCTCACTGAACAACAAGAATCCATCGACAATGCATATCCGGCGGTTCTTCCAGGCTGGATACTGCTCCAGCAGTGTGTGAACTTCTCTCCTTAGTTCGTTGACGACACGGTCTGAGACGCCGTGCTCGCCAACGCTGTTTTGGTCTTCTTTGCTCACGAGCCAATCCGGACTTTTGCCGTGAGTTTTGATGTGCAGAAGTGCTTTCTTGAGACCCTCCAGATCCAGCGATTCCAAGCAATCCCAGTCCTGGACACCATTTTTGACAGGTATCTCAGCGTCTGTCAGGTAGAAGTCGTCCAGGTGCACAATGGTAAGTTGCTGTGGTGGGAAAAGGTCGCGAAGAAGGCGAGAGAGGGTTGTCTTTCCAGATGATGATGGGCCGGAGATTCCCACAAGAAGTGGTGGTTGAGACATTGTGAGGGTTTGTAGCTTCAAGCCTAGGCGTTGTTGTTCATTCGAGCTCTGGTGTTGACAATTGCTCAGAGTGTGACGGACATAGTGGGGCGTGGGGTCGATCGGCATCTGGGTCAGGGTCCACCCAAGTTGTTTGGGAGCTTGCGACACTTTCGACATAACACTCCTGTTGCAGTCTCGAGGCCCAGCCGTTGCACACAGATTGAGCCTCAGCCCGTGTCTCCGCCATGGATCCTTCCCCGCTGACGCAGGTGTCGAGACCAGAGCTTTTCCAGCCGAAGATCATCAGTCTCTACGAGACACTATTCAAGGTGCGCATGTGCTTATTGAAGCTACAGCTCGAGCTCACTCGAAGTAGGAGGACGACGAAGATGCCGAGCTCACCGAGGGCTTCTGGCGGGAATTCTTCTTGCACCGCCCGGATTCAGCAGGTCTGAAGCGCATCATAGGCGAAGTGTCCCCCGACGAAATGCTGCACCTCCAGGCGCATTCGCAGCAGCTCTTCCGCCGCGCCATCAACACGGTCAAGCAGGCCAGGCCGCCCTCGGACGAGATCGCGCTCGAGGTACGAACACGCCCGCTCCTCTAGACGTATCCATTGGCTCACCAGCCAGACCTTGACTGTCTTCTTAGACGCCGCCTTGACCAAAAAGTACACAAACCCCAGCTCCGACATTATCGCCGTCCTCTCTGGCCTGCACGATGCCGACGCCGTCATGACCGACTTCATCGCTACACTGGACACAGTGATACGGACGGGACGTACATGTATGTACACAAGCAGATTGCGGGCTCTTTCCACTGACAACGCGCAGTGCCCTTGCGACGCAAAGCTGTCCGAGCTACGCTCTCCATAACCGCCGCCGGCTTCCATACAGCCCTTCCGTCCTACTTTACGCATCGCGACCTCTTCCCTTCGCTCATGAAGTATATACAAGACACCGACGACAGTACTCAAGTGCTGCCAGCGTTGTACCTCCTCGGTCTGCTCACCAATTACAACAAATTCGAGTTCCAGAACCCCTACAGGCTCCGGCTGGATGACTTCGTAAACGACGCAATCATTAAGGATATGATCACGTGTTTTGGGTCTGCATGTCAGGATATCAGAGAAGCGTATATCGCAATTCAGGACGATGTGCCTGAGGCCTGGTCGTTGGGCTCGACCTTGAGGACGATAGGCTTGGGCGTGCTGGCCCCAGGGTCGCGGCCAACTACCCCCACACCAAATCCCGAAGAGACCAAATCGCTGTTTGCGGCACTGCCGGGGCCTGAGATTGGTGTATTACTGTCGGTGTATGACTTTGTCAATGCAAACAAGGTCTTTTGCTTCACGCTCGTGTCCTTGCCAGCAGCGGAAAAAGGAGCACCCTCTCCACTAAGCGCGTACCTCTCCATGACTTCCTACCTGCTCCAGCATGCACATCGGTCTACAAGGGCTGCTCTGTACACGTACCTTTGCCTCTTCATCTTGCAGATATTTGTTGAGGATAAGGAACTTGTGAAGCGCTTGTGCAGCGATGATAATAAACTGTCCGTACGCATGTGTCGCCAGCGTCAGCCATTCCTCCCTCAAGTCGCCGGCGATCGAGTTCCAGCAGTCGTTATATTGGATCTCATCATCGACGGTGTCAATCACAACCTGCGGAGACGACTTGACATGGACTTCTACATGTACGTGCTCTCCGTGCCATTCTTTGAGCCTAGCTAATCTGCCGCAGTCTGTCTCTTGGCATCCTCCTGCGCATGCTCTCCTACCTCAGCCGCACCAAGACGCGCATCACGTACCACTGGTCAGAGCTCTGGCGGACATTGCTGGCGTTCCTTCGCTTCTTGACACAGTACGAGAGCGATATCAAATCTAATTACAAGTCCAGCAAGATGATCGACATACTCGTCAATGTACTTGCATTTGCAGTGTCAAGCGGCGAGAACTTCCTCCCAGACCCCGCGTCGTACGATGATCTGTTTTATAAGCTCGTAGAGACGGGCGACATCCTTACCAAGTTTCGTGACACCTTTGGCCTTGGCAGCTCAGGTGCGATGCAGGTTCTGGTCAACGTGTCTTCACATTACCACTCATTACTCGCAGACGGAAAGAAGGGAAAGCACTTCAGTCCAGAGGAGGTCAGCGTCGTGATCAAGCAGGGTTACGAGACATTGTCTATCGACTCGAGTGAGGGTCTTGACGCATGGGATAAATACCGCGAGGCTGATTTCAAGCCGCTGTTGAAGAAGATTGCAAGAGCGGCTGTGGAAGACGCAAAAGCGCTGAATGAAGAGAGATAAGTGGCTCTTGCTACCGGGTCGTATAGCCTCTCCCGTCGGGTTGCCCAAAGGCCTTCAGTGGAGGGGTGTGTACATGTCCACGAGGACCGCGCCTGCCGTAGACAGCAGGGAAGGGGGATACCTCAGCCTCGACGAAGAATCTGACTCACCACGCCTCTTCAACATATTCATACTGAACCCAACTTTCACGGTCAAACGAGCACCCGCATTCTCTACTAAGTGCATTCATTATCAGCGCGAGTGCTCTCTATCACTATGCCCCTCCCTATCCCATGGCCGGGCAACCTCAAAAAGACGTCTCCCATCACTCAAGAGGCAACTCATTCCTCGGCAGGTTTGCCAAGCAGATGGCTAATTATAAGCAGGACCGTATCGCAACCAGAGACTTCGCTACACTAGGCTCTTTGTCGCCTGGACAAGCTGTAGACTTTCTGCCGACGCCAATCCCCGATGTTACAGTTCTACCAAGTCCCCCGGACCCTGTCGAAGACGCCTTGAAGTTTGGCGATTGCTTTGGAGAAGCAGAAGACTTGAAAGTGCATGAAGTGAAAGTGGATAAGGGCAAAGGGCGTGCCGACGCGCGACCAACATCAGATACAGAGTCAGCCGGGGACGCAGAACACACCTCTGGAGCCCAAGGCTCGCAAGATGAATCTGATAAGGAAGGCAAAAAGGCCAAGGACAAGAAAGACAAGAGACCTTGGGCATGCCGTGCTCTCCCTGAATCGACAGTGCCCAGAAGAAACGGTGAATCAACACGAGGCGAGACCACCAAAGCCGGCAAGGAAAACAACGACTTTCCGCGAATTGACGGCCCACGTTCCTTTAAGCGCGTTGGTATGGTCCCATACAAGCCGCATCCCAACCTCCCCAAGCCAAGGCACATGGGCCACCACGAAGCAATTGCCAAGTACGCAGGAGACCCACTCTACGTCCTCTGTCCGTCGGTGCCTTACGTTCTTGGACCACTAGCACTCATTACACAGTTGCAGCTGATCGTCGAGACGCCTATCCTTGTACCAGACGAAGTACTCGATATCGTGGATGCAAGAGGAATCGACACGTCGACGCTGACCAGCTACGACTTGGCGATGCTGAACATCCTGGGCTTTCTGTGGAACGACTAGGAACCTAAGCCGTACGAAACGCTTGGATGGCTTACCAAAAACGTGGCGGTGAGATACAAGGATGAGGGCAAATACACTGACTATCGTCTGGAACTCTATTTCCTCAGGCGCAACTTCATGATACACCGCCGCAATGTCAACATTCTGGAATTCATCTTGCACATGCGGCGGTGGCGTCTCTTCCCCAATCCCGCCCGTGTGCTCGATTTCGATAGCGACAACGTCTCCTGGCGCCAGATCATCGCACGCCTGGATGAACTCGGCATCGACTTCCGCAAACTCGACATTAAACTGTACAACGAACTTAAATCATGCGAAACCCACGAGGACCTCGACATCAAGCTCTCCTCAGTCCAACACATGAAAGAATCAGGTGTACTCGAGCTCCGCTACAACAACTGGCGCAGACACAGCGAGCAAATGGTCTACTACGAGCTCAAGCTCGAAACCGAAAAACGCTTCCCCGTATCCCTGAACCACATGCGCTTCTCGCACACCTTCCCCCTCGGCATCGAGTGCAACGACGCGCGCATCGCCCAACTCTGCGACGGGCCTGATCCCAACGCAATGCCCAGAGTCCCGAGGAAGGAGATCCATCCCTGGTGGGCCGTTCATCGCATGCTGAGAGACTTTCTGAAAGACCTTCTCCGCCCGGTCGTCAAGAGGTATTGGACTGAGCCCACGGCTCCTGCCCGCGCGTGGCTCCACAAGTGGTTCATGTACCCCGCGTGGCGATATATTCTCTGGGTGTTGCTGGTGGCGTGTCCGTTGCTGGGATTCCATATGTGGTACTCGATGAGTGAGAACGGGTGTGGAACGAAGTGTCTGGATAGTGCGTGAGCGGTGTGTGGTGTGGTGTGGTGTGGCGTGGGTGGGAAGGAGATGTGCGGATGTAGATGTGGGTACTGTAGGATTCAGAGAAATGGCACCCTCTGCCTGCGGCATCTGCATTGCATGGTCATGTTCACGGAAAGACGTGGCTTTGAGACGTGGAGAGCGTGCTTCTGCTAACTGATCTTGATCTTGAACCTGGACTTGAACTTGAATTTTCATTTCCATTACGCTTGGTGTCAACTCGACTCGTCTGAAGGGGGGGTATCTACGCCCTTGAACTCCGTCCCGTCCGTGTCTATACTACAACTATGACTATCACTATGACCATGACTATCCCACCGCAGATGACACCGAAACCGCTGTACGCTTCAATCCGCTACGCTACGGGGTGCCCCGCGTGCACGCGTGCGTACCGTGCCATCCTCCCCCTTCTGATATTAATTTTCTCTCCAGCCGTCCATTCGGTCATGTGTGGGTATCCATTTTCCCTAAAGTCCGCGTTTCGGGGGGGGGGGGGGGGGGCCTTCTGCTCCCGTGCTCCCACTATTATCTCTTCCCAAGAACACTCTACCGGCGTTCTCCCCCGATTTCCCCCCCCCCCCCCCCCCCCCGGGTTTCCCCCGAACTATTATCCCGCGGCCTGCGCGCCCACCAGCTTGCCCAACTCCTTGTTCTCGGCGATCAGCTTGTCGAGGAAATTGGCAGCCTCGATGAGGACGCTGCTTTTACTTAGCCCGCCGTTCCGGATCTCAGGGACCAAGTCGTGGAGATCGTCGAAGCCGCGCTTGATCAGGTTGCGGCGCTTCTGCTCGGAGAGGATGTGGTTGTTGCGCTTCTGCTGCTCGGAGAGGTTCTCGCGCTGCAATTTCTGGGCTGCGGCTGAGGCGCGTTTTTTCTTCGTGTCCGAGGTGGACGAGGGGTGGTCGGCGGCGGATGGCGGCTTCTTGGGCTTTGAGACGCGCGTCCCTGGGGCGGTTTTGCGGATGGATTCCTTTTTGGTGTGGATGCTCTTCTTGCGTTTGCGGGGTGGCTGCGAGTCCGAGGCCGAGCTGGAGTCTTCGGATTCAGAGTCGCCGCTGGCTTCGGAGACGGGTAGGGCGGGTTTGGTGTCCTGGGCGTAGGTCATGTCTGGGATGAAGGTCTGGGACTGGCGCAGGTCGCGCATCAGGCGGCGGGTGACCTGCTCCTCCGTCTCGCTGTGCGGAGGGTTGAAGCCGCCAGGGTTGCTGAAAGAGTCGTCGGTACCGAATGTGTATGTCCGCGCCAGATTCGGCCGGGGTTGCGACACAGACTCGGCTCGTACCCGCAGATGGACGTCGCTGCCTGCCCACTGAGCTGCAAGCTGTGCGTCGAGTGTCCCAGCGGTTCCGTAGTTGGGGAGGACGGCGGCGAGCTGCTCGTGGATGAGCCCTTGCGATGTAGCCACCATGGGCCTGCCTTTCAGTTCGTTGGGTATGCTGTGGTGCGGGAGGCCGTTGCTGCTCGACGAGGCAATGTCGTGGTAGCTGTGCGAGCGGCCGGGTGTATATGTCGGTTGCTGTTGGTGCTGGCTGTGATGTTGTTGCTGCTGCTGCTGCTGCTGTTGTTGTTGCTGTGAGTTGTTGAAGAGGGTCGACGCGGCCTGGAGGTCGTCGTGGGTGGTAGCCATGTGGTCCAGCACGAGCGGGTGGGTCGCGAACATGTTGTCGCTGTGAAAGCCGTGGTGCAGCTGGGCCTGGTCGGGGATGGTGGCCGAGACCTGGTGGACGGTCGGCGGGGCCATGAAGTTCCAGTCGCTGAAGTCGTTGCCCGCCAGCTTTGCATCGGTCGGGGGAGCAAAGGACGGCGCATCGGTCAGGCTGAAGGGGTCGGTGTTGGAGAAGAAGTCGGCGAGGGACTGGCCCTCCATGTCGCTGAGTAGCGACTGGCCATGGTTGTCCAGCGGGGTGGAGGCGCCATTGAAAAAGTCGCCGCTGAAGGTGTAGCCAAACGGCGGCGGGTCCTTGTCGCTCATGGCTGCTCGAGGGAGGCCAGCGGCGGCGTCGCCCTCGAACCCTGCAAGCGCAAGCGGTCGGTGCGAGAGGGTCGCCAGTTTGGCGGCTGGCGGGCGGCCGTGTCACTGCTGTCGCGGTGGAGCGGCGACTGGCTCTGGGTGCGCGCGGACGGCCGTTGGGGTTGTTGGGGGGCTGCAGCGCATGCAGTGACGTGCGGCGGGCAGCGGGCAGCAGATGCTCAGGTGAAGGGAAGGGCGGGAGCTCGTGGGCAGAGGGCTGGCAATGGCAATGGCAATGGCAACAGTGGAGGGCGGACAGCAAGGCCTGTTATGCAGCTGCTTCTGCCAGCAGACATGGCCTTTCACTAGCCCTGCGGCGATCAACGGGAGCTGCCTGCGCGGAGAAATTCGCTGCGAGGGTGGTGAAGGCGCGGGCAGTCGCGCGTCGTCTTCACATGTTCACATGCCAGAGGTTTGCTCTGCTCTTTCCGGCACGTGTCCGAGGCTCCGGCTGCACCTTCCGCCCAGCCTTCCGAACCAACCCCAGATTTGCAGACACCAGACGCCAGACACCATCATCTCCACCCGTCACCCTTGCATGTCACTCGCGCCCGTCACGAGCCGGCTGCACCATCACTGCTAGGGCCCAGTAATCCCCGGCCCTCCTATTGCTTGCAGCCCTCGTGCTCCATAGAGTAGCTGCTCCGCGAACCGTCGTTCTAAGCCACTGGAGCCATGCATGCACCGGGAGTCGCCCGTGGACTAGCCTCCGTCTCATCTCCTTAACCTCCCCTCTGCTGCAACCGTCTTCCACTTTTTCTGCTAACGTTGGGACATCACCTGTCCCTGGCTCTCTGTGGCCGCTGCCATTCGCCGCAATGGCACGGCCATCACCTCAAGCCGTTGCACCTCTGCGCCTTGCGAAACCGTAAGACAGCAATAATCTCCAACTTAGTATCGGCCTGTCCGGGTGGACTGACCACAGCCCGCAGGCTCACCACTGCTTACGTACTGGGTCTGCTTTCGAGCACGAGCCCGCGTCTGGCGAGGATTCTGTTCTTGTTTGCTAGGCGAAAGTTGACTGTTAGGGCCGCATGGCTGCAGGTGTGTGTCCATGATTGCATGCGTGAACAGTGATACAGCGTGGTGGCATCTGCAGTAGCTTGGACGACCCGCCACACATCGTACATGGTATCAGCGGCTAACACTCGTACCAAAGACCATCCATACACTCCGTGAAGCACTTGCCCTCCACCGCTTCCCAGCATTCTGTGCCGTCCTGATCGGCGGATCTACGATCCTCCAGATCCCCATCAAGGCACTTCTCCATCTCATCCTGCCCTGCCTTATATCTGCAAAGACCCGCGATCCAGGCGTCACACGTCTGATTGCTAGGTTTCTCGCAGCTCTCCTATCAGCGTCTGCGTCGTTCAGACTCCTCAACAATGTTCCTGTCAACTATGGAGCCCCAATCATCCAAAGCACAACACCAGTGCTGGACAGATTTGCCCCTGGCCCCTTCGACGAACCGCCTGAGGAAGACTCGCTGACACCCACCACTCTATCTCGCCCTGATCTCGCCGGGCGAACCATGGACCTCACGCTCTTCGCCGTCATCCGCGCTCTCGATGTGGTAGTGGGCACGACCACATCCTCCCTCCGCCCAACATCCCCCCTCCGGTGCATCGCCCGCAAGCTGCCCACCCCTCTATTCTGCTTCTCCGCCGCCACAATAATGTGGTCCTGGTTCTACGCCCCCAGCCGTCTCCCCAGGAGCTACAATGCTTGGATCTCCGCCGCCGCCGAACTGGACCACCGCCTTGTCCTCGCACTGCGCCACGCCCGGTACGGCACCTTCCAGTACGGCAAAGACACGGGCATGGCGCCTCTACTGGGCTCCATGGCGCGCGACTACGGGCTGCCAGAAGAGGCCGGCGATCCTGCCCAGACGATACCCGTGCCCTGCGAGCTCGTGCACATGGGGTGCGGGACAAGCTGCGAGGCGCATGCAGTGTGGCGCTTCTGGCGGGGCTGGCTGTTCGCAGCGAAGATGTACTTGCCACTGCAGCTCGTTGTGCTGGTTCGGCGTGTACTCAAAACCAGACAACAACGGGCGGGCGAGCATCCAAAACCCCCCTTACCCGCCCTCCTCGCCCGCGCGCTCAGAACAGCAGCCCACCGCTCCTCCTTCCTCGGCGCCTTCATCGCCCTCTTCTACTACGGCGTCTGCCTCTCCCGCACCCGCGTCGGCCCCAAACTCTTCTCCCCGCGTCCCGTAACCCCGCAGATGTGGGACTCGGGGCTCTGCGTCTTTGCCGGCTGTGCGCTGTGCGGCCTCAGTATCCTCGCTGAGCTGCCGCCCCGCAGACTCGAGGTCGTGCTGTTTGTGCTGCCCAGGGCCGCCGCGACGTGGCTCCCCCGCCGCTATTTGATGCAGCACCGGTGGAAGGAGGAGGTGGCGTTTGTGGTGAGTGCTGCGGTTGTGCTTACTGCGGCGCAGGAGGGGAGGGGGAAGGGGAGGGCGAGGGTGAGGGGGGTGTTGGGGAAGGTATTGGGTGGTGTGATGGGGTGAGTGGGTGGGTGAGTGAGTGGGTAATGGCTGGGTTAGAGGTAATGTGTTAGATCGGTGCTTTACATACCCAGCTTTGTTGGATGTTATTGGTGTGTTATGTAGCGAAGTTATCTGCATTGCAGCAGACTGCATCTACCCAGTGTCCGAGGACGTCAGCACTGTACCAAAAAGCAGAATACGGGACAGCAGCTTTGCTTGTCCTCTTTCACACTCGCAGAAAGGCTTCACAAGTGCACAAGCAGCATGTTGCAAATGAAAATCGTTAAATATAAGTTTCACACTGTGAATCCCCATCCAACCACACCCCAGCCGTATACTTAGACCTTGTACAGCGTATCCAAAAACCCCTTGGCCAAATCCACAACGACGCTCTTATTCGGCAAACTGCCCGCAACACCATACAACGCCGCAGTATCCCCCTTAACCGCGCCCTTAGCACCCTTCCCCTCGGCAATCCTCCGGCGCTCACTCTCCTTAACCTCCTCCACAACCTCCACCAAATCCCTCACCAAATCGTCCACAACCGGCACAATGGGCAGCGTAACAGCAACATGAATCGCAGCCGGGTTCTGGAGGGCATTGAGATGCCATCCCCTCTTGCCCATGCCATCAGCAACATCGTAGATATCCAGGGACGGGGAGTGGAACGCGACGACGCTGACGAGCGGGCGGCCGATGACTTTCAAGTCCCCGTTAAGGGCGGGGTTCTCGCGAATCGCGGATTCGATTTTCTTCATGCCGCCGACGATCTTGTGACACGCGTCCACATACCCGTTCTCGCCTTGCGCCATCAGACTCGCCCAGCAGCCTGCGATCAGCGCGCCGGGACGCGAGCCCGCGATTGAGGGGGAGGCGTAGACGCCGCCGCTCCAGTCGGGCGAGATGAAGTACTGGTACTTGCGGTATGCGTCACTGCGGTAGAGCACCGTGCTGTTGCCTTTAGGTGCGAAGCCGTACTTGTGCGTGTCGCAGGAGATGGAGGTCACGCCTTTGAGCCGGAAGTCGAAGGGTTCAAAGTCGAACCCGGCTTTCGGGAGTAGCGGGATGATGAAGGACCCCAGGCAGCAGTCCACGTGCAGAGGGAGCCGCTTGCGGACCGCGAGTTTGCTGAGCCCGCTTATGTCGTCGATAATGCCGTGTGGGAAGTTGGGCGCGCTGCCGACGAGGAGGACTGTGTTTGGGTTTATGAGGCGCGAGATGGAGGGGAGGTGGGCTTTGTAGTGCGGTGCTTTGCAGGGGACGAGGTGGATTTTGATTTTGAAGTATTCCCCTGCTTTGCGGAAGGCCGTGTGTGCGGTTTCTGGGAGGATCATCTCGGGGGAGGTGACGCCGCGCTCGGCGTAGGCCTTGTTGCGCGCGGATAGGCACGCCATGAGGATGGATTCTGTGCCGCCTGATGTGGTGACGCCGACGGCGCCTTCTGGTGCGCTGAAGAGCGAGAGCACCATGGCGACGACTTCGGCTTCCATCTTGCGGACGCCGGGGAAGACGTCTGGATGGATTGGGTTGGAGACGGTGAACTTCCCAAACGCTTCGGTTTGGAGGCGGATCAAGTCGTCACCGCCATGGTACACGGCGCCACTGACCCTCCCGTCCTCCCAGCGCGTGTGCTCCATGGCCGCCAGCTCGTTCAGCTTCTTGGACACTTCTTCAGTACTCCATCCCGTGCTGGGGAGCGCAGTGACGCGCTCGATCCCCGGTCCACTGGGAACAAGCTTGCGCTCGAGCTTGAGCAGCGACTCCGAGACCTGCGTCTGCACTTTGTCCCTCACACCGGGGAGGCGCAGAAACACGCCGTACAGGTAGCGGCGCACGGCGACATACAGATCAGACAGCGAGCCGAAGATGCCGCGGCCCTTGAGCTGGTAGAAGAGGATGCGGGACCAGCGCAGGAGGAAGAGAATGAAGACGATGTTGCGCAGCCTGTTGTTGTTGTTGACGTTAGCAACCAACCTTCCTTACGCTGCCTCTTTCACGTGCAAATGCAGAGTGGCCGGGGATGGGGTTCGTACACTTCGATGTTCAGCACCGCGAGCTGGCCCCTCGGCGACCCGCGGTGCGCACTGAACGTGTCGCGCAGACTGACCGGTAGACGCGAGGATCCAGGCATTGCGGCGGGCTCGCTGCACTACAACCAAGTACAGTCGATAGTGGGTTGAGCTGTGGAGTTGCGAAGGATTGCGGGCAAGCTTGCGAGCTGGAGCTTGCGAGCCGAGCGAGCTTTGTCGCGGAATCGAGCCGAAACGATAACCTACCAACTTACAAGCTTAGTCTAAGGTCGAGTATGGAGCATGCGCAGCTTATGAGCCGCGGAAGAAGACAGAGAGAGCTTCTTAGATGCAATCGAGAGCTGCATGCCCGTCACATGCGGGGGGCGAACGAGGACGTCACCTATTGGTATTCATGGATTAATTCCAGCGTTTTGCTTGTTGCTATTGGTTGTGCACTCAATATCTTCGTACTCGGAGGCCCAAGATTTCCGCTTCCCGAACTCCGCTTCCAACGGCAGGCCGTTGCGGCAGAAAGCTTGGTTGGCTGCAGATGAGAGCTATCGCTCTGTTCGGCCAGCCTTGCGAACGCTGGACTAAGACAACACACTTTCGTCTTGTGTGGGTTGTGAGGAGAAGATAGGACGGTTCACAGCCACAGCCTCGCCCACAGCCACAGCCACAGCCACCATATGCGCGACACCCTGCTCACAAGTCCAAGTTGTCTTCTTTTGCAATGACGAAACTGCGGCGCAACCCTCATCCACGAACACGAAGTGCCCCTCAGCATTGTGTCGTATCGCAGACGTCCTTGGAGCGTACATTCTTGCACCCTATCCAGTCCAGTCCAGTCCAGTAGCTATCCTCACCACTTGCTTGTGGAGCAACAAGGTGCGGGCACACTGACCATCACCCTCCTTCCCCACACGCAGACAAAGCCAATGTGCTCCACGCAGCATTGTGGTACGGAGAACGCTGTGCTCTCGAAGTGCTGCGGAGTTTGTCTCACATAGCAACACCAGGCGACCAAGCAAGCAAGTTGCCGAGGGGCCCCGTCCGCATAGCTTCATCATCGGAGCTTCTGTCACAACAAGACATGAAGCTCAATATCGATATAGATACCGCGGTTCTATGCGCTTTGCCGTAGGCACAAACGCATTGCATCTCTACGCCCAGGTACAATACAACATGTGATACTCAGCACTGTTGCTGCATATCTCTGCCCCGCGCGCTCACGCCATACGCCATCCATCCCCCGCACCCCAAAAATTTACCCAATCAGGCAAGTCTCCCTCCCGCCGTCGAATCCTGAGCGAAGAACATCTGCAGGGCAAATCTTGCCGTGCGGAGTAACATTGCCCAACGCGGTAACTTCGGGGTTTGCTGTTGAACGCTGTGATGGAGAAGAACTCCACACTTTATCTGGTTGGCCACCGTTTTGTTGGTGCGGGACGAACGCTTGGGGGGGG
This sequence comes from Curvularia kusanoi, assembly GCA_011058905.1. Lineage (NCBI taxonomy): Eukaryota > Fungi > Ascomycota > Dothideomycetes > Pleosporales > Pleosporaceae > Curvularia > Curvularia kusanoi. The sequence goes on from SWKU01000003.1 coordinate 1,515,101, forward strand.
GATCTGGGTCGCACACTGTGTTTCGTCGTACTGTACGATCAGGACCACGAGTATGTTTGGATCGAAGGCGCTTGGTTGAGGGGTAGAGAAGGAAGTGCTACACAGCTTTCTTAGCTCGCAGTCTTCCATCTCTCCCAAAGCTAATGTTTCTTGTCAAATGTGCTGCACCTTGCCAGCTCCGATTGGCAACTTGGTGGAATGCGAGCTACTCGAAAGGCAGCGCTTTAATCGGACGCCTTCAGGGCTGATTGGCGCTGATCTCTAAAACCTATGATTCTTAAGAAGACTGCGCGATTGATTGGCCCAGTTCCGTGCTTTGGCCTTGTGGATTGAATCCTTCAAACGTGCCAAGTGGCTACGTGGAGCTGGCAAGGTGCAACAGCCTTCGCGTGCATCCCCTTCAAAGATAAGAATCACAGCAATTCAAGCCTGCATGATCAAGTCTTCGCCCTCACCTTCACAGCCCCCAAACTCCCCGCACTTAGCAACAAACAAGCCCCCGTAAAAAGCACCACTGCCTTGTACGTCCCGAGCCCATAACCCCCATCCGTACCTTGCCGGCCCAGAAGCCCGGCACTGATAGGTCCAGCAGCGACATTTCCAATCCCCTTCCCAAAATTAAACATGCCGAAGATCGCCTGCGCGGCTGACGGGTCCTCGCTCACAGCAGTCACCATTCTAGCCCACATGGCCGTGTAGCCTGCGCCGAAGAAGCCATACAGCAGTGCGAACGCTATCAATGGTGCGATTGAGCGCGCGAGGCCCCAAGCGGATAGCGTGGCAACAGCAGCGACGGAGGCCGATATAGTGACGAGTGCGGTGACCGACGTGCGCTTGTCAGAGAGATAGCCGAACGAGAACTGGCCCGCAACCTGCGCGATGCTCATCACTGCGAGCAGCAGCGCGCCGCTCGACGTGCTCAATCCCATCGCACGTGCGTACGAGGGCAGGAACAGCGCGGGGAAGAAGTAGCCCAGTCCCATGAGCAGGTTGCTGGTGCTGTAGATCCAGAACAGTGGCTTGCGGAAGAAGGACCAGTCGGTGCGGAGTTGCACGGTGTACTGCTGACCTGGCCGGCCTTTGAGGAGAGGGATGAGTGGACCCGTGGTGACGAAGAGGAAGACGGCAATACTGCGTAATGTCCTCCGGTGCCCGTACTTGTGGAGGAGTGCTTGGATGGTCAGCGGTGTTGCCGCGCCGCTGACCCCGGATGCGCTGCAGAGAAGTCCATATGCCATGCCCCTGCGGCGCACCCAGTACTCGTCCACCATGGACAGAATAGGGTAGTAGAAGATAATGAATCCAACGCCATACAGTACTCCTTGAGTGAGGATCAGTGTGCCCAGCGAATCTGCGAAAGATCCGGCTACAAGCGCAATAATGCAGAGTGGCCAGCCGACGAGAATCATGTGCGTCCTGTATTTTGACCAGCGCCGGATGAATGGTATTACCAATGGAGCGCCCAGGTACGAGATGCCCGAGGCAGTGGTACCGACAATAGAAATGTATGGGCTGTTACGGAACTCCGGGATGGAGGTGTAGTATTCTTGGAATACACCAAACGACAAAGGAAATCCCCAAAGGAGCGACTCGAATACGAATGCAGCGAGGAGCAGACACCATGCTCGCCGGCCACCATCAATTGCAGGTCCGACTGTTGCTTGATCAGAGAAAGCTTCATTGTGTGGCTGAGAGCCTGTGAGTTCGATGGCTTGAGGGGCTGCGTGTGGTGCAAGATTTGTATCCATTGAATTAGAGTCAGCCTGGTGAGGCAGGGTAACGATTAACTGTGGCCCGTATTGACACCTCACAAATCTTGTGCCATCGTGATTTGGATTTGACAGTCGTAAGAAATGCGGCCCGCTACCATGGCTGTGCTGATGGATTGGGACAGCGCTGCCTCGGTTGCAGCATATTCACCCTTATGTCGTGCCCCGCTTTCCACCCTCGCTGTAGTGTAGCTTGGCCCTCGTGCTCTGGGCTACGCAAAAACTTAGCGCTTATATTCAACGCTCTTGTCTTCGACATTGCGGTATTGTCAAAGAACGTCAAGGTGAAGTGGCCGACTCAGCCTTGGACGTGCCAGCGCTCGTGAGCACCCATGGCGAAGAGCGGCATGACTGCGCCACACAGATCACACCGGTACGCATCGGCGTCCAGCATATCAGCGTCCTCAACCCAGACATCATCGACATCGCTGTCGTGCTCCTGTGATGGTGTGGGAAAGTCTTCCGACCCAAATCTGCTCAACTGAAGCTTCGGTTTGTAGAGGTGAAAGTCATCAGCATCTGGCTGATCTTCTGCGCGCACTATATGCATAGACTCGTCTTTCCGATCGTCTCGCACTGGATTTCTAGTTGGCTCATCCTGCACCTTGAAGGGCGATAGTACCGTATGTTGTTGTTTGAACATCTTCCCTATGTCTCTGCCGACACCCCCTTTCTCACTCGCCCCCTCTACCATGTTCGCAGCTGCAACATTGACAAGACTCAAGTTCCAGCCCTGCCTCTCGGGATGCAGTTGTCGAAATAGTGGGATCAAAGTCTCCCTTACCATCCTCTCAGCCAGTGCCTCGATCCCCTCTTTGAGATTGAAGACAAAGTTGGGCATTGGTGCCGACTTTGAGATGCGTGCGAATGAACGATTGCGACTCCCATCTGGATTTTGTGGTGGGCGAGGACGCGTAGAAAGGCGTATAGTCTTTGGATGAGCAAGCCAGCGCTGTGCTGGCGTTATGTCTAATGTAGATGGTTCCTCTGCTGGTTCATGATCGATGCCCACCAAGTCGATACGCATTCGTCTTAACAGACTTACGGCAAGAATACGCAATTGTTTGGTCACTTGCTCTATCGTGTCCAGCGTTTTGTAACTGTCTTCAATGCTGATCTGCCGCGGAACCTCACGCGCTTGACTGACAGGCGTATCGTCGCATCCGTTCAACAGACCCCAAACTCGAGTGCCTATGCCGTGTGGGGTTCCAGGTCCTCCAAGTACTCGTTCCAAGACATCTGGTCCCATCTCAGGATATGTGCGGACATCTCGGACTCTGACGTCTTCTTTTGTTCCGCCGTATACAAGGCCAGTGTCGAAGTCGGCCGGGCGCTGCAGAACAAAATGTCGAATCTTTTGAGCGAGTTTGAAGCCAATGCCAGGAATCTTACCAACTTCATGGTCATCGATGAAAGGTGTGACATTGTCCCATTCGTCGTCTGCAGCTGTGTATGGCGGTAGCAGAGTTGTTTGACTGTTGGGCTTATGAAGATTCCCAACAAGCTTAGAGAGAAGCTTGTTTGTAGAGATACCTACAGTAGCCGTATAACCCAAATCGTGCTCCAGCTTCCTTCGGACATGCTGCGCCAAATGGCTTGCTAGCGTCAATCGTGATCGCAATGGTTCATTTACATTGGTGTCTGGTCTCTCACGTTAGAGATCAGCATGAGGGAGGCATTGAAACATGACACGCAAGGAGTACAGTGTCCAACATGCCAGCGTGGATGTAAAGCACTTGGCATGCTGCATGTCACCAAGATATATTTGCGAAACAATGTCACCGCTGAGTTGCCACGCTATGAGTTTCTGAGGGGTTCCCAGCAAGACACGCATTTGGTTCATGCGACCGTGCAGCAAGGTATGTAATAGACGAGATTGCTTACCATGCGGCTTATTCGATTGCTCTGGGTAAACATGACCGGCATAATCAGATGCATCAAACGAAAACCCCACAGTTGGGTCGTGCTTTGACAGGCGAAAGAAGGAGTCGCTGAGGTTGGACACGTTCAGAGTTGCAACGTTGCTGTCCACCAGATCCGACACGTCGAGCCAGACCTCGTCAAAGCCGAGTCTCTCGCAACGCGAATTCCACGAGAACGAAGTCAAGAAGGCATATAGCTGTTTCGAAGCATTCCTGAACCTGGTGAGGTCTTCGCCCGGGACGATGACCACATCGGGACAGATCTTCTTCGCCTCTGCAATCAGCTGCAGCTTGTGCAATCCCTGGGCAGGTCAGCAGACTGGCGCTTAGCTTAGTCTGTGCTTGTGCGGTGCATATGTGCTGCAGTTAGAGCACAGGACTTGGCTTGTATAGCCTTGGCCAGCCACAAACACGTGAGGGTGGCAATACGGAAAGAAAAGGAAGAATGTACCCGCCTGCGAGCCTCGTAATTGCAAGTCACGATAATCTGCTTCTGCTGCACGGCCAGCGGAAGGGCCTTGAGGTGTGGCTGCTCGCGTTCAAAGACGCTTGCGTAAAAGCAGTCCTAATTGAGCGCGTGTAAGCCGTAGTCAGGTGCCGGTCATCTGAACATAGTCACGGATTTCGGAGCACAGGGCAACACGTACATAGTCCTAAATGCGTACAGACAGCACGTTAGCATCGCTGAGTACGACAGACGCAAGCAATTACGACAATGGCTACGGTGGCCTTCGGCGTCCAGGCGTTCTTGGTAAGGCTGTGTAACTCAGCAGTGGGATGCCTGGACGTGGGCCTCCGTGAGCTGACATACAAAGTGGATGATGGTTGAGTCGAGCTGGCGCTTCAGCCTCCTCCTGTGCGGAGTAGGAGTAGCCATGGCTATGGCATAGGCCGTGGAGGGCCGACTGTCACTGAGCCACCTGTGCCTGCCTGGCCTGGTCGGAGGGAGTCGGCGGCTCGCAGTCAGACGTTGGTGGAGGAGCACGTGTGGAGGATGCAAAACAAGAGGGCGCTTCGGGCTGGTTGTGAGTGGGTCCAGTCCGCGGCTCCCTGTTTGTTCAAGGTTTCCCTCCCAGCTAGCGTGCCTGCCAAAAATAACCCGGGTAGCCGCTGCCTCTCAGCACGCGCGTCTACCACCGAACGAGAGATGGCGGGCGAGTGGGCTTCTCAAAAGCAGCGCGGCCCCGCGCAGCCTTTGCTCCAGGTGTGCCATACACAAATCTTATACACAAACTCTATACACCAGCGCCCTACAGCATACACTTCATTACAGTACACCCCACTGCGGCTCAACATCAGTAGACAAAATTCAGTAATAACGCACCGGACCGCCTACTCGTATCCATCAGCAGATACGGCGCACCTGCACCTGGCCGCAGAAGGCTGACCTCCCCGCCACACTGCCTCTGTCTGCGCCCACCTGGCTCCCCCCGAGCGGCAGGTCTTTGTCTTACACATGATGATATCTGCTATATCACAACACCCTGCACCGTCCACCTTCTCGTCGTCACCTGCGCTCAAGCCCTCCATGGCCACTTCGCTGCCTATAATGCCCTCGCGGCCGTCGCAGCGCCCCAAGCTCACCGTCAACACCCACCAGCCCCGCGTCTTTGGCAAAGGCGCCTCTCTCCGCCTGGACACGCTGAGCGCAGCCTCGCCCACCGTGCGCAACACCTTCAACAACGCCTACGAGCCCACCACCACCACCAACACATCGAACACCCTCAACACCTACGTCCCCCCGCCGCCTGGACCGCCTGCAAAGCTGCGTCTCGATATCACCACCACCGACTGCACTCCGGCCAGCATATGCACCCCGGATTCGGCCTCCACGCTGTCCTCGTCCACCCTCACATCAGCCTCCAGCGAGTCGGCTAGCAGCACAATACCCTACAAGCAGCCCCACAACCTCAATTCCATCCTCACCAACAGCCGCATAGTCCCCCGCAAGATGGCCTCGCGACCCATGTTCCCGGCTGAGAAGCGTGTGTCCTTCCGCACCCCGCTGGAAGAGGAGATCAAGAACGTCAAGTACACCTGGGCTAGTTCTGATCTGGAAGCCGCGCTCTGCTCTACCTCCTCGGAGGCCCCCTCGGCCGACCCAGTGGCCACTACCACAGCCACACATCAGACCGTCGCCCCGAAGCTCGGGAAACCCTCGCTGTCTCTCGTGTCCTCTGCACAGAAGCCTACCGTTGCAACAATAGACAGTGCGACTCGCCAGCGGAAGCCACCCCGCGCTGGCGACAAGCGGGACTCGTCCGAGTCCGAAGACGACAGCGACACTTGCCCACAGACACCAGTCGCTGGGCGGCGGAAACGCAGTCGCGACTGGCGGTGGACGCTGGGCAAGCTGCCCGGCGACAGCCAGTCTCCTGCCAGCGAGGACGACAGCAGCTAAGGCTGCGCACCATCATATTATGGCTTTGGATACACTACACTACAGGGCGCATGGCCCATGGCGTTCGTTCAGCATTTCCGGTGTTCTTTGTTTCGATGATACCACCTGCATCAGCGCTCCTCGGACGCTCTATATTACGTTGTCGCATTTCCTTGCATTTACACAAGATCTACCTACCTACTACCCCACCTATTTACTCTACATATCTTCTAGTCTCATACTACTACTAGCATCGATAGCTGCGCTATTGACAATACATATCTTACCGTCCACCATAATTGAATGCGGTCATGTACGCGTCTGGAACGCCTTGACTTAGTGAGCACAAGTGCCGAGGAGAACCCTGACAGCTGCAGTTGGAACGACGACTTGTCAGGACCGCATCCGGTGCTGATGGACGCGATCGCCCGTCCTGCACGTGTTTCTATTCTCGATCAATGCACAACCCGCACAAGGAGCGCCTCTGAGATCAACGAGAATACTCCGGTTTTCCAACCTCACATTAACCGTTTGCGCACGCCATCAGGTCCATCTGCCCCTGCATGCGTGTCCACTGATTCGCCCGGTGAGGCGTTCAATGGATACGCCATGACATCATGCAAATACGAGCGACCAAGCCGAAAATAGGCAAAAAGCGCTGACTGGAGATAATTGCGGGCCTGGAGATACGAAGTGGGCAAAATTGTTTGATGATGTGGAGACTGTCATTGTCCTGCGTTCGACACAGGCGTCAGGGCCCCTGTGCGCGCAAGGAACAGCACAGCGCAAGAGGGGGGAACAGCCTTGCTGTGGGGCGGGGGCCTTGCTGTGCGCGCAAACGAAACGGTGTTGCGACACCGAGACGGGGTTTTGCATCTACAAAAAGCCACTCCCAGACTCCCTCCCGTCGGGTATCACGAGGTGCGTTTGACAATGGAGGCGTCTACCCACTCATGCGAGGCGGCTGTTTGGTCTCAAATCGAGCAGAGTGAGGCTGCTCAAAACGATGCTGTCACGTCTTATCTGTATGGCGCAGTCCTCGGCGCATGCAACAGGGAAGAAGTTTTTACAGCAAACATGGGTGCATGCTGCGAGCTGCGACTCCACCCGCCCTGAACGGGTACCTGCGATGGGAGCTACGCAAACGTGCGCTACGCACAACACTCACGACGATCGAGTTGAGGGGGTACCGGCGGAAAATTCCCACTTCGAGCGGAAATTCGACCATACTACTCATACCTAAACCCACGTGTCTTTATACAAGCTAAGAAAAAAAAGAGCGCAGCACACCGCCGATACGACCATCGCGTGGTCTTCCGCACTGCGAGTAGGTGAGCCGAATCGTTGTACCGTGGGTATACGAACGATCCGGCTCCTCAACCCGTATCTACGCCATAAGAAGTAGAAACTCGTATCGCGGCGCGTTGCCAATACTCGAAACCCGCAATCGCAGTTCGGATGGAAACCCAAAAAGAAAGTCTGGGCCCCAAAACATACACCACAGAAATAGCCTTGAGGCGCCGCGTACGCCTTGCCGCGCACCAAGAACATTCCAGCCCTCACTCTACGACGCACGCTACTGCACCCGGCACATGAACCATTGCCGGTGGAAGGCACTTAGCGCAAGGTACAGTAGCACCATTAATTCGACGGGACATTGTCCGGCCGCTCATTTCTCGACGGCTATGGTAATTTGACACCTACCCACTACCGATAACGTGCGAGACTGGAGCACGCGTCCAATATCGATAGACCATGTGGAAACGCCGCGTCTGAGTGTCCACCATGCAGCCCTGTGCACTGGCTGGCTGGTGTGCTATGTTCTGCGCAGCGTGTGTTTGGCGAGATGAGAGGAGTCTGTGCGGCAGAGATGGTGTGGCGCGCGGGAATGGATGGGCGCCTGGGATTGGAGGAGGGGCAGTAAGCGAGCGGGTGTGGCGCCGTGGGTGGGCTGTGTAGATCGTTATATCAGACTTGTAGGTGCCTGTATATCTCATCTCGTCTCGTCAAATTGAGATGCTGAATGCGACAATGGCAAGTACCGCTGCGGCCACTATAGCACGCCAGACTAGCCAGCCAAGCCTGTCGAATCGGCACCCTGCGCAAGTGCGTTCCGTACAAGATTGCGATCCACCCCCGAGCATTAGCTGTACTGTTACTATAGTCTTCTGTTCTGCTCTTCCCCTTATACAAACGACGGGTGTGATTTATCAAGTCCCATAATACAGCGGCTCGCTAGCTTCAAGAGACGACCTGATAATTTCGAAGTATTCAACTAGGAGAGAGCATGATGGTTAGCGGACTAATAAACTGCGTACCTGTCTTAAAAGCTGGTGCTTTCTCGGGATCAGTGCCTCCCGGCCTTGAACGACTTTCGGTTTCTCGCACCTGGCCACTCGGAGCTGGCAAGTACTGCGCTCATTCAACGCAGTCCAGCGCAGTGTAGCGCGGACGTGAAGACGTCTTCTCCTCAGTAGAGGGATAGCACAAGCCGTAGAGCAGCTCAGGGGTAGCAGGAAAACACAAACAGCGTAGCACCTTACCAGCGCCCCACGAACCCCTAACTAGCCGACTTTATGTAAGTCGAGGTACTTTCGAGCAAGTGAAGGTCTAGCGGGACTGGTTAGATTGCGCGGGGGCGTTGTTTTTTTGCTAAGTGTCTCCGGCATTGATGAGATGCTGGAGCTGTGATGGGTAACCGAATACAAACTGTCTGTTTGGCGCAGAGGCGTGGCGTTGCTCCGAGGACTTGGACTTGGACTTGGACTCCGTGGGGACTTGGACTCCGTGGGGACTTGGACTCCGTGGGGACTTGGACTCCGCGGGGACTTGTCGCGGATAGTGAGGAGGCTTGACAACCCCCCCCCCCCCCCACATCCCTCAAAGCGCGGTGTTGCTGTCTTACCTTACCGGGAGGGAGCTTTCGCGTGGACTTGGTGGAGGCGTGTCTGGCGTTACGCGCATGGAGGTGGATGTTGCACATCGCATGAGTGTCTATGTTGGTACTGCTTAATCCGTACTACTGCAATGCTGACTTGTGCACACTGCGGTTCGATGCGAGCGTTTTAGACATTGGCGCATATTCTTCTCTTTAGTAGTGCCTTCTGCTTCTTCTTTGCTGACGCACGCTTGGCTGTAGCAGTGAGTAGCATGGATGATATGGGCTTGAGGATTCCGAGCATGTACCCTTGTTAACTCGACCATCAGATACGCGATTTGGGTTTGACGAGATGCCGTTGATAGTCGACTTGGAGGAGGAGGAGGAGGAGGGTGGAGGCTACGATAGGGTCCACAGAGCCGCCACTGCACAGGGGTTGGGTTGGAAAAGCGCAGTGTAGCATGCTTCATCTTACCAGCTCTGACGAGACACTTTTGAAGGATTCAATCAATGGTGAAGAAGCAAGTACTTATCAAACCTGATCAGCAGTGTAGCCATCAGGAAGATCCTTGCGTTTGTCTAAATCGCGCTGATCAGAACTGAATCCCTCCGGTCAAAACGCATTTCCTGCATTTTGCCAGGTGTTTCATCGGAGCTGACAAGGTGCAGAAGATACAATCTGGAGTCTGGGCATGGGCGGGACAATGGAGCGGAGATATGTGGTCGTGGCGTCGTGACTACCAACCCATGTCGTTACTTTGCCGGACCTCCAGCCTTGTGTATTCGGGTTGGGCGAAGAAGTATACCGGCGTCTCGCTACAAAAACACGTCGTAGATCTTTGGCACTGCGATGTGGTTGACTAGGGGTGCTTTGAAAGCCATTATTTGTTTGGGGATGTAGAAGTGAAAACGGCAAGGATGATGGCACGGTGATTAGCGGACGAAGAGCAATAAGAATGCTCTTGTTGATTACATACTCACGTATCAGGTGAGCAAGTGTCAGTCATTTTCTGCTGACGCCATACTTCCTGGACCCCGCCCTCAACACCTTACCTGCTCAGTTGGAACTGGTCTTGGTACAGTACCGCGTATACTGCAAGGGAAGGTGGGGGAGACAGCACCACAGCACAGCTCTCCCCGCTTGACGCTACACTGTATGGACGGATAACCCGTACTTGGTGGGTAATCTGTAAGGTGGGTTTGCTAGCAGGAGACTGCGATATATTGGGACCATGAAGCTGGATGGGGAGAAGGTATGCATGCAGGGTCTTGCAACAGCTAGGGTAGAGTTGATTATGCGTAGAGGTGAAGAAGTGTGGAATATTTTCTCTGTCACGAAAAGGTATACAGTTAACTTCGACTGGGTGGGAGGGCTCAAGGGGCTTGCTTTCAGTCGGTAAGAGTCGACGTGACACACGGCTGTCTTGTTAGCGCCTTCTTCTGGAGAAGAACTGTGTCGAGACGGCTCCAAGCAGTGTGTGGGGATTTGTCTGGACATGGACGGACGGGCGGTCTCGTATATATAACTACAAATGTACTTGCACATGGTATTACACACAAGCTCTCTCTGCCTCTCTCTCTCTTACAACGGCGCCGATGGCTGGTTCGCCGCAGCTGGGATCCGTCCCGCTGTCTGCTCCAGCGGCAGCAGCTTCCGCGGCCTCTTGAGGTCCGCCTCTGTGATGCCGTTTGCGAGCTTGGTCACGCCCATGACGGGCGGGTCGCCCTTCTTGACAAACTCGTACAGTCCTGCACATCGTTAGCCAAAAGCCCGTCCGAAACCTTCAAATAACCTCAAGATGAGAGGTACATACCAGGCAGCTTATTCCCCGCCAACCGGAACGCATCTCTCACGACCTGCTCGTGCAAATCTCCCTGAATCTCAAAAATGATCTTGCTAACTGCGACCCTAGCAGTCCAGCGATCGAAGCTTCCCTTTCCCTTTCCCATACGCACATCGTTACCGCTGGTGTACACACCAATGTTGGCCGCAATGCGCATGTACATGCGGAACTTCATGCCCCTGAGGCGCTTACGAATAGTGTCCTCGGCGATCTTGAGCTGCTGTGCGGAGATACGGCGGTCATGGTCGCGCATGCGCAGCCCATAGTCGCCCCAGACGACTGTGGTGCCGCGCATGCTGCCGCCCGTGGGCACGCGGCATCGACCTTTGCGGGATTTGCGCGACTCTCCGGCTTTGGGGGCGAGGTAGTTTTGCGAGGCCGAGGTTGCGCTGAAGAAGCGGACAGTGGGCTTGGGCACGGCCGGGATTGTGCATTTGGGAATTGTTGCTGCTGCTGGAGGATTAGTATATCTTCGGCTTGCGCGAGCATTGAGTTTCCGTACGTCGCGGGCGGGCTGCGCTGAGACTCAGCGAGCTGAAGGAGGCCAGAAGGCTCGACGGTATCCTGGGCGGCGGCATGGCGGGCGATGTGTGATGACGGGACGGCCGCGACGGTGCGGTCTTGCCATGTTCGAAGTTCGAAGTTCTGTGCCAAGATGTGGCTGGTGCTTGCTGTGGCGCACCTAGTGCGGACGGCGCGTCGACTGCCTAATGACTTCGCGTGGGAGGCGCGTCCATCACGTCAATGCTGCCTTGACTGCGGGAGGCAGTTTGATTGCATCCACCACCACCTTCGTTGTCGCCTTCTCTCCAGCAATTGCTGTATTCCTTTACCTCGCTTGTTGAGGTTGTTGTACGCACACAATGCCGGCTGATATTCGAAGCTTCTTTGGCGGTGGTCCGCCCAAGGCGAGCCAGGGCAGCGAGAGCTCGGCGAAGAAGGATGAGGTATGTTCCCAGATTCGCTGCAATTGGTTTATACCAGTCCCTGACGCCCTGTTCTGGGTGTTTAAATGCTGCACATGCGACCTGTACTAGCCTACACATTCGTTGCCTTTGTCTTGGCCGCGACCTCTTAAAGAGTTACAGCTGACATCTCCCACAGAAGCCTGCGCCGAAGAAAGCTGCACCCAAGAAAGGTCGTGCAAGTCGGGTCGTAGTGGAAGAGTCCGACGACGACGAGGCGGAAGAAATCAAGTGCGACAGCACCGCAGGGTTCAGTGACGTCAAAGATTTAAGCTGACAGCTGCCAGGCCCAAGAAAGCGACACCAAAGAAGGCTGCGCCCAAGAAACCGAAGCGCGAACTCACACCCGAACCCGAGGAGACAACCACATCTGATTTCTTTGCGAAATCGAACAAACCCAAGCGCAGCGAACCCGTCAAGAAGGCAGTCGAGAAGCCTGTCGAGACACCGAAAGCCACACCAAAGAAGGGACCCGGGCGACCACCGAAGGCTGCTACACCTGCTTCGAATGGCAGGGCATCGGGGAGAGCGAAAAAGGCTGTCACATCATACGCCGAGCGAGACGATGGAGACGAGTTCGACGACGATGAGCTTGACAACGCAGACGATATCTTCGGCGATGAGTTCAAGGGCAAGGGGAAGGATGATTATGTTGAAGATGCAGGCAGCGACGAGGACCTACCAATTAAAATGCCTCACCGAGGGACACCGGCGAAACCTGCGAAGCAGCAAAAGAAGATCAAGGAGGAAGACGAATTCGAGCCGGAAGACGATGTTGATATGAAGGACCTCGACGCAGAAGACGACTTGGCGGATCCAGAGCCGGAGGAACGAGCTGTCAAGAGCGAGCCCAAGAAGACCACCGCCGGACGAAAGCGCAAGTCGCCAGAACCAGAGCTGGACGATGAGGAGGACTCAGAGGACGAGAAGCCGAAGAAAAAGGCCCCAAAGAAGGCAGCCCCCGCGAAGTCACCGGCTAAGAAGAAGGCTAAGAAAGATGACGTGGCAGAAGATGCAGACATCCAGGCCATCTACGACAGCATACCGACAGTTCGTGCGCCGACCCCACCGCCTCAAGATCCAAACAAGAAGTTTGATTGGAGAGCGAATGCGGGCCGTAGCGAACCTGCGCCCACTGGAGGCGGAGGTAGTGAGATGCCATCTGGTTCTGAGACCTGTCTTGCTGGGCTCAATTTCGTCTTCACTGGAGTACTTCAGAAATGGGGTCGCACAGAGGCGCAGGAACTTGTCAAGCGACACGGAGGCAAGGTCACAGGGGCACCGAGCAAGAAGACAAACTATGTCGTACTAGGCTCAGACGCGGGTCCCAGCAAACTACGAAAGATTCAGGAGATGGACATCAAGACGATTGATGAGGACGGCTTGACAGCGCTCATCGAGAAGCTCACGGCGGCTGGCAACAAGGGCGACTCGAAAGCGCAGGCAGCTTACAAGGAGAAGCAGCGGAAAGAGGAGGAGCAGATCAAGAAGCAGGCGGCTGAACTCGAACAGCAAGAGAAGAAGCGCCTGAAAGAGCTCGAGGCAGTCCAGAAAGCCAAAGCTGCCGCTGGAAAGGCGACTGCTGCTGGTGTCACTGCAGCCGCTCAAAGTGTCGGTCCTGATGTTGATGCTCGCTTGTGGACAACGAAATATGCACCATCGACGCTGAATCAGATTTGCGGCAACAAAGCTGTCGTCGAGAAGCTTCAACGATGGTTACAGAAATTTCCCAAGAACCTCAAGACTGGATTCAAGTTGGCTGGAGCTGACGGGAGCGGCGTCTTCCGTGCAGTGATGATCCACGGTCCGCCAGGTATTGGCAAGACTACAGCAGCACATCTGGTCGCGAAACTTGAAGGTTACGACATCGTCGAGCGCAATGCCAGTGACACTCGAAGTAAGAAGCTCATTGAAGAGGGTCTCCGCGGTGTGCTAAGTACGAACTCGCTGCATGGCTACTTTGCTGGCGACGGACTCAAGGTCGAAGCATCGAAAAAGAAGCTGGTTCTTATCATGGACGAGGTCGATGGTATGTCGGCTGGTGATCGTGGTGGCGTTGGTGCCCTTGCAGCTGTGTGCAAGAAGACCGAGATCCCCATGATCTTGATCTGCAACGACCGGAAGTTGCCAAAGATGAAGCCGTTCGACTACGTCACATACGATATGCCCTTCCGACGTCCGACTGTTGATCAGATTCGCTCCCGCATTATGACTATCGCTTATCGCGAGAAATTGAACATGCCAACGCCCGTTATCAACGCGTTGATCGAGGGGAGCCACGCCGACATTCGTCAGGTTGTCAACATGCTTTCAACAGCAAAGCTCGACGAAGAGGCAATGGACTTTGACAAGGGCAAGACAATGAGCAAGAACTGGGAAAAGCACGTCGTCTTGAAGCCGTGGGACATCACACAGAAGATCCTCGGTGGTGGCATGTTTGCATCCAGTAGCAAAGCTACGCTCAACGACAAGATTGAACTTTATTTCAACGACCACGAGTTCAGCCCACTCATGCTACAAGAGAACTACCTCGGCACCAATCCCATCAGGGCAGCCGGCTACTCCGGCAAGGAGTCGAATTTGAAGAAGCTCGAACTTGCTTCTGAAGCGGCCGACAGCATTAGCGATGGTGATTTGGTCGATCGTATGATTCATGGTTCCCAGCAGCAGTGGAGCCTGATGCCTACACACGCAGTCTTCAGCTTTGTCAGACCAGCAAGCTTTGTGTCTGGCAGCACTGCTGGCAACCAGACTCGGTTCACATCGTGGCTGGGCAAGAACAGCAACCAAGGCAAGCTCACGCGACTAGTCAAGGAGATCCAAGCACACATGCGACTGCGATCTTCCGGCGACAGGCACGAGGTCCGACAGCAGTATATTCCCGTGTTGTGGACAGAGATGATCAGCAAGCTGCAAAAAGAAGGCAAGGAAGCCGTGCCCGAGATCATCGAGCTTATGGACAGCTACTTCCTGACGAAGGACGACTTCGACGCCATCATGGAGTTGGGCGTCGGCCCAATGGACCAAGAAAAGGTCAAGATTGAGACGCAGGCCAAGGCGACGTTCACACGACTGTAAGTCTCGACGAAAATTGATTACATTCAAGCAGGCGCTGACGAACCACACAGATATAACCAGCAGTCTCACCCCTTGCCATTCATGAAAGCCTCTTCAGTCGTCGCACCCAAGAAACAAGCAAAAGAGAAACCTGATCTGGAAGAAGCACTCGACGAATCAGACGAAGGCGAGGTCGTGGAGGAAGTCAAGGACGAGGAGGAAGACGTCGATTTGTCGAAAGACAAGTACGTCAAGCAGCCGAAGAAGAAGGCCGCGCCCAAGAAGAAGGCTGCTTCTGCAGGGAAGGGAAAGAAGAAGGCGGCGGAAGATAGTGGGGATGAGGACGAGGAGGAAGTAAAGCCGAAGGCGAAGGGAAAGGGAAAGGCGGCTGCAGCAAAGGGAAAGAAGAAGTAAGAATGGGGTAGCTGGGTATGGGGTATGGTTTAAGAGGTGCATGTATATATTGTATGGACTTGTGAGAGCGAGACCAGTGTTTTCAGTAGTTCAGAGGGGCACAGCTAAGTGTTAACATGCTTTGACTTGCAGCCTCCAACTCAATATTCACCGCCACTAAGTCCCATTGTCTCTCGCTCTTTTATGCGCTATATACCTGGCCTGCTGTACAAAGCTGCGCTGCAGATCTACTATGCACTCGTTTTGCGAGTATCAACACTCTCAGATACTTCTTTGCCATGATCTTACTGTGTTTGAAGGCGAAAACAAAGGACAGGTTCACCACTGACAGAAGCCAATCTATGCATGGCACATATGCCACAGTCTCAAATCTCCATGGATTCCTGCCAAAGCCGACTATGCAGCTTTGCAGATTGTTCACTGTCACACACAGCGCAGTCGTGAAGCGAGAGGCTTGGTGATTCGAGGAGGAGTGTATGCGTGAATGGTGAGGTTCAAGTGAAAGTGAAAGTGAAAGTGGAAGCAGCCTTGGCCACGTGCTTGTTGTCAAGTACGCGTCGAACAGCTACGCTCTCGCACCTCCCTCATACACGCCCGTCCACTCTACATCGCGGCACCGTCACGATACCACCTCGCTTGTCAGAATGGCGACAAACACGCCTGCGGATGGTGCAGTTGCGCAGCCTGTAGTGCAATCGACACCACCTGAAAATGTACCGGCAGAACCCAAGACACCTTCACCAGCAGCGTCAGGTCCTTCTACTGGCATCGAAAAGTTCAGGGAGATGATAATGAACCCTTCGAAATTTCGAAAAGTGCCGGCAGAAAAAGCAGTTGCTGTGCCCTCAACTCTCTCTCTATTTGGTGAGCCGACTCTCAATATCGGCACGTTACCATCAGCGTCGACAAGCGGTGAAGGTAGCTCCGCAGGAAAGGCAGTGGCACTTTCACCAGCTACGAAGCGCAAGACAACCGATCCCAACCTCAAGACAGTCGTTATCGATCCCATGTATGACCTCACAGTCATTGTTGGCACTCCAGACGCGACTGATGGCCAGATCGCGTTTCGAGTCAACAGAGGCTCGCTGCGCCATGCCAGTGACGTCTGGAATAAGATGTTGACAGGTCCCTGGAGCGAGAACATAAAAGACCAGTCTGAGGTTGAGTTTCCAGATGACTCGGCGTGGGCGTTCGAGCAAGTCTTATATATTGCCCACTTACAAGAACATAAGGTGCCTCAGCCTCAAGAAATTGACCTCTCAAAGCTGCTATCATTGGCAGTACTCGTCGATAAGTACGATCTGGCAAGAGTCATGCGGACAGCTTGGAGAGAGAAGGACTGGGCACCTCTCGACCAACCCCAGCTTACGTGGTCCGCAATACCTATCCATCAAGACTGGATCTATATTACTCACGCTTTTGAGTACAATGAGTCTTGTGCCTATCTCACCAATAGATTGGCTGTGGAGGTACAAAATGATAAAACGGATGGGTCATTATATCATCTTACTGGCGATGTGAAATTCAAGTTGAGCGCGGATATGCCAGAGCGCGTACTGAGTAAGTCATCCTCGGCCAAACGCTACATTTTACACGGCTTACAGAAGACAGTGCAAATCCGCGATGTTCGAAACAATATCCTACAAGAATGGGTAAAGCTCTGCAGCACCGCCTTTGACAAAGCGATCTTCAAGAAGGATGATGATTACTCCAACCCATGTGGCAAAGCGATTTGTCGGGCAACCAGGATGGACATCATGTCGTTCGGCTTGCGGGCGGCTGGACTTTGTCCTGCTACGCAGATCTCACCGACAATGTACGAAAGTGTGGTGTGGTACTGGAAAGCCCTCAACGATATCGGCGCCGAGTTCAAGGATTACAAACCGTGCGATAGCACATATGGATATGGGAAAGGCGCCCATCACTCATCGTGTAGCTACGAGAAGTGCCTTGGCGACTTTGGCTTTCTGAAAAAGGCAGAAGCTACGCTAAAGCAGTACGGACACAAAGATGTCGTTTCGCACTTGTTGAGCGTAAGTAACCAGGAAGCGTTTTCGAATAATGACTGATAAGACCAGGACAAATTCCTGAAACCATCGGTCTAGGCTCATCTCTTATGGACGGTGTTGTTGATGATATGCTGAATCTCAATACAACCATTGGTCCAATGGTCTGAAGTTCAGAGATGGTGATCGGATGTGCCTTTGAATCGTCGTTCGCAAGATATGACTGAGAATTCAAAAACGATGCTTCTTGCCTCAGCTCTCGGCATCGCCGAATGTCTCCTCAACAAGCTGCACAAATGCTGCCATGGCCTGCTTCTCTTTATCGCTCTCTTCTCTTTCTCTATAGCCTTTAAGCATTCTCATAGCATCGCCATCACCCTGCTTTGGCGTCCATTTATGTGCCGAGTCGTTGAAACGACCTCCCCTACCACGACCTCTTCCACCTCTGCCTCTGAAGCCTCCTCTACCACCTCGATTTCCGCGAGGCTGATCGCCCTCCTCAGGTTCAATGGTAGCAGCATAGACACGTTGTAATGCAGGCAGTAAGGCAGGGTATTTTTTGAGGAGTTCTTGGAATTTGGGGTTTGTAGCAAGCACGGAAAAATCGGTTTTCTTCTTGAGGTAACGTGGGATAGGCGCTGGGGGCGGTGGTTGTGGTATTTCAGGTTCGACGGGTGCGACTGGTGCTGGCGTGTCTCCAACGTGTGTGAGTTTGTGCTCCTTGAAGCATGATATCGAGCAGCTGTGCACATTAGTAAGAAATACATCGCTGGTAGCTGTCGTCGCACGTACTATGGCAATGCGCATGTTGGACATTTGTATTTCTTTGGCTCAGAGTTGCACACCCCGCAAAGCGCTTCCGACATGTTGCCTTGAGTTGCAGAGTATATCTGTAAACTGGCTAAGATCGTGTATATAACACTTGCAAGATTTCGGGTTCAGTGAAAGAATGACGGCGCTCCAACACAGCAGCAACAATTATGCACCATTTCCCAAAGAGGCTAAAGCCTCCCGGCGGCGACCTCGGGAACTTTCAACTGGACTGAATCATCACTCCACCACTTGCACGTCTCAGCAAATATGTCTGTCGCATTACCATTGCGCCAGTTCCAGGCGCGCATAGCGCAGCCATGGATATGCACAGCATGCTCGCGCTCCATCAGCCGTATACCACGCACTCGCAGCCCCGCAATTCCTGTTGCGCGCCGATGGATCAGCTCGAATAAGACCACAGGAGATACTAGACATGGCTCTGTGCCGAGCATGGACCAGATGCATGCTAGATATAAGCAGAAGAACAGGACAGTCATGTATGACCGGAAATTACGTGGTGGCAGGGACAATGGCTGACGATCGCAAGGAACTACGTCTTCAGCGTTATTGTAGGCTTCGTGGCGATCACATACGGCTCTGTGCCCATGTACAAGATGGTAGGCTTAGTCGATTGAGGGTATGATCTTTCAGTATTCTGACAACCTCCAGATCTGCCAACAAACAGGCTGGGGCGGCCAGCCCATCAAATCCGCTGCCCACGGCGGCGACGGAACCGGCGACCCCGCAGAGCGCCTGAAGCCGATCGAAAACCACCCTCGCATCCGCATCACCTTCAACGGCTCAGTCTCAGACGTTCTTCCATGGAAATTCGTTCCCCAGCAGCGCGAGGTGCGCGTCCTCCCCGGCGAGACTGCGCTTGCGTTCTACACCGCGACCAACAAGTCTGATGAGGACATCATTGGCGTAGCCACATACTCTGTCACGCCGGGCCAGGTGGCGCCTTATTTCAGCAAGATCCAATGTTTCTGCTTTGAGGAGCAGCGGCTGAACGCGGGCGAGACGGTGGATATGCCGGTTTTCTTTTACATTGATCCGGATTTTGTGAATGACATCAATATGAAGGGGATTGAGACTGTGACGTTGAGTTACACGTTTTTCAAAGCCAAGTATGATAAGGATGGGCATCTGAGGCCGGTGCCGATGGGGTAGTGCGGCGTGGGATGTAAAGGGTGCATGTAAAAGTGTATGATATTTGTACGGGAGCCTGGTCTTCACGTGTACGTTAGAGAAGCAGCAAGCGGCAATACCCAGGAATAGCAGATGACTATTGGTATTCTGGAAGGGTCCAGCGACGGATACGTGAAGAGTTTGGATTTGCCTGAAGCTGCACCACTCAGACATGAAGCGCTCCATCTGCAAACCTTCCTTGCAGCTTTTTGTATTTCTCTTCGGAGCTGGCAAGTTGCGGCACGGCTCGACGCGGCATTCTCGATAGGCAGGCTCGCTCCTGTCCGGTTGGCGCAGACTTGAAGGCCGTCACTGCCACAACATCACTCCTGGGAAGACCAAATCATTTCTGCTGAGCCTTGCAGTCCCACAAAACAAGCACATATCTTTTCGACTCGCCGCCACTCGTTGGATTGTATCCTTTCGCTGGTATATACACTTCTCCCTCCATCGTTATGCCGCGCTACATACCCCGTTTCGCCTGGTGCAGAACCCGGGAGCTTTTCGGTGGTCGCAGGCGTATCAACTCTCAGGTGGCTACGCCAACGAAAGTCGAGCGGTTTGGCCAATCAACAGGCTCTGATGTGCTACTGCTAGTCGGCAAAGGAGGGGATCGCTTCATGTGCATACTTGCCGAGTCGATTCTGCGTCAACTTGGTCCTTACTGGCAGGGCATCCTTTCAGCTGACGCAAAGCGTGCAAAGAGACTCACTCAGCTGATGTCTGGCGTCTCGTCCGGAAAACGACTCAGGACTGTTAACTTGCAAGATGACCACCCCGCTGCCATACGCCTTGTCCTGCTCATCGCAACTCACCAATACAAGAAGGTCCCCAAGAAAATCGACTTCCTTGACATCGTTCGTCTGACAGAGACGGCTGATCGTTACGGCCTTCAGTCCTTACTCACTGTGTATGTGGGTGTGTAGCTTACACCCTACCGAGCGAGGCTCACATCACCTGGGTACGAACATTGGCTTTTTATCGCTGACCAATTTGGCTTTGAGGAGGAATACGAAGGGCTCGCAAAGTTTCTCGCCCTGAATTGCAAGGTCGATGCGTCTGGAAAGCAGCTTCTTGCACCGGGTTCCTCAGTCAGTCTGGAAGAAGTGCTCTCACGGGATCTACTGAGTACGCTCTCACCCAAGGTCTAGAGTATGCTAACGACTGCAGCCCCTGTACGTCAAGCTCGAAGGCGTATCCTTGATGATCTGATCAAGGCCACCTACGAGACCTGGACGGATCTGTCAACGGGAATTCGTTGTACAGTTCCGTCGGAGGACGACAGTGTCAGACGGCGTTGCACAGAATTCCAGCTATTTGCGTTCACTCATTTACTTCGCAATCTTCCCGGACTCAATTTTTTCACGTTGCTCCGAACGACTACAACCTACCAATCGTCGCCAATGTGGCTAGCGAAGACGTTGATGGAGACGAGACCCAAGGAACGAAATGCGAACACTATCCATAGGCGTGGCTCGGCACCAGTCAAGCCGTCAAAACACATTGACTGCCATGTTGGCTTTCGATTGAAGACTGTCATATCTGACATTTTGGAAAGCGTCGATTGGCCGGTGGAGAACGCAACTATGGAGATCATCGATGGATACGGAGGTTAGTTATGCTTGGTCTTGCAGGAAACAATAACTGAAGCTGACGGATCACTTCCAACAGAAGCGTCTATGGAAGGAGTGGATCAATCACCCAGAGAACATGATTTGGCCGAGGAGCCATCGCGAGGAGGACCGATTGGGACTGAAAGAGAGGTGATCTTCCCAAACCAAAGTAACCCGAATATTCTTAACGTGCGATGAGCAAAACATAAGGGCTGAAAACCAAGGAACTCTTGATACATGATAGCCCTTGTGTAATGGAATGCATCTGGATTGATTCAAACCTTGTTGTCGTAGCTAGTCCTGCAGGATTGCATCGCGCCTTCTTGATTTGGAAACGGTCGTAATAACCCGACAGCTGTCCTAGACTTGTCCACTTGACTTTAACTCACCTCACAGCAGATGCACACGACACACTTGACCAATATATTTCTCATCAGACTCAAGCCACCAGTAATTTCTGTGCAAGTGGAGTTCATTCAATTACAGCACGCTCCTGGCCAATCGATAAAGTATACCAAAAGCCCGAAAGATGCCTTTGCCAATCTTCATCGCGATATTGACACAGAAATCGAACCGAAGTCAAACCAATCTCCACGCGCCAAGGGACGAACCGCGGATTATTGGCTTTAGGGTAACGAGTACCTAGTGCAGTGATGGATCTGCATCTATGGGGTCTTTTCTGTCGTCATGGCATCGATTCGTCAACTTTGACAGTCAAGACCTCAGATCAGCAACATCGCTCCCATCCCCACGGCACGTCCTACCCCAGGAAAATGTATGCCAAGCGTTGGTGACATCGTCGTAGGAGATGTGCTGGTAACGGCTAGAGAACCGCACCAACCGTTGGCGGAGGCCGTCCCGCGGATCAGTGATCCCTATCCAAGATCGCATCGATGCATGGCGCGCCCTGAGCATTCGCGACTGCAATTTCTGTAATAGGCCTGTCGTCAGAGCAGGAAGCATGCAGCCTTGCGATGTGCTTTGTAGCTGTAACTTACGCATCACGACTGGGTGTTTGAGGTGTCTGCCGCTCGATCCGGGCCGGCGAGGCACCCATCATGCGTCTCGCCGGGTGCCCAGAGACATCCCAAGCTGCAAACACATCAGAGTCAACAGTTGACGTTCGATGCAAGCGGACAGCACACCGCCAGGGCTGCCGGTCGTGTTTAACGTTCACACGGACTCTTCAAACGCCATGGCCAAGACTGAGATCAGCAACACCAGCTCAGTTTCAGCCACGCTTGGTATTGCGCTGAGAGACTGTGTATCGCCTGCTGCACTATTCCCGTAAGACTAAAGTATCAACGCGACTCCGCTCCGCCTAATACCTGTTGGACGCGGAAGCAGCCGGCTCAAGACATTGTGGCACGACATCGCTGGGTAGAGACCTGCTGTGCATGTATCCAGACAAGGGACAATGTGGTCATGATTCGCTCAGCATCCATGGGATGAACTGGTTGTACGACGAGCATTGCCGCGATCACCTGGGTCAATAATTTTGGGACTCCGCACCGCGAAGGTACCCAGCCAGCGGACGCTCTGCGTGTGCTTGGCGGGAATTCAGCGCGCGCGGCGGGCGACACGCAGACTTTGCTGCGCGCAGGCACAGCGACGGCGGGATTGCGGCCGTTGCCCAGCAGCTGAGAAGTGGTCGTCGTGTCAGGACAGCGCAAAATCGGTACGAATTCGTCTCCACCGGCGCAAACAATATGGATTGAGGCCGCTCTTCCGTCTTGGTCGGCCTCAGCGTCGACACTTTCAGAGCCAAACTGCACGCGTGTCGCACCAATTACAGGCGGGTGCCCAGACACAGCCAAGGTCTTCGGCCAAGCAACACCAAGGCCAAGATTGACCCAGGCAAATCGCATGTAACTTGGGTTCTTGTCCTCTCCTGAGGGCTCTGCTATATCATGCTCATCCCGTCCGCTCGCAAACCGTTCGAAACTCGTCGTGACCAGCTACGGATGCCCATCGATACGTAGCGCGCTCACATCCGTCCGCCGGCCATGGAACCCCGACACCCGCTGGTGCCTTCTCCGGCCACACACGCCAGCGGCCACTCATCGCCCGCCGAGACCGACTACGAGTCTGAATACAACGAAAAAGACGCACATGCGCGCAAGGACAGCGCACGAACAGAACGGGGCAGCAAGTCGATAAACGGACATGCTCATGATTCTGTCATCTCACCTTTCTCGCCCAAGGCCTCCGCACCGCCAAGCCCCAGCAGCAGCATCTCGAGTGAGGCAGGGCGAAAGCACCGCGCCATCGCCGAGATCCAGGAGACGCACGACCGCCGCAGCCACCAGAGCCACAGGGTTTCCTATCCACCACGGGCGCATCTGGACCCTGAGAAGGCCGATTTGTATGATGTGTACGACCGCCGCTCCAACCGCGCTTCGGTTCCGAATGCTGCAGCTGTAGTGTACGACAAGAGCGAATACCACGAGAAGGGCCCTGAGGATAAGGCCTGGCAACTCTTGGTATGTCTTTCCATTTGCGCATGCGCTTGGAATGAGCAGATGCTAATTGAAACAGTTCTATCTTTCTGGACCTTGCGCACTCCTCTCCATCGCCATCACTCTCTGGACCATCTTCGCAACTCTCATCTCGCTTGCGATCTACCCCCTGCGCTTCTGCAGCAGCCGTCCGTCTCTGTCTACTCAACTCACGACCTTCCTGGCGCCCGCACTGAACCTGCAACTCCACCTCGTCTACTCCTTCGATGCGTCAGAGAGCTACAGCGTGCCTATGCTCCTCATCATCAACCTTTTCTCGCCCATCGTTGCATTCGGCATCGCAGTGGCCTCATGGACAGCCGCGGGATTTTGGTTTTTCTCGTCCATCCTCGGCGACCCTGGAGGTCACGATGGTGGCCGTCACAATGACGGCAAGGACTGTATCCTGGGCGTAAGGAATTATTGGGAGCGCTGGCTTTCGCGCGGCTTGAGATAAGCTTTGCGATGAAGACTGGCTGGAAGACTGGGAAGAAGCCGGTCTTGGAGGAAGATTTCAATTCTCGCACCACAACGTTTACGTTACGATTTTTTCAGCATTTTTTTCCCGCGCTCGCGCCCAGTTGGGACGAGCTGCATAGCGGCATGGCACGGCGTTTTGACAGGGCAACATGAAACATGGGTCAGGGCGATTTCGGCATGACAACACGGCGTTTTCTTTGGTATATGGGAGCCTGGATGGACAGGACAGGCTGAGGGACGGATTCGAGGACTATCTCTCCGTATGATTATACCCCACTTTTTCGCGTGACTTTGAGCAATATCAACAATACCAACACTATCATCCATCAAAACCATTATCCAGCACTGCTCTATACTCTACATGCGTGTATGACTGACAGGAAACTCACCGCATCAAACAGCATCCCCAGCCCTCCCACTCCACTCACCGACCGCAGCGAAACCGCCCACGGCGCCCTCGCCCGCGCCAACGAGCTCCAAGCAAATCGGCTCCCTCCCAAGCCCTGTTCCAAGCCCGCCGCGCCCCCGACCACAAGCCCGCAGCGCACCTCGCTCACAGCCCCAAAGCTTCAGGCGGCTAGCTACTGGCTCGCGTTTCTCCTCTCCCTCGCTAGTTACCAATACCTCTCAACGCTGTGAATCAGTGCTTGTGGAGTCGGCCCCCCAGCGATTGGCTGCTGTGGTTTTCGCTGCTTGAGAAGGGGGGGAAATGGCAGGTTCGGCCGAGAGGAGCGCGTGGCTGAGAGGATTGGGCTTGAGGGAAATAGACTTTCCGCTCGTGGGCTGGGCTGGGCGTTGTCTGGGCGGGAAGGGGGGCTGTGCAAGGGAGAAGGGGCAGCGGGGGAGTTGGGGGCCGCGCTGTGGTGGAGGGATTGTAGAGAGAAGAGAGTGAAAGAGAGGGAGAGGGGGGATTACTGAGGGAGAGAGGAATTGTTTGTGAGATGGCGTTTGTGAGGTTCTGGAGATGGTGGGTCTTGCCTCTGCGTCTTGAGTGGGCTTGACAATGGACAGCAGTGTGTGCGGATCTGGTTGTTTGGCGCCATCGCGATCACGCTGTCTTGTGGCTTTCCATCTACAGTACCGGGTACGGACAGCAAAGGCACCGCGTCCCCGATGCGCGCTTCCATGCAGCCCAAACTGGTGAGGATCTGTGTCGAGGCATTGATACTGCATGTGACCAGCCTCGAGAGTTGCTTCTTGGCGAGGCAAGCGAGCAGTGTGCGAAGCGGGTGCACTAGCTACAGCCAGGAGGCTCAGAGACGATCGCGGTGATAAGACGGATGTACTGCGTTGTTGTGTTTGGATGTGTGGTAGTGGTGGTTATGTATAGTGTGCGAGGGTTTAAGGGGCTGAGGTGATGTCAAGCTCTGGGTAAGCTTTGTGGAAAGGAAAGACTAAGTATTGTGTCGTTAAATCAATAGCATTATACATTGGTTTTGTACAGTCGTGGGTGTCTAATATATTGCGCTGTCTGAGGACGTGGGTATATGGCGATAAATGGCAGGAAATAAAGGTTGAAAAAGAGATGAGACGAAACCAGTGTACTGGCCCAGCCCGATTCACCATGAAGTAGCACTCCCCAAGCTGTTCAGCCGCACTTCGATCTCCTTTTGCTGCACGCTGACCTGAGCTTCGCTTTTCTTATCATTCGCAGCGCGAGAAAGCTCGCGGACTAAGCAATTCTTGAGGCACTGCTCCAGAAGCGAGGGGTCGTATTCGTGGATGTCGAGGTCGGGATTCGAGAGCCGTAAGCAGCTGCGCTCACTGCCTATTTGCTTCTGGAAGACATGATCGAGGAAGGCGTACGAGTCGGAGAAGCTCTTGTAGCAGCTTGAGCATGCGAAAGTGGCATTCGAAGCTTTGCTGCCAAACTCGGGCTTGATGTGGGATGTGAAGAGGATGCATCGCGCGTCAGGGAGCCCAGAGTGTGTCGCGACTGATATGCAAGTGTCGCAGTCCGGGCAGATTTCGCGATCATCGTGGCGGTCGCGCTTTCTCAGCTTTTTCGTTTGGAGTTTGCTTCCTTCTGATGACGCGAGATCCTTGCGGAGTCGTTCGGCAAAGGAGCAGTATTGGATCTTGAACCGTGGCGGAGGCAGATACAGAAGCGAAGCAGGGGTCGCGAAGCGATCAAATTGGCCTTGCAATGCCTCCAGACACGTCCGGCGGATGCTCCTTGCGGTTGTGATGATATTGTTGTATGGTATGGACAATGCCTCAGATACGGCACTGTCGCAAAGGAATTCGCGGACTTCGTATTGTATACGGAGATTTTGTGCCTCAAGCGTGGTATGACAAGTCACTGGCATAGTCAGTAGGCGCCAGCCAGTCTCAGAAGTAACCACGTACGATCGCCGTCTTCAAAGCGTGATC
This sequence comes from Curvularia kusanoi, assembly GCA_011058905.1. NCBI lineage: Eukaryota > Fungi > Ascomycota > Dothideomycetes > Pleosporales > Pleosporaceae > Curvularia > Curvularia kusanoi. The sequence goes on from SWKU01000003.1 coordinate 1,541,301, forward strand.
CAAATCTCTTGATGCCAGCCTCCATCAGGCATCTTACTTCGCGTCCCAGGCTTAAAGCCTTCATAAGCATGTCACCTTGGTCATGCACGGCGAAACAGGCCCATGTCGAGCGTTGATGGCGATACTTTGCCGATAGCTGTTCGTAAAGTTCGTACGCATTCTGGAATTCGCGGTCGATGTCCCAGAGAAGAGATGACGTGTGTCGCGATTTGTCCCATATGATAGGCATTCTGAGATGCAAAGCGATCTGGACGATGATGAAACTTTGGAAAAAGGGTGAGAGTGGATTAAGAAGGGAGTATAATAATTATGGAGACGAAGTATAAAAAGGGCCACACGTCAGTACCGTCTCACCGCATGCGGAGCAAAACTCAATGGATGGAGGTATCTTTCCTTCTTTTCAATCCAGACGTGAGCATTCTCCAGGGTTACCTCTTTCGCATTACGTCGGACGCATGAAGTGCAGAAAAATTGACAGTTGTCAGCGGAGATGAGTGGAGATGTCGTCGTATCCCTCATGTGTGGCGTGTGTTAATAAAGTGCAGCACCGAGAACGCGACGCGGGAGTTTTGGCAATCCAACCCAAAGCGGCCTCGAGAGCTACGAAAGCGGCATCGTCAAGAGAACCGATCGGGAACATGCTTGTAAGGCTATCCAGCTACGCGAAGCATAAATGCACATCATATGAAAAGGGCCGCGTGCCGTGATGAGATGCAGGGGTAAAGGCGTGGTGGACAGACCGCGATGCAGCCCTGTTCTGCTCGGACCGCGGTCAAAGCGCATGTGGCCTCCCGAGCCTCGTGCGACCATGGCACCTCCCTCCAAGCGCGTGCCTTGGAGCTTTGTTCTTGCGGAGGGTGACGAACGTTCTCTGCGCTTTCAAGCTCCAGGAGTCAATTGGCGCTCTGGAGATGCTCAGTAAGGTAAAAGCAAAGCGATATGTAGATCGCTAATGAACAGCGTCGCCATCTTGAAAAACTACCAATTGATGTTCGCCGAATCAGTGAGAGCTGAAGGAGGCTGTCCAGTTCGCCATTCTGAGGTTATGTCAGATGGGTATTTGGAGCTCGCAATGTGCAGTGAGCGCAGGAATTCTTTCAGCGTGCATGGCATGAAGTCGTGGCTGTGGAGGTGGAGTAGACATGGGTGACCCCACCTTCTTATCGTCCCTGTCGTTCATGTCGTTCCTGCCCCGCCATCCAAGCTCTATTTCTCTGTAAGCTCCAGGGTCCAGCAACAACAACACTTTGCCATCCCCATTGTAAAGCAGCCACAATGTCGCACAGCCACTCACATGACGGCCCATCGCACTCGCACGCTGCTGCAGACCATGGACACACCCATGAGATCCTAGATGGACCTGGCAGCTTCATTGGACGCGAGATGCCCATTATTGAGGGCAGAGATTGGGAAGACCGATCGTTCACAGTAGGCATTGGAGGGTAAGAGAAGCGAGCATGCATACTGATGGTAAGTACACTAACAGTGCGCAGTCCTGTTGGTTCAGGAAAGACAGCTCTGATGCTGGCTTTGTGCAAGGCACTTCGACAGCGGTTCAGTATCGCAGCAGTGACCAACGACATCTTTACCAGGGAAGATGGCGAGTTCTTGACCAAGAACAAAGCTCTTCCAGCGTCAGTAGATCCCATAAACATCAACTACACTCTGTGCTGACTTTGAAAGCGAACGCATCGTCGCCGTAGAGACAGGAGGCTGTCCCCACGCCGCTGTTCGCGAGGATATCTCTGTCAACCTCCTTACTCTCACGAATCTCCATCACAAGTTCGACACCGACCTTCTTCTCATCGAGTCTGGAGGCGACAATCTGGCAGCCAATTACTCCCGTGAGCTTGCCGACTTCATCATCTACATCATCGACGTGTCGGGTGGTGACAAGATTCCTCGCAAGGGTGGACCGGGAATCACGCAGTCAGACCTGCTAATTGTAAACAAGATCGACCTTGCTGAGGCGGTTGGTGCTGATCTTAACGTGATGGAGCGCGACAGCCGGAGGATGCGCGAGGGAGGACCGACAATCTTTGCTGTAGTAAAGAAGAATCAGGGTGTTGATGCTATCGTCGACCTGATTCTGTCCGCATGGAAAGCTTCAGGAGCTACGCAGGCGCGGAAGTCCAAGTTCGAGCCAACCCTAATGGATGAGAACGAGGAGGGCAAGGAGAGGAGCTATAGCATGTCATGAGGCATTGTAATTGGTGATGGCCGAATATCTTAACAAAAACATTCATGGTCTTCTGCTGCAATATTTCCTCCAGGGTTGCAACGATCAGTTTAACACATGAGCGCATACCCAGGAAAGCTGCTCATCGACACTTGGAAAGAATGTCTGATTTGTCTCCGGCATAACGACGGGTAATCTATGCTACAAATCGTTTATTGGCCAAGTCATGTTTAGAAACTGTCAAAAACGGTCCTTCTTTTGCTACGATGCTCAGAGCACGGCGGTGACGTCATGCATCTCAGGATGTCGGTACACCGGAGTGCGTTCCGTTACAAGATTGAACGAACACGATTCAGCTTCCAGGTTGATTGTAAGCTTGAATGGCTGGTTCGATGACTACAATTGCAGGAAAAGGTTAGGGCAATCTGACCTCTTTCAGGGCATATACAGGATTTACATAGGATGGTAGTTACCGCGCCTACAATTCAAGTCATATCCACATTGCAACACACCTGCCATATTACTTACCATTCATCTCAAGATCGTTGATAAAAATCACACTGCAAAATGGGAAAGCTTACAGGATACGACATCAATGGCTCGACTCAAGTCCCACGAACCCACAGCGGTGTGAGTGACAGCGAGAACAACGGTATGTACAGAATTGAGCCCAATCTCTCACAGTGGACCACATCGACGAAAGAACCTAGCCAGGCCACATACGGAGACACTTCACCCACGCCTCTCGAAGTTCACTCTTGCTAACCACAATCCCCCAGTCCTTCAACAACCCCTCCTCCAACACTCCTCCCGCGGCATGTACCCAATGGCCAGCAAATCGATCCCAGTCGAAGCTTTCAAGCCGGGCTTCTGCGACTCTCAGACCCCAATCGCCGCGGAACTCACACAATCGTTCCTTAACTTCGCGTCGAAGAATGGTGGCATCAATCTCAAGCAGATGGGCGTCAGGCCTGGACAAAGGTGGTGTGTGGAGGCTACGCGGTGGCAGGAGACCTTGCAGCATGAGAAGGAGGCTGGGGTTGAGGTGCCGCCGGTTAAGCTAGAATGTACACATGAGAGTGCGTTGAAGACGGTGGAGTTGGATGTGTTGAAGAGGTATGCTGCTGGGTCGGATCTGTAGGGTTCGCAATAGTCTAAAGTACACATAACGATTTTGTGATTGAGATAAATGGGAATTTGCATTTACAAGATAATTGGAAGAGTATGAGAAGTTATATGTGTCAAGCCATTTATACATGCATGCAATGGAGTCTTATGTCAACCTTGGCATATGATTTTCACCCTTACCTCTTTAGCTGCCTTGGAGAACAACTTTGGAGAAGAAGCAGCGAGCAATGATATCACCAAAGTGTGTAGACATCTTGAGAATCCCTCACTTTCTCTGGCCTGCGCCTACGAAAGCTGAAGCCTCCACTTGAAACTAGTCTCGCGATCTATGCGTTCACCAAGCGACTGTTACCAATCTCTTGTCTTCGATCTCAACATCCACAAGAAGACAGATGTATGCATCAGTAGTGTTGCTATCTCGTGAGATTGAGCTGATGTGATGTGTCTATTCTGCAGACGATCTCTGTATGGACGACTCTGACTTGCTGCCGTCTTGAAACCCAATAACGCCGCGCGCATATACAACAAGACGGTTGTACAGTATTTTACATGCTCTTATGCGATCCCCTCGTCCACTTAATTCCCTACTCAAAGCCCCTCATTGCGTGCGCCGCTTTGCTCTCAACATAGTACCCCGGCGCCGGCCGCCTCGCTGCCTTCTGCTCGGCGGGTGTCAATGCGCGCTTGACCTCCTTAACATCGACCAATTCCTTTATCCTCATGATCTGACCAGCGACGGACTGTGAAACGGGGTGGTAGACGGTCGTCATACGCTTCTTGAGGCCGAGCGCCTTGAGCACACCCTGCACCTTAGCGGGCATACCGATGCCGGAGCGCATCAACGTTATCCGGAAGTAAGACATTTTGTGCGATTTGAAGAAGTGCTGGATCGCTGGATGCGATTGCGATGGGTCGAGAGCTGGTATTGAAGAGCTCCGGGTGTGGTGGGGTCGGTCGCCGGATCTTAAGCGGGAAAAAGCTGTCGGGTCGTTAGATTATACGGTTTGAGCGGTTCAGAAGCGATTTGGCGTACTGTTCTGGATGTTGCGGTGCTCTGTCGCCGTTGCGCCGCGCTCCTGCTGTCCTTCAACTTTTCGACGTCGAGATCGGAAATCACGCTATCCCAGTGCGGCTTAGCAACAAACGCGGTTCACGTGCAAGGGAACTTCACTTCACATCAACAAGATTTGCTCAGCGGTGCGGACAATCGCGCCGACAGTTGTCACTATTCACCGCTGTTATGCGGCCACAAATCCATGAGCCAGTGGATGCAGGGCGCGGGATGCGAGCATCCTTCCCCGTCTAAGCCACCCTGTCACAATCAGTATTTGTTCAACGAAGAGGAAGAACCCGACGTTTCATCCCGGTACCAAGGCGAAAACAATGATTAACGAATAGGATGATTTTCCAGCCGCCCATAGACTGGCGCGGTAACAAGCGTGTCCACCCGCGGATACAAGCGTTGCACAGCCGAGGACCCTCAGTCCCAGATGTAGCCCTATCAAATGCGGTGAACTTTCGTTTTCCAATTATTCTCCGGGCAGCATGACATTGCATCAATCAATGCAAACGCATAGACACATCCTGGGATCTCCCGTAGCACCTCATTCCGTCAAGTTTTCGCAGATCAGCATACTCACAGAGTGAGATTGTCCAGTGTTCGAAATTCCCACGTCATTCTATTTTCACAAAATGATACCACTCGCTTCGTTATATGCACATGGACGAAATGTAACTTTACAAAGCCCTTGCATTTGACCATGTGTGGTTTCGCTACGACATTTTCACACCGCTTCCACACCCAATAAAGTCAGCGCAATGGACAGGGGGCGGACGTTGTACCCAGGCTTTCAACGTATCTTTGTACGTCTGCCTACCACATAGTCATAATGATAATCTTGAAAACAAGGCTGTCGGTTGCCCCGACCCAGGACTCCAGACCGCTCTACGGGATCTTGCACTTCTTTTTCCCTTTCATCTCAATATTCATATCGACAGCGTGTATTCTCCCTTGCCGATGCCGACGGGCAGCGTTTGCAAGCTGCCGGTGCAGTCGAGCGGACGGAAAGATATTATTGATGAATCATTCATGTAGGGTTCCGACACTGCATCGACATGGGCGCAGCAAGTTCTGGCGAAGACGTGGATGCTCAGAAGCAGCTTCCAGGATACTCAGAGTTGGTGGAAAAAGTGTATATCAGGCTCCTCGTGCCCAAGTACACATTTACCTCGATCGTAGTTCTTCGCACCAGCTTGAGAGTTATCAGAGTGGCTGTTTTCTCATGCAAACTCCATACCATCCCTACAATATTTGCCGCGTCTTTGTGTCAACACCTTCTTCTTCTTACTAGTCAACTCCTTCACTGCCACTCAGAACTCCAAATCACGTTCCATACTCCAGCTTGGCCAAGACCACAGCCACCATGGCCAGTACGCCCACCTCCCTTCCCAATCCCCCACCACCACTAACCCCCCACAGCCCTCTTCGCCCAGCCAGCAGCCCACATTCCCCCAACAACCACAACTCCACCCCCCTCCCTCCCCGCAACCGTCTACCGCATTCACCGCACCACCGCCCAAACCCGGTACTCCTTCAGCACAGGCTTCAGCGCCAAAAACCACACCACAATCGTCAACTACACCTCCGCACTCTCCCGCTTCGGCCTCGCCCACCTCAACCAGCAAACAAACATCAGCTCCCCCTTCATCAGCGTGTACGACAACCGGGCGCATGCTGAGAACGTCGCAAAGCACTGGGCTGAGAAGTGGGGCGAGGAGGTGTTGGTTGTGAGTGTGGATACGGAGCATTTTGCTAGGGGGCCGGTGTTCAGGGCGGCGGATTTGTTGAAGGTATGTGCACTTGTTGAGTTTGAGTTGGAGGAGGCTGGGGTGTAGAGTGTGAGCTAATAGTTGTCTAGGGTGAGACGGCTGGGATAGTGGACGAGTGGCTGCACTGGGGCGAGTATCTCGTCATGTATCGGATTCCTGCTCAGGCGGTAAGGGATCAGACGCCGGTTGGTAGGGCGGCGAAGAAGGAGGCTTGGAGGGCCGTTGGGGTCATTGGAAGGCCCTGAGTGTGGTGTTTGTTGCGGCCTTTCATGTTTTCCTTTGGCCTGTCCCTTCTTTTCCATTGGGTCGTGTTTTCATCCGCGACTGGCGGCATACTTTTTCTACTCAGCATTGTAATTCAGCGCACGATTTCATCTTCTTTCATGCTCAGGGCATATGAGCGCGATATGAACCCTGCATCAGCAGGTTTCTCGATGGCGTTACTTTTATAGGATCTTGGCTCAGGCTTTCTTCGTTGTTTTATGGAGGCGATTGATTACAACGGGGCATTTTGGAAAGCTCTGCTGGTGCTTTAAATAGTTTTTGTATTCAAAATGTGCATTGAATCCCATCATCTTACAAATTGCTGGAGCACAGAGCTTTGCTCGTTGAACCATGAATGTAGATATGTTTTTTAGACCACAAAACCCGGTCAAATAGACCCACAAATGGAGAATTCTCGCGGTTGAGAGAGATTGAGCCAGCTCTGGCGATGATCATTCCACGTTCCTTCTTCTCAATGATCTGACTTCGTGCGCTAAGCCAAACCCAGCTCTTCCTGTGGAACGCACATTCTTCCCAAGAGCATTGCGGGAGCCTGCCTCAACTTCATCGTTCCGATCCCTTTGGCTGCCTTGTAAGATATTGGTATCGCTCGTCTGCCTGTCAGAATCCTGCGAGAGTTCTCTGTCTCGAACCTCAACCAGCTCCCCGAATCTGACTTCCACCGCCTTCAACTTATCAGACGCATTTTCGTAACCGCCCAATGTACCAGAGGTTTTGTGTACTATATCCTCGAGATCTGTACGTCCAGTCGTGGTCATTAAGAGCTGCAAAAAGCCTCCGTTGATTGCCGATATGCCCTCATTTTGTATATGAAAGGATACAAGTCCCAGCACTATGATCGGTATACCCAGAGCGATAGCGAGGCCGTAAGGAATGAAGAATGAAAGCTTGTTTTTGAAGCGATAGATGTTGAAGACGCGCGTCTCTGTGCCTTCCACATTACCGAAATTTTCGCTGAGAGCCAATGCAGATATAGTGGTGTTTACCAACAGATCATTGGCCATTTGAGCATCGAATCTCGGGCAAACTCGCTTGTAGTCTAGAGGCAATCGACGCTGAAAGACAGAGAGCGGCCAGATCTCGTAGTCACCCAGGTTGTCTCCACTAGTCCGGGCTACTGGTCCAAGTGTACATGTTCTCGACAACGTTCCGTCGCTTAAGTTGTAAGCTGTCGACCCATTCGAGGAGAAGGGACGAGTAAAACTCCAGTTGGCATTGGCGAACATAGACTTGTCTAGATTTTCTGCGAATTCCCTATATATCGTTGCCGCATCGGAGAACTGAACCCATTGCTCGAAACTACCATTGAAGGATCCAAAATCGTATGTATATCTTGGTGTGGATTTCGCGTCTTCATCCTCAAAAGTCGTCGAAACGCGCTGTCTCGATCCGTCGGAAGACACAGTCACGGAGTATCTTACAATTTTCGGCCGACACTCCGCCTTCACTACAGGAAGAACGACAGAGATTCCAGACAGAGGGATCACCGGATTGTTTTCGTCCAAGCATGGGAAATACTGGTATTGGTATGACTCTGGGGGGACAGAGGGTTCTGAGCTTGAGTCCGAACCGTTTATGGAACGGTAAGATATTCTTGTCTCTTCGAATGCAGCCGATCCCGCATCAGACGACAATGAGCAGTCTTGGAAACTTGTAAACTCCAAATAATCATCGCTCAATTTGAGCCTCTCCGGGTCGAACCGGGTTTCCATGATGCGATCAGTGGTGTCACAATCCAGTTTCGTGCCCCAGAATTTCACGGTGTATGATGAATTGGAGCCGCCCGGCTGAGATAAGCTGGCCAATTCACCCGACAGGAGACTTGAGCGAGCTACATAAACAGCGTTTGATCCTGGGCCTGCCCTATAGTAGTACACGTAAGCACTTTGTATATGAAATCTTCTATCGAAACTATTTGAAAGAGATATATACTGACAGATATAATTTGCATGTTTTCAAGAAAGAAGCGTTTTGTTGCTGATTTCCGAGTTCATCGATTCCCTTGCTTCCGATGCAGGATATAGGGGCCCAAGAGCCGTTGAAAGGGTTGCTCGCATGAAATGTTGGAACCCTTTGGGTTGTGTTGATCTGTAAATAATCGAGTTCGACAATGAGAGCTCCTGGAGGATATATCATGGCGACAGGCACGACCCAGCAGAATACAGCAATAGCGGCCAAGACGGGGGTTTTGAGATATACTCCAGAGCTTATGAGGTGGAGTGCATTGGTTTGAATCTGGAAAAGGTCCTCAATTAGGCCGATCTGATTCTAGTCAGCAAGAGGATCACTGGCTGTATCTTCGCAAAATCTCACTTTGAGTACTCGTTTCCTCAAGGTCACCCAAAGACTTTGCGTATAACAAATACCGACGCTGCCAACCAAGGCGGCCTTGAAAGCTGTAGTAAGTAGGAATGATATAGTTGTGGCATAGCCTTGTTGGATCATGGTGGTTTTCGCCGCGGTGGTAGGGGGAATCCAAGCTAATATACGACCATCCAAATATTCGAAAAATAACCAGTGCATGTATGCGCAGGCCATAGCTTACAAAGTAAGTACAGGGATTGTCCAATATAAAACTATTGCTTTCACTTACACACTGTAAAAAGTCCGATAATGGTTGTCTGAAGTCGCCATGCTGTCTTCCATTTCCTGTAGACTCCCTTCAAGAATCCATTAGGCTCGTCCCCGCTAGTCCGACGTGTTCTGACCCGGTTCTGCGTCTTCTCAAGATCAACTTGAGTCGAAGACCGGGCCGCATCTGAGCGGTCACTTGCGGCACTCCGAACACGTCGGAGATTCGAGACCTCAGGAACTCCTTCAGTATCATTGAATGGAACACCGGGTATGCCACTGCCTCCTGTCGGCTGTTGTGTCATTTCAAAGCAGGATCGAGTTTCCTAGGCAACCAAGCTGAACAGTCGAAGTTGGCAAAGCACAAGAAATATTGGATTTGGTATAAGTGACGCTATAGTGAGTGATCCGCCAGGATGTAAACCAAGGGGGTTCAACGGCAAACACCTTGAGTGAGTGGAAGGTGGAAAAGCGGAAGAATCGAAGGTTGCGAGAGTAAAACTGCAAATGGAATACAAAACTGTAGAAGAGAGTCAAGAGAACCGTATGAATAGACTATTCCTTACAAGGCCTTGATTTGAGCTTACTTGGATGCTCATCAGGCTGAAGAGTAATGCTCTTAGCGCCCTGGATCTTGGCGGCGCAGCTGCTGCAGGGGTAAAGATCCATCCTACACCAATAGCCCATATAGCCGCTCATGACGCAGAAGCGCCCTGAAAGAAGCTGCAGTACTATTCGGGAAGCAGACAAAGGTATTTGCAGATGCACTTCGAGAAAATGCGACTCTATTCGAGAATCGGTAGAGTCGGCCTTACGGTCTCAGCCTTGTGGCCCCAACACTGCAACAGCTACAAGACAACGTCGAGGCCAGATTGTTGCAGAAACCATGTTTCAAGAGGAACCGCTTACTTGTTACTGGTCCAGTTGTATTTCAGCCTCGCGCAACCTACATCTACGTGTCCACCCTATACCTCTCACATGCCCGGGAACACAGTTGAGCCTCAATGCTGACCACCAAATCAAACTCCAACCAATAAGAGCTGACTTTGCACTTTCTTCTCCTGTTTACTGTCTATCCAATCTGAGAACAAAGACTCGCAAGCGCTTCTGCACACAACCACAGTCAGGCTGAAACCACCTTACACCTGTCACCACAGCCCAATCCCCTAACACCATCTCACAAGCAAATGAGACTCACAGCTGACTTGATAGTTTCTGCTGCAGTGAACGAGAAGCGTGTGAAAGATAGTGATTGATATTGTTGTCTTTGAAGCCTTGTTGACGAGGATTGGTGGTGGTGATGATTGCCCCTTTGCTGGTGGCGATCGTCCTGACATGAGATCAGCTATTAGTCACCAAGTCTATGCGCTCAATAACCCGATACCGTACCTCTCAGGCCCCGCTTGTCTGATGCAGCTAGTATTTGTACAATTCACCGTGACACTGTGGTCGGTCATGTAGCGGCGTGGAGACACGGGTCGGACAGAATTCGAGCTGATCCCGGCGCAGAGGCGACAACGATCACTATCACAAGTCGGACAGAGAGACGTGAGCTCAGAGGCGTACACATAGACCGATATTGCGTGGTTGCGGAAAGTTGTCTTGGAAGTTTGTACTTTTGATTATGGTTTACATTTAGTCTGGGATTTTTGAGCCCCAGTTGGTTTATTTCTACTCCTCATGGGATACTATGTATTTGTGGCCAGTGTGAAGCCATATGTATGTAACTACACATTATCTCTTGTAGTTGTAACTGTGTTTCATACAATCCACTGAGCACTATTATGTGCTGCATTATAGCTGGTGCACAGGGTCCTGCTCGCGTACGTGGTCACCTGAGACCCCTTCAATGCCTTTGGTGGTAGCCCTAGGCTATGTGGTTGTCGTTGACTAGCCTTATCTTTTTCCGAAGCTCGTGTCCTATCACCATAGCAAGTCTTGATAAGACAGCCTTGATGGTGGTATCCCTTGCAGAGGATGGAATTTGCTCTGCTTCGCGCGATTTGAGATGTTGATGTAGAGGTGGATGCCTCTCCTAGGTTTCGATACTTGCATGTGCAATATAATGAGTTTGATGTCGAGCACCGATGCGATTCGGTCCCAACTGAAGTTCCTCAAGGGCAGAGCCATTGTGTGAGTCCAAATAGTATGACTCCAAGAGTAAGGTAAAGAGACGACGTAAGGGGCGGAACACGCAACCCAGCACTAGCCGGCCTACCAAAAGTTAGCAAATTCCGAACCAAAACTTTGGCTCTGCAGCTACGCTCGAGCATGAAGCACTGTTCCGCGGAGTTTGACAGGCGTTGTGCCACCAAGCCGTATCTTGGGAATGCATAATGGCCAATCAAGAGGCTGTGGAACGAGTCCGGGACGGGGCGATGCGCTCGCTGTGGGTACTTACTGTTCTAGGTGAATTCCCATATCAGCGATAACCCTACACCTGTCCCACTCCTGCTGACTGACTTGCTCCATGGCTACAAGGTTGTCATCGCCAAATCTCAACCTATTCCCCAATCCACTCGTTTGGTTGCTAAATGTCGTCCACTCGGGATTATCGATCTTGCCCTTACTGAGCAAGAAATCAGCGGTGTACTTATTTGGGTCATAGCTGCGAATGAAGCTCGCCCAGTATGCTTGCATGAACACGGATGAGGCGGTGGTTCCGTTGCCCCAGATACTGGGCAGCTCGCCCACGTGGCTAGCCGTGCCGACATTCCACCGGTACTGATAGGTAGGATGCGTGTTGTTTTCGGAATACACAGAGGACATGTTGAGACTGGGACAAGCGTAGCGGATATGTCCGTAGACGTCCGAGGCGAGTGAGCGCCAGCGGGGATCGGCTACGGCGTTTACAGGAGCATTCCATACAGCGCGGATTTTATCCCAGTTGGCGGCGGGGAAGTTGTCGAGGATGAATTGGCGAGCTCGATCGTAGTTGGAAATGGTAGATGGGGTAAAATTGATACCATCGTTGGTTGCATCACCGAAGATGGTGGGCACCTTGACGTAGCGGTCGTGTTTGAACTCGTTCCAGGTGTAGTCCTGGATGAAGTCGTAGTCGAGGGTTGGATTCCAGAAGTAGATTGGAGCGTTCTTACCACCTGGGAAGGCAGCCTTGATATTGCGGACGGCAGTTTGGAAGGAAACGGCGTCAAGAGAAGTCAGGCAGGCGAGATCCTGGCAGTTTGCTCCCTTTAGCAAAGCATCGTACTGCCACTGGCTCTGCTCGACATTGCGCAGAGGGGGAAACGCAGCTGACTCAGCGGCAGCGGCGTGGAAAAGGTTGTCCTGGCGCCCACCAAAAGCCGTAAGCTGAAGCACAACCGAACCACCACCAGCGCTGGCTCCACCTAGAGTGACATGGTCCGCATCTCCACCAAACTCTTGGATGTACTTCTGAACCCACTTCAGCAGCATGCGCTGATCTTTCAATCCGTTATTCAAACTCAGTGTCTCATTGGCTGCGATCTCCTTGCTGGCAAGGAATCCATACGGCCCGACCCGGTAATTAAAGTTGACAACCACCATATCTCCGCGTGCAGCGTCAATAAGGTCAGATCCATCGTAGTTGGCGTTGCCGTTCATGTTGAAGCCGCCTCCCTGGATGAAGACATAGACGGGGAGTTTGCTAGAATTGGTAGCGTTCGAGGGTGCGAAAACGTTGACGAAGAGACAGTCTTCCGACCATTTGCTGCCGAACTCTGCTTTGAGATCGCTTTGCGAGCCGATGCAGAGAGGTCCAAACTGTCGGTCATTAGCAGTGAAAAATCAAGCTCTGGTGATATGCTTACTTTGCTCGCGTCTGTAGTCACCTTGTTCGCCTCTTCAAGAGGTTCCTGCGGTGCTGTAAAGCGCAGCCCGTCAACACGAGACACACTCCTCGCATAACGCATGCCCGCCCATCGATGGATACCATTGCCGATATCCTTCCCCTTGTACCTGGCATAGCCGAGATCAACAGTGACGTTGACAGCTGCTGCGACCTGCGCCAGCAGAGCCACGTACAACAGTAGACCGATCATAATGACAAAAGACTTCGAAATGTCTCGGCGTAAGCCAGTCCACGCAATTCTTATGGACTGCAATTGAAGTCCGGAAGGACGTTTGCGTGGATTGGAAGTGACCCCGGAATCCGGAAAGTCCAAACAGGGCAGTAGGCGGTTAAGTGAGCGTCTACCAAGCAGTCCAGGAATGCTTCAAATCCGGGCGCATTGTTACAAGCTTATCATGTATGCCGTATTACCGTAGACTAAATAAAAATTCCCGAAAGCCTATTCTCTTGTAAGCAAATAACGATAATCGGCGCGATATAATAATACGAACCGAAGTGACGGCGCGTCGCCTACCCAGACGAAACAACGCACTTCTCGAAAGATGGGAATAAGTGAACCTTGTGTCTACGAAGCGCGGGGGAGACTGACTTAAGACAGTCCGGCGCCATATCCGTCAGCCACAATTCACTTCGTCGCACGCTACTCCCTTCACACATCCTCTCAAATCCAGACCCTTCCTGTGCAGCATGGCCCAGACTAGCGAATCGTGTTCGGCGCCGGAGTGGTTTGGAACCCCTGCCACAAGCGCCCGAGGGCCAACCATCAACAACGCTGCGCCTCTCCGAGACTCCGCGGCCACGACAGCAACGCTGATACCTGTGCGCTGCGGTGATTGCAGCGTGATTGCGTCGCCAGCACAGCCGTCACAATGATGAGCAGATAGCCAGTGGAGCCTGACGACACAGATGAAGTCAAGTGCCCTCAAGCGTGAGCTTGAACTCGTTGCCAAGGGGGAAAGTGGACCCCCTTGGAGATCTCCCATTTTGGGTCTTAAGATCTCCCGCATGTCCACGGTCCAGCGCTCTTGAAACTGCGCCCATGCACATGCCAGCCAATCTGGCGGAGTTGGTGCCTGAGCGCCTGTTCCGAGACGGCGAGATCGACAGTTGAGGTTCGACAGTTGTTTGGACGGCACGGTAAAAGTTTGGAGTTCCGTAGAAGTTTTGAATTGGGGGGGGGGGAAAGTTTGGAAGTGTCGTCCGTGGGAAAGTGCAATTCGCCATTGCGCCTCGTCGAAACGTGCTGCACAAGCGCGCCGCCATTGGTGTTGGCTGCGTTGCCAGCAGATCCAGCCCCAACAGGCCGCCTTTGCTTCTTTGAACCCTAGAAACATAATGATTCCGTTCGCGTCTGGTCTGTTGCTTCTCGACTCCTGCCACAGAGTCTGCAGTTGCCGTACTCCCGCAATACGAGCAAGTAATGCCGCCACACCGGTGCGCGGGCGCCGGTGAGCATGGTGCATTAATTGCAAGCCACAGCTTTCTGTCCACGTGCAGAAGTTCCACCACTCCTGGAGTGTCTCGTTTCTGGATGAGGAAATGCACGATATGTCGTGGCGATCTAGACCCCACACCTGCATGCAGGGCTGAGATGTTGCACGCCTGAATCCTCCAGGAGCAGCACGTGAGCGCAGAAGTTCAAATTGTTCGTGCAGCACCTGATCAGCTCCAGACGGTCAGTTCGTGAAAGATTTAATTCGCGAAAGTCGAAAGACTCGAAAGGGCAGACCGAGTTCGTAGCTATCCAAAAAGTTCTGGATCTCTTTGCAGTGGCTAGCCCTAAAGGACACCGATTGAACTACTGCCTTTTGCCATTTCTGCATCTAGCTGTTGGTCTTCACAGAGCGAGTTGGTAAGGTACTCTACACCAAGGTCCACGTCGAATATTGTGATTCCAGATAAGGAATCTCTCGGTACTCTCCAACATAAATCGTACAAGTTGAACTCAGGCTTGAGTTGTGTCTCCTCCCTCGAGATATCCCTCGCTTCCATCCACTTAAAAGAAGAGCCCGATACGTCCATCGCCAAATCCTTGTTCTCTGTACATGCGACTCCAACCTTCCAGAAACCAACCCCCTCCATCCTCTCATCAGCTTCAAACTTAGAAATCCGTAACTCTCCCATTGTAACTCCAGTCACCCCTCCCCTCTCCACTGCCCCACCTCAATGGCTCATTCTTCGGACCCCCCACCTCTCCAGTCTTAGGATTGACATCACCCTCGAACTCCGGCGGTGCGCCTCTCCTCATATTGGGATGAAACTCTTCGCCCTTCTTGATCTCCTTGCCATTCTCAAACCGGATCTCTTGCCCCTCAGATGCCGAGTCGGGCGACTGATTGATCTTCATGCGCAGACTGCTGGCTGAAGAGGAGGGTGTGGACTCCTCCGGGTCGGGTTTGGGCTGGCTGAAGGCGCCAGTGGATTGTTTTTGCAGCTTCTCGAAGAGCTCTTGTTCTTCCTTAGGCAGACGTGGAGGCGATGGGCCGCCGAAGAGAGAGGATGCGCGCGCGGGAGAGGTGCTGAAGAAGCGTGTGCGAGGCGCGAGGTGTCGCGGGAGACGGGTGATGGTGCGCTGCATTGTGTGGTGTGCGCGTTGGCGGCTATGTATGAATGTGTCTCGTGAACAGATAAGACGTAGGCAATTACAGCCACCCTAATTCTAGTGAGGACTTGTTGTAGGAGATTGTGCTTTGAAGAGCGAAGTAAAGAGAAACTTGAGGCGCAAGATGCAATCATGAGGCAAAGACCGAGGTCGGCTACTCAGTCGTCTCGGCCAATCGGGGGCGTCGGGTGGCAACGGGCGATGTCCGTTGAACTTCGCGGACTTCAAGATCTTTCCCTTTCGACAATGATGCCTTATGATCTGTCTCGTCATCACCACTCCAATGTTTGCCTATGTACTGCGCCGTATCAGCTCTGAGTAAACACTGGGCATCTTGAAGTATTCCGAAAAAGTGAAAGCATGGCAGAGACACATCTGGCTAACAGTGTGTTTAATTCTAAGGATTAACATCGGAAAAACGCTGCACCAGCGAGGAGTGATCACTCCAGCAATACCGCCATGTCTCTATCATATCAAGCAGCGATTCGGAGCTGATGACGTTAATCAGAAGTGACGTTGCATACAATGTAGTCGCGATGCCCGTTGTTCTTACGGTAACAAATCCAGCTTCAAGTCCACATGGAAATCTTTACAGAAATCTTTTCTTTATCCTCAAAATTCCTCGCATTGTGATTAAATTCATACAAACTGATGAACAGCTCGCCTCTTACGAACGGCGCTCAGCATCCAAGCTGCGACTGTCAACGCACAATGTCATCCATGATACCCCACATGGCTAAACCACGATGCAGCTGTACTCATGAAGTGCTACAAGAAGCTTTTCGCTATGACAGCAGCAATATTCCGAGTTGCTATATCTAGCAAGAATCCTCTCCATTGAACATCATCACACTCAAGCTACCAGACTCAACTGCGAATCTTACCAGCTTGAAGCCCTTGTCACACTCTCTGCAACATTACATCCACAACACGACTAACACAATAGATTCATCGAACAACACGGCCAATACAGTAGATCGATCAGACAACATGGGCGATCAATCTGACAAGTACGGCGGCGGCGGCGACGCAATGGGTACATACATCGATGCGGCGCGCCGCAAACTGATGGATCGAGGCTTCTCGCGCGAGGAGGCTACAAAGGCGGCTAAGCGAATGGCCACGAAGGCTTGGGAGTCTGATTCGACATCTGAAGTCTCTCAGTCATCTGGACGCGGACGCTCTGGACATTCTTCTAGTTCTACCTATGGTAAGTCGCGAGCTTCAGGCCTTGACAACTTTGATACGATGCGCGATGCGCTAGACGATGACCGCCGCCTCGCGAAGAACACTAGGAGCCACGATAGTAAGTATGACGAGACGACCAACGATCAGCACTATTCATACCGAATCCGCGCCGAGGTGGTGTCAGACGGCACCTCATTTGCAGCATACGTCGCAGTCTCTGGATCATACAGCTCCCCGTCTACCAACCACTCTTCCGGCCAGGATTCTCGTGGCTACCTTGAGGATTCTCGTAACACTAACACGCGCGCTCCTCGAGACCTTTCTTCCCTTTCTTCCCGTAGTTACTCCAAGGGAACCGAGACCCCTCGTAGCAACTACGGTGAGTCTCGTAGCAGCCACCGTGACGAGCCTCGTAGCAGCCATCGTGAGGACTCTCGCAGCTACCGTACGCAAGAGTTCCGCCCATCTGGTGGACACGCTGATGAGTCTCGTAGCAAGTACCAGAGCGATTCTCGAGGCTATCGTACGCAGGAGTTCCGCCCATCTGGTGGATACCATGATGAATCTCGTAGCAAGTACCAGAGCCAGTCTAAGAGCCGACACCAGAGCCAGTACAAGGGATCCGAGGTGTCGATGGGCGTCAAGCCAGAGACTGACTTGTACGTGATCTTGGGGGTTTCAGCTTCAGCAACTGCAGATGAAATCAAGAATGCACACCGCAAGCAGTGCCTCAAGAACCACCCTGATCGAGGTGGTTCGGCCACCATGATGGCTAAAGTCAACCAGGCCTACGACGTTCTGAAGGACAAGGAACTGCGAGCATTCTACGATCGTACTGGAAAGATCATGAGCAAGGCTAGTTCGCCGGACGCTTGAGCAGATTAAGGGTAGGATGCCGCATTTGTTATTTGGTCTAGAAGTTCTGTAAGAACTCAGGACAAGTTGTGATCGTTTCGTTTCGCATTTCGTAGGAATATGGGGCAAGTTGTATATGAATTCTAAAGGCGTTTTTCTTTTTACAAGTGGATTTGACTGAACGTGACAATTTGATTAATGCATGGTTACTGGGACCGGGGTGGTGAGACGGAAAATATTTGGCTAGTGTGTCCTCAAAATTAGAGAACATAGCTGGAAAAGACTGTTCGTTGCAGTATTACAAAGCGATGTTTGATGTATGGTTCTCGTGGATGGAGAGCAGTGCAAGAGCATCGATGAGTGACGCCGAGGCACGGACGCGCCTTCCCTCTTTCGAAATTCTGGGGAAGACCGCGAGAGCTCCAGATGCAACGCAACAACGCGCTTTGAACCTCAACGACGTCACTTGGACTATCTGACCCGTTCATTTACTTTATATTACCACCGGCCATTCTATTGCCATGACGGACCGCGCGGCCAAGCGCTTACGGCGGCTCAGCACCGAGTACGAGGACTCGGAAGACAACACGGAGTGGAACAACAGCAGGTATGTGGCTGACATCCCCAGCAGCGTCGCGCCTTCCTTCATTGCGCCAAGGGCCACGCGGGCGAGACACAAGGCGGCCACTGTGGGCGCGAGCAAACAATCAGCTGCAGGACGCTCCGCAACAGGCCAATGCCATGACCGCTCACCACCGCTCTGTGCCACCCGCGCCGTGAATCCCTGCGCGCCCACAGCAGAAGGACCTCGCGATCTGACGCCATAGCAACTTGCACCGTGTCTTCTTACCCTGCACTGCATCTCTTAACTGCGCTTTCACACCCACCATGCCCCGCGTCCGCGCCCGTGCAGCTCCTAACCCGCCTCCCAGCGCCCCTACTGCCTCCTCTACACGCCCCCGCCGCGGCACCGCAGGTCGCAATGACGCTCCTTCCGCCACAATCCAGCGCTCGTCGCCCGAAGAGACACGGCAGTCCCTGTCGCTGACCGTCAAGTCGTCCCCCAACAAGCTGCGACAAGCCACCGGCGCGCCTGCCGTTAGTAAAGGCAACCTCAGCCGCAGCAACATAGTCTCGGGCAAGCGTGCCTCGCGCAACAGCAGGATAGTGCGCGAGGTCGACAGCGAAGAGGACGAGGAGGAAGATGAGGTCGAAGACGAGGCAGACGAGGTTGATGCCATGGACGTCGACGATGAGGAGGACGAAGAGGACGATGTAGACGCCGAGGGGAGTGAAGAGGACGACATGGACGCCGAGGGCGACGAAGAAGACGAGGAGCCCATCGTCGTACCCACCAGCAAAGCCATACCTGTGGCCGCGAAACCAAAGGGCGGTGCCACGAAAGCACAAGACGCAGTCGAGGCCAAGGAGATGGCCATGTCGGACGACGATGACGACGAGCTCAGCGACCCAGATTCCGATCTCGACGACATGGAAGATGCGGAGGGCGAGGATGACGATGCAGAGGGGGAGGAGGACGACGAGCTCGGTGGCCCAGAAGGCGATATCGATATGGACAGCGACGAGGATATGAGCCGCGACCAGACACCCGACGTCACCAAGATGACACGACGACAACGCGCGGTACTAGAACAGGAAGAAGACGGCAGCCTGCTCGCCCTGAGCAACGAGGCGCAGAAGAAGAAACACCTCACAGCCGAAGAGCACGCCATGAGAAGGGCCGAAATGGCACGCCGTAGGAAGAACCTCAGCGAGAAGAGGAACGAGGAGGAGAAGGTACGTCACCATCCTTTCACAACTTTACAAATGCTAATCTACCCAGCTCGACACCATAAACCGCCTTCTCAAGAAGCAGCCTCCCAAACGCGGCCGCAAGGGCGCTGCCGACGTCGACGAATCCGGTCAGGAACTCGAGCCCGAGCCAGAGAGACCAGACCCGCTCTTCGTACGGTATGTCCAGAATGCTAAGGGCACGCAACTCGCTGTACCGGACGAATGGCTGCAGGCGCCGGTGGGTAAGCTGTTCACGGGTAAGACCGAGAAGGCGAGTGCGGCGCCGTGGTCAGGGAAGATGGTCGAGGAGGTTGCGTAGAAGAGTGGGTGTCCGTGGCCCGGAGCGAATTGGAGGGCGGTTGAATACCACTTGTACCCAGCCATATATCCAAATGTTTCATGGTGCAAAGACTTCACGTGTCTCTCTTTTGGGGTCCTACAAATCTTGATGTACGCATCGATACAGACCCAGGGGACTTCAGGCAATATTTAGGAACGAACTCGTCGCCTCAATACAGGTGAGCACCGTATACAGTCACAGTGATCACACTGTAAACGTCTGAATCACCGTATATGTCATGACATTGCACAAGTCTACGACGATAAAGTACAGCAGGGGTAAACACCGATTCTGCTTCAATCAAGCCATTTCCGACCACCCTTCCACAAACTGTCACGCCTACTTGTGTTCAAACAACAGTACGTGACCCGTCACTTCTCATCGTCTGGAGGCAATGCTGTCCTCACAGACGGTCTGCAATGACTCGCACGTGCTAGCGTACCATGCCGTCTTGATTATTGGTCTCTGTGGAAGACGAGGAATCAGGACTTGGCCTTCCTACGCATACTGAACGAGCACTGGTGGGGATGGGCGCGGCAACGAGCACATACGGGCGTTGCGTGCTTTACCATAACCCTCGCGGATCCAGTGAGCACCCAGCACTGGTACCCGCGCTTTGCACAGGAAGCACACTTCTCTTTATCGGATTTCTGCACGCCCCATGAGGTCTCCATGATTAGTTGGATATAGTTGAACCTCTTGCGGCGTTCCTTTGTTATCGTTTGAAATGGCTGAAGCACAGCTGGATCGTACCGCCGTCCTGGGAATTGGAGGGGCTTGACTTCGTTTGCATCGTAGCAATTTTGATTGACGTCCGCCATCTGCTCTCGTAAGGTAGGCGCCATTTCAAATTCATTGAAACGCTGACTAGACACAGAAGGGCCACTGCTTTTGATTAGTATCTGGATGATTGGCCCTCATAACTATTTCTTACCTTCGAGAAAGGGCACCGGGATATGAGGTCGTGTATCTAGAAACGCTGTTCATCGCGGGTTTCGTCTTGACGTCGTCGGGCTCTTCCTCTTCCCCGGCCATGGTGAGCTCAGCATCCCAGTCCATGTCTTCGGCATCGCTATTGTCGGCCCCAGGCACATCGTACTCGGATTCTAGCTGCATGGCCTGATATTGAATCTGCTCCCGCTGGTTCTTTGAGCGACCGCGACGAAGCTGACGTGCATCGTGCGGCGTGGCAGTAGCGATTTCATCGTCTGAGCTACCCTCCGACAGCTGCGAATCATCATCTGCAACTGTCATCGTCAATTTCAGTGGCTCAATGGTGCAAAGCCTCGGAACGTACCTTGATCGCAAGTCTGCGACATGGATTCGCGTCGCCGTGACGTGATACTCCGCTGTGCTAAACGACTTGTCCGAGCTCGGGGGTAAGCGACCTTGGAAGGAATTGGAAATAGTGCTTCACGAGTATCGCGGTCAATGAGCGCTCTGTAACTCTTGCAGACGTTTAGGTCACTGAAGATAACACCTTCGCTGACAACTCGTGAAGTCAGATTTGGACAATCACATGCGTGGTCTGGACCGCGTCAATGATACTGTAACAACAAACAGTACTGGAGATACATACATGGAGCTGGATAGTCTTTTAGACACTCAGCCTTGTGTAGCGTCACAATGACTGGCTGATCTTTCTGCTGGTACGAATCATTCGATACCCAGGTGACTCGCAGTTGTCCCTTTTGAAGAGTCTCTACACACTCAATAGACCGCAACATTCGAGCCAAGCCAAGCCTTGCGATCTCTCTCAGCTCGAGCTCTTGAGCAGCGTTCTTGATGTGATGGTCAGATGCCATAAGCTGTGCCATCATCATGTCCCAAACTCGAAGAACGGCATGGTCACACAAAAAAGCTTCTGGCTCATCCGTTGGACTCGCTCCGCAAAAGGAACTTTTGTGCGCACCTTGCCAGGTGAGCCATTTGTTGTGGATCCTCCATTCGTTATCGAAGAGTACGACATCGACGTTCAAGGACTTGGCGTCAACGAAAACGAGTTCCTTCCTCGCCGTTACGGGGAAAGTGAGCACGAGGGCTTTGATCATCCAACTCATGTGCACAGCGAAGCTAGTTTCAGGAGGATCAACAGCCGGCGATGATTGGAAGCGTCTCATCTGCTCTTGTTGTGGCGTTCGACATAAGCCAGAAGGTCCCAGGATGTCCCACAGCTCTTGTGGGATCTCCACTGGATTCATGTTCAGGCTTTGCTCGATGATTTGTGTGTCCTGTTTATCAGAATTAGCGCGTCGTCCTTGGAGCACCAATATGTACTCACATCTTCTTCTTTTGCGACGTAGTAGAATGCTTTCCGGCCATCCTGGCCTTTGTTCATAAGGAGCATCTGCGCCCAGATGGCGCTGGTATCCACGGTCGCCATGGCTGCGAGTCCGTGTCTTGACGATGCTAGAAGCTGGCAATTACGTGCCGGCTGGAAGTGAAGGCTAGAGGGCAATCGCGAGGCTGAGGGACCTATGTTACGTTTTGGCCACATTAGGTAGGCAAGCAAACGGCCACCTGCAGCTAGATCCACTCATAGCCAATCAGAAGTGCGAGTGATAAGCCCATTGGGTGAAAGAGGCGAATGTAGGTGATAAATGATTTTGTCCGTTTAAGGTAGGTAATAAAGCTTATAAGTTGAAGAAGGCGTGACTCACTGCCAGATCGCTGTTCTGAGTGTCATCTACATACTTGAGGTCCAAGGATGGATCCACGGGCGTGAAAACCGAGCTACTGAATCATAGCAACACTATGCAAGCCTGGAATTCTTCAGTGCCGATTGTTTTCATCACTGCGCCTGGCTATCGTATTGTGCAGGACAGACAAAGAAACGCTTTGATTGAGTCTTTGAAACCTGATTACCACAGACTAAGTGAATCTACAGTTCCATGACTACTAATCTAACGAGCACTCTCAAGTCATCTTAATTAATGCATCAAAAGTGCCTGAAAGAAGGTGGAGTCTTTTATCCAATCATGCCCGTGCTTTTAGACCACCGTTACTGTCCCATTAGCCCTAAGATCCTTCGAGCTCGAGCCAACATGCACCACGAAGTCACCCTTCTCGACCACATACTTCATAGTCCTGTTCCACAAACCCCACTTACTCACATCCAGATCGATGCTTACATCCACTGTCTCTCCGGCGGGCACAAGTACCTTCTTGAACCCCTTCAACTCGATATTCGGCACCACAATACTCGCAATCACATCTTGCACATACACCTGCACAACTTCCTTCCCATCCCACTTCCCCTCGTTCGTGACACTGACCTTTGCTGTGATCTTCTCATCTGCAGACACCTCGGTCTTGCTGAGCGTGACGTTCGAGTATATGAAGTTCGAATACGACAGGCCATAGCCAAATTCGTACAGCGGTTGAGGGCTGTTCAGGACATATTGGTGTCCGAATTCAAGAGTGCCGTTCGGCCATACCTTGCCCGCATCGGTAGAACGACCGGAGTTCAGGTAGTCGTAGTAGATGGGCAAGGTACCGACGTCGTAAGGAAATGATACAGAGAGCTTGCCGGAGGGGTTGACGTCGCCGAACAGCACATCAGCTAGGCCGTGGCCACCCTGTTCACCAGGATAGAATTGTTGTACGAGCGCGGCGGCGTTGTCGCTAATCCAAGGTTCAGTAATGGGTTTACCTGAGCTATAAACAACGATTGTGGGTTTGCCAGTGGAGATGATGGCTTGGACTAAGGGACCCATTGCGCCGACAAGGTTCAGAGAGGCGACATCGACGTGCTCACCAGTCGTGGCGTTGACGCCTTGCCAGAGTTCGTATTGATCGCGCGACCAGGTCCCGACAACAACTACAGCGACGTCTGCAGCTTCAGCAGCTGTGATAGCGGCCTCAAAGCCTGACTCGTCAGTTGACCATCGTTCACAGCCCTGAGCGAAGGTGACGGTTCCGTTGGTAGCTTCCTGGATGCCCTGTAGAGGATTGACATTGGCGGGGTTCAGAGCTGCGTCTTTGACAACGTAGTCTCCGAAGTTGGTGAAGTTCGCCATTGGCCCAATCACGGCGATATTGGCTGATTTCGATAACGGAAGTGTGTGGTTCTTGTTCTCGAGAAGTACAATAGACTCGGCTTCCAGCTTGCGGGCAAAAGCAACGCTCTCAGTTGTGTGGATGACAGACTTTGTCTCGTTTGCTGGCAGAGCGTTGTAGGGATGCTCAAAGAGACCCATAGCGAATTTGGCCTTCAGCTGGCGAGCGACTGCCCTGTCAACGACCTCGATGTCCAGCTTACCCTCCTGCACAAGCTGAGGGATGACCTCGAAGTTGTACGAACCTCCACCCATCTCCACGTCATTGCCGTTGGGAAGGGCGTACAGTGTCACGGCCTCTTTGTCAATTGATTTATCCGCAGTCTTGCACTGGCAGAGCTTGAATGTGCAGCACAGACGGTCCGTGGCGCCAGCATCTGAGGTAACAAAATACTCGTAGCCCCACTCTTCACGCAGGATGGTCTCCTGGAGAAGGTAGTCCGCAATCGATGGGATGCCATCCCACGAATGGTAAGCGCCCATGATACTGTATGCACCGGCATCAATGATTGTGCGTTTGAAAGAGGGAAGCCATGTAGTTCGAAGTTCACGCTCACCGCCATGTACAGGCCCGGTATTGAGGCCCTGCTCCGGAGCCGAGAATCCAGCAAAGTGCTTCACAGTGGCGGCAACTTTCTGGCTTTGGACGCCCTTGACGTAGTTGTAGCCGAACTCTCCAGAAAGGTAGCCATCTTCTCCGTAAGTTTCTTCGACTCTGCCATAGCGGAGCTCACGTGCCAAATCGACGACTGGTGCAAAGATCTGGTTCACACCAAGGGCTTGAGATCTGTGATCGCTGTCAGTAAATATAGTTTTGTCCAACCTTGAATTATCCACTTACTCTTTACCAATGATGACGGCCATATCATGGATGGCTTCAGGATCCCAAGAGCATGCATGCGCAATAGGGCTGTTGAAGACAGTCGCGTTACCGACGAGTAGTCCATGAATACCTTCGGTCTGAACCAGAGCAGGTATCCCAAGTGTCGTGTTATGCAAGATGTAGTCTTGACCTCTCTTGACCCCACTGGCAATCCATTGCTGCTCCACGGGATATCCAACGTAAAATTGCCCACCACGCTTCTCGAAGTTCCAGGCAATCCCGGTCGCATTGAACGCGTTGGTAGTTGTGTTGATCCAGTTTGAGATGTCTCCTTGAATGAGCTGGGACGTCTTCTCTTCAATGGTCATACGCGACAGCAAGTCTGCTACTCTATCGTCAATTGAAGCATTGGGGTCTTTATATGTCGCATTTGCTGCAGCCTGTTTGCGGACCAAGTCAAGCGCATTAGCGGACGCGGGCAACAGTGACCCAACAAGCAGAGCCGCCTCGAGCGAAAGGAACCTCATCTTGGAAAGTCAGGATAAATTGGCGAGTCCTCGGCAAAGGCCTACAGCGGTACATTGCCGGTACCTCAGAGCTCTTATACGGTCACCGTATACGAAGACAGTCTCAATTAACCGGACAGTAGACCAAGATGGACTTACGGTTATTGCCCCGCACTATATGCAGCTCATTCTACCTTTACAATACCGGGACAGCGGTAAGCAGGGAATAGAAGCACATTGTGTGAAGAGCATGTCGCGAGCTGCATGGCCGCAGCGATGATGCACCGAACCAACCCCACAGTTACTGGATGCGGTGCAAAACGCTCACTCCGTGCCCAAGCGGCATCGACGGACATAATTGCGATTGAGTGTCACCACACGCCATCTGTAGAGGTCCGAGATCGACACCGCGATACTATGAAAGGTAGTTGAGATGGTTTAGTTGAGTGACGATGATTGACGGAAGAAATGGTGGCTGCGCTAGTGCGCACTAACCTGTACAAGATCCCCCGCCCGCACTGAAGCCTCGCCAACATCTGCTCCGCATGTTGACCCCGGATTTTGACGACAAAGGTATGCAGATGAGCAGCCGCTAAGATCCTGTTCGATGCCAGTCTTACGGAGACTAGGGATCTAGTCCGGAGCGTCATCGCCCGTATGCCCTTTGTAGTAGAGTAATCGCAAAAGGACGGAGACTCGCATTAGCTCTTCGATACTCCTCGGCTGGTGGTGGCACGATTTTGACAGGCAGTCCGCAGTGGCTGACGTAGGGGTTGATTCACCGGCTAATGATCTGGTGTGCTTTGCTCACGGGTGTTGCGGCAGGAAACATGTCGGGCTGGCTTGTAAAACGACCTTCTTTCAAGGCCGGCATACTCGATTGCTTTCTATTGACTACGTTGTCTACCTATAACATTACAACTTATCACCTTGTTCCTGCAGTAGTCGAAACCGTGTCTCCGGCTCGTGGTATTTCCAAGCTCAAATGCTTAACCCCTAATTTGGGATCTCTGCAGCTCTAATCTATCAGATATTATACTAAAATCATTAACGCTAAACACACAATATTCATAAACATTATTCGTAAAATAGGACTTCTACAAGAAGAGAAGAGGAATGAGGAAGGTCAGCCACCAGACACGCTCTGATCCCGTCGCAGCCAGACCATTACCACCTCCGGTCTGGACAGGCGGTGCGGGCGGAGGGGTTGTTGTTTGAGCGGGAGTTGATGAGGTCGCCGATGCGCTTGCAGTGAGTGTGTAGCGTTCGGTTGAGCCTGCTGCGGTGGGACGACGCGAGGTGGATGAGGTTGCCTCTGGTGAAGAGGTCACAGTTTCTGCGCTTGGCAGGGCAGTTGACGACGAAGTGGAAATTACATATTGAGAAGTGGTTTCCGCTGAAGAAGTCGAAGCGCTGGACGAGATCTCGGCGGATGTAGAGGGCGTCGCGACTGTCGAAGATGACGGCGTGACCACGATGTTTGTCGGAGTCACTGAGGTCGCGATAGAAGTCAAGAGCGATGTCTCCAGAGTGAATGTTGGCAATGGTTGGGATGACATGGCGGGTGAGCTTGTTGTCCCAGTAGATGGCGAGGTCACAGCTGAAGACGAAGCTGAAGCCAGGCTTGAGGTTTGAGAAGTAGGCACCGGGATTACGACGGTGACCGAAGACTGTGTAATCGAGTTGGCAACACTGCTGGATGCCAAACCAGAGGGTGTGTAAGCCGGGTATGTCAAAGAAGCGGGTCCTGACGGCAACAAGGTGGATTTGCTGGCGGAGGTTGAGTTCGATGGATACAGAGGGATAGCCACAGTGTAAGATGGTGCCAGCCATGTCGACGGAATTGGACTGCTCGGAACGTATGGCACCACTTGAGTGTAAGAGGGTGGCAGCCATGTGGAATATTCTGGCAGAGAGGTTGGGATCGGAGATCCCAAGGTCGTGGTGTCACATGGCTCAGAAGAAGGTGGTGGAGGAGGGGGCGCTGTGCTTGATGTTGTCTCGCAAGGCTCAGCCTCTGACGGAGCAAAGGTCGGCATCAGGATAGCAGTCGGCGCAGTGTATGGAGTTTCAACAAGAGATGTTGCTGATGAACGTTAGTTGCTGTAATGATTGTGTCCAGAGCAATTACTCACTGTTCGTGTAGTTCGACTTGGAAGGCGCATGCGCGAAGACACTTGTCGACAAAGCTGTCAGTGCCCACACGGAGGTTGTGCGTGCCATTGTAATGCTATAAGATGTGTTTAGGCTACTGCGTTCTGATTGGCCAGGCACCTTGAGATGGCGACTTCGGATGAATTGTAATTAATCGTGGTAGATTTAAGTTGTCTTGAGGCATACACAGTGTGAGAAGTACATTCCGCTTATACGGTAGTATAGATATATAGCAAAGCAAGTGCGTTGGCAATCTGGTAAAAAAATGGGGCTGATCCGAGGTTGGTAGATCCCAGCCACCTCAAAAGCGCCAAAACATGTTTGTTGGTTGGAAATCACCACATGTAGGGCTCACAGCGTGGCTAGTGCATACTGACGTCGTACGGCACATGACAATGAGTGGCTGTCGATTAGTGTTCGCAAACTTTGATTCGCACTGCTGGCATCTCGTGGTCTCGCAAGGATGGCGCTGCGTGCACAGACATCCGCGCCTGTGGTTCAGACCGGCAAGCAGCACCGTCGTGGAACCACAACAAGCATCTTGTAGCCATGTAGTGGCTTATAGCTTCATAAGCCAGCCTCTAGAGCTGTCCAGAATGGTGATCTAGCAATTGAATTTCCGACGCATCAGTTCCTATAGCGATTAAACGTCATCCCGCAACTGCGAGGCCCACACCGCCATTACGGCTGTGGATCTTGCAAGCGGGTTCCGATGAGTGAGGAGATTTGCATGATAAGAAAAGATGATCGTGAGTGAAATTTAGGAGTAGAATTTTGTTTTGATCGCTTTATGATGTCAGGTACAGTACATGCCCTTACTCGAGGCTGCAAAAAGCCTTTGCTGTACGAATCGTCGCGCAGTGCACCTTTTGCACTGCGGGATGACCCTGAAATGCTAGTCAGTAACGCCCTAGAATCGTCTGCGAAGATTTCTCTCAAGATGGAAGCAATTTCAGACAGCAGTTGGATCAATGTTGAGTCCACACGAAATTCAGAACAGGTCTGTGAATATTGATTTTTCATCATTGCACGCGAATGGGAAGACACGGAATTTGAAAATCGACTTACCCATGATTTGCAATCCAAGGAAACTGGCGATCGTTTTATGGACGCATAATTTCAATCGATCTTACGGCGCTTGAAAAAGCTCTCAATGCCCTTTTGAGATGCGTCGTGGCGGGAGCTGCCCACGCCGCCACCAGTGCGCTTGAGACCCTTCAGATGGTCCTTGCCGTTGATGGTCAAGATCGTGGTCGTCCATTCGTGACCGAGAAAAAATCCCGCCGTACGTTGCGTTGCCATAATTGAGGCCGCATTTGCAGTCCCCGCTTGGCTTGGAGCTGTGACAGCATCGTCGCATGCAGCTGTTGGAGCTTCAGCGCCGTCGCTCGCTTCCTGAGCAGCTTCCCGAGGCACTTCCACTGTCCCAATTGTGGTGTCTGGTTTGAACACGGCGGGCTGCAAATCATCAGATCTTGATGTAGAAGATGGCGCAAGAAAAGCAGCTGGCTCTGCTTCAAGCCTCGTCATGAGCAGTTCCAGATACCCAGTATTGGACCAGCCACCCAAATGTTCCAACGACGGGCGAGCGAATGAGTGTAAACCTGGACACAAGTGGATACTCTTCGCTGGTAGTCGTCGCAGCAAACGCTTCCAGAGAGTCGAGAGAAAGATGCCATGAGAAACGATGGCGATTGTGTTCTCGAGGTCATTGCGCATGTCGTTCAGCAATGGTAGTAGATGATCATCCAAGAAAGCATCTGCGCGTCGACCCATGGCTTCTTTGGTCTCGACCGCCACAAAACCTGGCTTGTTCCGCATCTCGGCTTGCATGTCTGACCACTTCTTACCCTCGAGATCCCCAAAATCTTGTTCCATCAAAATGCGCAATTGTGTAACTTCGGGTACATCTGCAGCGGCGCCGTTCTCATCCTTAGATGGCAGCTGAGCCTCTCTGATCAGACCAGCCGTCTTCGCTGCGCGCTGCAGGTGGGACGAGAAGAGGTGTGTAAACGTCAGCCCGAGTGCTTTGAAGTGCAGTCCTAAACGCGTCGCTTGCTGATATCCATGATTGGTAAGTGCTGAATCTCTGCTACCGGCACTGTATGCAATTAGCACTGCATGTGGGAAGCCAGAACAGATGACGTACTAGAGCTGGGCTACATTGTCAACCGTTTCGCCATGCCGGATCAAGAAGAGCTTCATCGATCGCGCCATGACGCCCGTTGCGGGCAGAAGGGGTTCACACTCAGCTTCATGGCAACGGCGAATTGCTGTGATTGGGAATGGGAATGGAGAAGTAGACGATGTGTGCTTCCGAGCTTTGATCGATGTTAGCGTGGGTGATGACATAAGCCATTGTACTACATCGCTCCTATCCAACTAAACGTCGAATGCTCATCAAGGTTGCGATGAGATCGTCCATTACAACAATTGTCTCTCAGGCACGCTGTCAGCTTTCTGGACTCTGAAAACATGAATATCCCTGATATGCGTATTCAAGTAATCGTTTGCCTGTGCTTTGGTTTCTTTACAGATGTATAACGAAGGAAACTGGCTCGGCGAAACTGATAGCGTGTAGTATATTGTCCAGGTGTCTTGAGCGACACCATGATATTCTAAACTGCCAAACTCTCGTGTCTCCGCCGTTGCCAGTTCAGAGCTCTGGCCTGCACCTTCACATCATTTCTGACGACTCATCTGCTAGTTACCTGCCATACCCAGACATATTCAGACCTAGGATCATCAAAATGCGAGCCGTCCTCTCACCTGAAGGCCAGTATCTGCCACGTCGCCAGCGCAGGACACGGTACAGTACTGACCCTCTTTCACTTGGAACCTTCCTGACACATGGTGTGTCTTCACTATAAAGCTCACTCAACCTTCGCTTCTACTTGTTTCTTACACCACCATCCATCTTGCCCTCTTCTGCATCCTTTTTGACAGCCACCAGATCTCCAGCTTGTATCCTCCACTACCACACGTGCAAGCATGGCTGATGACCATGATTCGGTCGAGTCGAGGCTCGCTCGCGCTCTCGAAGCCGAAGAACAACTGCCACGGAATGGAGACACACCACAGTCAAATGAAGACGCCAACATGGCTGATGCAGATAATACCGTTGACCAGGACATGGCAGGTTCCGGAATGAATGATGCTGAACAGATCTTGGACTATCGTCAGTTCTCGCCCGGCTTCACTGACGATGAAGAAAGTGGTCAGGCATTTGAGCAGGACTGGTCCAACCGCCAGGCTAAACGACAAGCTGCGAAAGCTTCCAGAAACAAGAAGTCTCCCAGGCGCTCTGGCGGCGAGGCCGATGCCGATGCAGAGCCCAGCAAGCAGACCAAAAAGCCACGCCGATCTCTATTCGGAAATGCTCCAGCAAACATAGCCATTGACACGCAGGCCAACATC
Organism: Curvularia kusanoi; assembly: GCA_011058905.1. Taxonomy (NCBI): domain Eukaryota; kingdom Fungi; phylum Ascomycota; class Dothideomycetes; order Pleosporales; family Pleosporaceae; genus Curvularia; species Curvularia kusanoi. The sequence goes on from SWKU01000003.1 coordinate 1,571,862, forward strand.
TCTTCAGCCCCTGCGACTCCGGCGAACGGCATCGGCAACCGCATGTCCAGCTTGAATCTCGCCGCAGAGGAGACTGACGACGAGACCATCGCCCGAAACGTCAGCACAGGCTTTGGTCTTGCATGTTCAGACATAGGAAGTGTTCGCAACTCACCCGTTCCTTCTGACGATGAACCCTTAATTCCTCCAGATCCTGTAGTAAGTATGAACAACATTTAAGCATGGGTTGAATTCTCTAACAACATCTGTAGCCTTACTATGACTTCCGCCAGAACATCGATCGCAACAAAACCATCACACATGTGGACAATGACCAGTCTGGCAACTGGGATCCGGACCAGGAGGCAAAGGACAGACAGAAGAAAGCACTGCGGGCGCGGGTGGCCAAGAAAGAGAAGAAGGAGCAGAAAGGAAAAGGAAAGAAGAAGAAGAAGACTGGCGATGACTTAATACAGAAACGTATCGTCAAGCTTGCGTTCGAGCGGTTCGGACAACTACGCCAGGAGACCCACGATGAACAGAACTGGCCAGAGAACTGGTCAGATCTCGATTCCGATCAAGAGCGCGAGCTGGAAGAGCTCCGAAGCACCCTTCGCAAAAACACACCAGACCGAATCAAGCAAACGGCGCTGGAAGACCCTGCTGATACACTCAATGATTTGACCGGACATCCAGCTGCGCGAGGCTGTAAGTCATGTCGCATGCTGAAGCTAGATTGCTCTATGGTCAAAGATGGCAAATACCCTTGCAAGGAGTGCGTCGAAGATGGCGCTGAGTGCTATCCAATTCAAGAGCCGGAGATCAAAGGTCGTTGCAAACATTGCGAGCGAACAGAAGAGATGGTTTGTTCTTTCGAAATAGATCCCACACAGTCCATTTGCGACACGTGCGTAGCCGGTGACCATGTCTGCGAAGTTCTGCCACCGGAAGGCTACAAGGCTCCCAGGATCAGGATTGATGAGATCATTTATGGACCGGACCGCCCATACATTGCCTGCACAACCTGCCGTGCACTCAAGAAGCGATGCAGTCTCAAGAAAAAGAGCGATGACCCTCCCTGCAAGAGATGCCGGAAAGAAGAGATCGGCTGCACATTCGACGACATCCCCAAGCCTGAGAAACCGGAGAGCTCTGCAAAGCCTTCAGGATCTACCGCAAAGGGCAAAGGCCTGGCCCCTGAGAGCATCCCGGACATCTCAGGACCTCGCAATGAGTTCTTCACGGAAGAAGATATCGCAACCATGCATCGCCGGAACACCACGGTCCGAGTCCGCGAGCCAACGCCTGAGCTCGAGATGGAAGATACCAACGGAAAGAGAGGCATGCTCACCAAAATCACTACATCGTTTGCTCATCCTATCCAATTCAGCGTTGGAGCAGATGCGCAAGCCGGCTGCCAATTCTGTGAGGTGCCTATCTTCGGCATGGCGGGCCATTTCGAGAGGGAGGTCCACGTTATCCGCTGGCATGATGGTTCGGGCTATGCAGAGCTTGGAGGCGGACACTGTCAGAATGAGGGAAGAACGACAATGTGCGGAGACTGCTCCATGCTCAGACTGCAGATATTGGTCTGCGACGGACACATCATGGAATGTCTTCCGGAAGCCAACACAGATCATGATGCACTCGGCGATGAGCTTGTTGCAGCGGAGCAAGGCGAGGAGACCCGGTATCAGCTTTCCCGTTGGTGCTCCCTGTGTTTCTCTCCGGCATCTTTCGGTTGCAGCACTCTGCAGGCAGATATCTCCACCCATGGGGAAGATAAGATTGCAGGCTGCCATCTGAGGCTCTGCCTTGCCTGCGAGGTGGCTCTCCGGGAGAGGTTTGGAGGCAACTTTGACGCAATGGTGATGGAGCTTGATGCGCAGCCAAAGATTTCGGAGGCGGATGACAAGCTTGACAGAGATCTGGAGGGCAGGGCGCGCGCAGATGTAGGCTTCTTGAGGCAGGATGGACTTCTGATGAGCAGTGCCTATTCGGCGGAGTGATGTTTTCCGGTCTCCGGAAGGGTTGAGGGTTTTGGGATAGGGGTTCCAGTTTCATTCAAAGGTTCAAGGAGTTTAGGATATGAGTTCTTATGGCATTATGATGACTACAAAAGCTCTCAGCTATTTAGGACAGGAAAATTTCAAGTTGCTTGATGGTGCCTACAATAATTTAGATCTATTATTACAAACTCCCTAATCTTAGGTGTGATGCCTACAGAGATCTAATAAGGACTTTAAGATATATTTTTAATTCAGCGTCCTGAAGACTACAACTTGCTCTAAGTGGAATAAACAAAATTTGAAAACAGAGCATTTTGAGGGATACAGTAATTTGGGGGCAAGACACACAATTTGCTAGTGATTGCTGTAGTCTCCACACCCATTATCATTCATTTGATTACATAGTCCTAATATTCGAAGCCAACAGCGCCGCTATTGCGCTCCTCAAATGGTGTTTCGAATGGCGCCTCAGCCTGAGGTGTAATCCTCGCCAGATGCCTACGGGCGCCATCCTGCCAATCCAGCAATGCCGAGTGCGCAGTAACACGATTGTCCCAAACAACTACAGTTCCAGCCTCCCACTTTACCCTGGCTTGGAAGTCCTGTCCTTTAGCTACATGGTCATACAAGAAGTTCAATAGGAAGTCGCTCTCCTCTTTCTTGAAACCAACAATGCGGCGACTGAATTGCGGGTTCACAAACAGTGCTTTCTCTCCGGTCACGGGATGTGTTCGTACAAGCGGATGGATAGAGGTGACTGGCTCACGGCGTACGACACCGCCTCGGTTTCTGCTGTTATCGGCTTGCTCGACGGCTACAGTAGAGTCAGCAAACATGCCATCCTGGCAGGTGTCACAACTCACCTGAGTGAACAACCTTGAGACCCTGCAGACGCTTCCTGAACTCCGGCGAGAGCCTCTGGTAAGCTACTGCCTGGTTGGCGAAGAGTGTGTCACCTCCTGCGGCCGGCCCGTCCAACAAGTACAGGAAGGTTGTGCCAGGCGGTTGCTTCTCGTAAGTCACGTCTGAATGCCATGTGATCGAGTTGGTTCGCTCTTCAAAGAAGTCACGAGCAGTCGTGTCATCTGCTCCCCGATGGACAAGATGCACCTCAGGAAAGCCTTCTGGTGCACCCGATGTGGGATGAATGTGGTGTCGGCCGAAGTAACCACCAATCTTCAGCGCATCTTGAATGGGCAGATCTGCGAAGTCCTGGTCGCGGAAGGCTACAACCTTCTTTTGGGCAACAAATAGCGCCAATTCGTCTTTCCCGGCATCAGTCAGCTTGCTGAGCTGGACACCGTGGACTTCAGCGCCAATGTTTGCTGTCAGGTCTGCGACCTTAGCGTCCTTCAGAAGGTTTGGGAATGATGTGTCTGCGTCCTTGCCATGATCGTAGTGTTCGAATGGCTCAAGAGGAGGGTACTTCTTTTCGAAATCCCAAACAGGAAGGTAATTCGGGTACTTTGCGGGTGCATGCTCGCCAGTACCCCTCAGTTCAACTTCCTTCTTGTACAGCTTGGGTCCACCAAACGCAGCCTCCTTGTATTGGCCTGCTTGCGACTTAAAGTTGACAGAGGATTGCTCGTGGACCACGGTATCAACGAGTGCGGGAGCCATTGTGACGGGCTTGTGAGTATCTCGAAATTCAAGACTCGATCTGAAGATCAACGAACGGCGCAGCGAGGGCTAAGGCTTCTCTTATACATCAAAAGACTGCTCCCAGCCGTTCCTTTGAACGTCATTCGCATAGCGCGGCCACATGCAGTAACGGGAATACCATCATATGGCGCGACCCCGCTTCGTTGTCTTGGTGGCAACTTGCTCAGCCAACATGAGACGGTGGTGAAGGCATAGCCCCTCCATGAACACCGCAAGACACCGACCCCCGCAGTACTGCCGATCTAATCTGGTTGGACGGTGATGGCATCAATCTGCACGAAATCACTCCATACGTTCTTATCGCAGCGTAGTGCTCCTAAGATACAACGCCCCACGCGACTTTACGCGACGTCGACACGCCCGATTTCGCGACGATTGACAAGGCTCACTGAATAATCTCCGTGCCGAAGGAATGGTACCATCGCGGGTCCAAAGTTCGTAGTTGATGTCGCTACACACCCGGCCAATCACGCAATGCCCCATCAAACAACAACGCGGCGAATCACTCGTCCCTTAGGTTCGGTTGCACAGCGCGACATAACACCCACGCCTTGCGTGCTTGTAATGCCTCCTATATCGCTGCGCCTTCAATATGTCGGTACATTTGCCGACCGCAAATCAGGCGCATCGGATTCGAGGCGCCACATGTGGCTCCCAGTCATGTAGACATCTGAGCATCTCTTATTGGTCAGATACACCCGGTAAAGTATAGTGACGAAGGCTGGCCTCAGGCACCATCATGCAATATAATAGCTAGTGGGACATAGTCGACCCATATCTCCTCGGGGAGCTCTGCTAGCCACGCTCGCCTCCGAACTGTTCACATTGGGGTCGGTCGAGGCACTAGAGACGTGTGGGCTGTGGTGCGATTACCCTTTCAGCTACGTAGGCCTGCCAGGATGATGGAATTTTTCTTATCGATCCTGTCGCGATGGCGGCATTCGGATCCCATTTATACTTTGGTTGATTCCTCGCCCAGAACGTCCCAAGACATTCCAAGAAGCCTTGAGGATCGGCAAACCATGGCCAGTAACGTGAATACTGCGCTGAACAACACTACCGGGCTCCAGGTTGCTGGCAAGCTGGAGACTAATTACCCGTCAAGTGCCAGCTCCAGTGAGACAAGTCTCCAGCAGGGTGGCGCCGACAAGCGAGGTACTACCTGGGCTGCCAGTGGATTGAAGACAAGTCACTACCGACCTGTCGAGACGTACGAAGGGATCCATCGTTATGATCCCGACTTCGAGTGGGAGCCTGAGGAGGAGAGGAAGGTGATCAGAAAGGTCAGGAAGAGCCGATCGCTGTTGTTCATACTATACTAATTGATTCAAGATCGACAAGCGAATCTGCACGTTTGTATGCTTGATGTTCTTCGCTCTTCAATTGGGTAGGGTTCATTACAGTTCGGGGCGCGATGAATACTAATCGACTCTCAGATAGAGGCAACATCAGCCAGGCACTGTCAGACAACATGCTTAAGGATCTCCACATGAACACGAACGAATACAACTATGGCCAGACAATCTTCTACATCTGCTTTCTATGCGCTGAGCTGCCGTCTCAGCTTATCTCCAAGAAAATTGGCCCGGATAATTGGATCCCAATTCAAATGGTCTCTTGGAGTCTAGTCGCCAGTATGCAGGCCTTCTTGAGCGGGAGGAGCTCTTTCTATGCGTGCCGTGCGCTTCTTGGTCTCATCGAAGGTGGATTTATCCCTGACAATATCCTGTACCTGAGTTACTTCTACACCGGCTTCGAACTACCAGCACGTCTCAGTTGGTTCTGGGTGTCTTATCAGTCCACTCAAATCATCTCCGCCTTCCTTGCGTTCGGTATTCTTCGCCTGGGCGGACACAACGGTATGGAGGGATGGCGATGGGTGAGTCAAATCACGTGAAATAAATTGTGTCGCATACTAATCAAAGCTAGTTGTTCGCACTGGAGGGCATGCTCACAGGACTGATCGGCATTGCTGCATGGTTCTACCTACCCCCATCTCCCACCCAGTCTGCAACCACAAGCAAGATCAACCCCTTCCGCGGCGAGAAAGGTTGGTTCAATGAGCGAGAAGAGAAGATTATGGTCAATCGCATCCTTCGCGACGACCCCTCCAAGGGCGACATGCACAACCGTCAGGGTCTCTCGATCCCTATGTTGTGGCAGTGCCTCAAAGACTACCACATGTGGCCGATTTATCTGATTGGTCTCTCCTGGACTATTCCGTTCAACCCGGTCACATCGTATCTTACTCTCCAATTGCGATCGCTTGGATTTGGTACCTTCGACACCAATCTGCTCACAGTAGGCAATCAGCCATACCTTGTGCCTCAACATACTGACAACCAGTAGATTCCAGCTTACGCCCTCTTCATCCTCCAACTGTTGTTCTGGACTTGGGTATCGGAGAAGGTCAACCAACGGTTCCTCGTCGGTCTCGTCTCGCAAATCTGGGCCCTCCCTCTTCTCATCGCACTCGAGTTCGTCTCTCCTCATGCCTCGCCTTGGGCTCGTTGGGTACTAGCCATTCTACTCGTCGGTCACCCATACGTTCACGCTATCCTAGTCGCCATCACTTCGCGCAATGCAGGCACTGTCCGAACCCGCACTGTCGCGTCCGCTTTGTATAACATGACTGTTCAAGCAGGCAGTATCATCTCGCAGAACATCTATCGCGAAGATGATAAGCCAATGTACCGTCGCGGCAACAAAGTCCTTATCGCCATTTGCGCGTACAATTTCGCGCTATTCATCGGGGCAAAGATCTACTACGTCACGGTTAATAAGAAGAGAGATGCGGTTTGGAACTCAATGTCACAGGAGGATAAAGAGACATACTTGCAAACAACCACGGACAAGGGCAACAAGCGTCTCGATTTCAGATTTGCGCATTAAAGTAGCACGTTGGAGTTTCAGCTGCCACAGAAACGTGATATATAGCACCTGAGGAGCTCTAAGGAGACACTTGACAAAATACAAGAGGTCAAACCAACCGAAGTACTTCAGGTTCAGCTGGAACAATCTGAGTGAACACACAAGCTCCAAAATTGCCTCACGCGTGTCTGTACCTCCTCGTTGACAAGTTTGCGGTGGCCTTTCGCGTTCGTAGGGTCACCGCCAATGAACTCTGCAAAGTATTGCGCGGTGACCTTGGCTGCTGCTGGGACTGCGGACAGCTGGTCCGCCATCATAGCGTCGTGAGGCTCCTTTGGCGGGAGCTTGGGCTCACCTCGGACTTGACAGTGGTCTCAGCAGTGTCTGTTTGCGCGGTCTCTGTGTCAATCGGCGCGGGTCGGAGCTGGAATTCGAACGGTAGTGGGTCGTCAGTTGCGATTCAGTGGTGCTATGTCAATCAAACTCCATGCATCGAACAATTTGGATCGTACCTTCCCGCAATGATTACACTTCGCGTATCTGGAAGCAAGGACTTCCGCGTTGATAAAGCAGACGTGTCTTTGTCCTTGATCGCTTTCAAGAACCATGACACAACGTCAGCTGGCTGTTTGTCGCTATTCCGCGTCTACTATGGCTTAACAAAGATCTTGTAGGGACATTTACACTTACTTACTGCTTTCTTCCGTGCGAGAACATTCATGGAGACGCTGTCGAGCTTGACCAGCGCTTGTGCTGCGCCAGGCAGCATTGAGAGGAGATTCACAAGCCATGGCAAAGGTTGTATAACGCTGGCCACCCCTAGGAAACTATGCATGACCTGTATACCAGGATGGTCGTTGCCTGTTCTCAGATTCCCAAAGTCGTGGCTGAACGCCACCTCGCCCATGACATCGAAACTATAGAACATCGACCAGGCTGTAGAATCAATGGGCAGTCCAGAGCGACCGTTGAGCTGCTTTACGAGCACATCGGCTTTCGCTTTCACACACAGCTCATAGAAAGGAAGCCTTTTGGGTCTTAGCCTCAATGCAAGCTGTAGATAAGTTCCTTGTTCTTGGTACAAAGGCCATGATCCCATGCACGCCTTCTTCTCTTGTACTTCAGGGGGTCTCGTGTCGATCCGATAGAGAGTTTGTCCGGGTTGAAACCTGCTCCATTGTACCAAGCAGACTTGCGGCATTCTGACTTGGATCCATAGATGAGCGGTATCGCATTCTTGTCATGATCTCGCGAGGTCCTGTCCAAGTCCGCAAGTGTCACAGGAGACATCACAATACCAACCAATCCTGACATAATCTCCGTGCTTCTTGTGCAGGACTTCGAGCTCTTGGTAGTACTGCGTGTTCTTCCTATTTGCGTTTAGAGATGCTAAGTAGAACCGAGAAAGGCCCGCAAGAGGTGGGCCAGGGAATTTGCGACAGCGGTGCAATAACAGGCGGTAAATAGCAAGGCTAAAGATTGCGCCCGCTATGAAACCAGCGCAAGCGAGGTCCGCAAATGCTGTGGTAACGAATAGCCCGTGGCTGTATCGCCAAATGCGCACAGTAAGAATACTGCAGTAAGCAAGAGATGCAATTCCAAGTGCATGTACGGTGTAGCGCTCAAGGTCGATGCTGCTGGTGCCGATCGCGAGATGGAGAGCGGATCCAGAGAAGAAGCTGACCAAGATCACCTGCGCGACGCACGCCTCGGATTGCTTGTTGAGGTAAATATTCAGACCCATATCAACGACTACTGCCAAGTCGCAGGAGTACCTTCAGATGTGTTACTCTCATAAAACGTGCAGAACTCAGCTCGACATCCTGTGGAGATACAGAGCCCGTCAGTACGGCAGATACCGTATCAGTCGCTGCGACCGAGAAGGGTAAGCGCGTTCCTCTGCGCGTGTAGTTAGACAAGCTGACTGTGCTGCCCTATCGAGCGGTTACAAACAAACTTTATCCGGAGATCCATACGACATCAGCTCCATAGTTTCCACGTGGCACAACACAAAATGCGGAGGAACAGTGCAGGGTAGCGTTCTCACCGGAGAATTTCAGGTCTTATCAGAGCATGTAGGCAAATACAGAAGTCTGCAGGAGAGTCAAAGCAGTGATTTCATCTTGTGACGTCCTTTTTCTTTGAACAAACCTTCGCGTGTAGAGATGGAAGGCGCAATGATGAAGGGCATGTTGTGCAGAGAGCCGGTTACAAAAACATGTGGACCGAGTTGAACACTAGGAACAATCCTCGTATCAACATCCCTTGCGAGAGGAACCAAATTGGAGAGATTATTGCATGATTCTCTTCTAATCGAGTTGCATATTTTGAAGGTCGAGATAGGTATTTGCAATTAAAGAACTCGACGTGTGAGAGCAGGCGCGATTGAAACAGGCGCGAACCTCGCGTCGATGACATCATGCACCATTGATAGAGACTACCTCTTGCAAACGATCCTAAGATGGCTGTTATGTCCATCATCCGTCTCACGCCAGTATGCATGCATTGGGGCTGGTAGTGCTATATCCCGAGTTATATAGCGTTTCGAAACTTCAGTGCTTTAAGTGGCTTGCGCTGTTTCAGCCAGATTGCAACCTGCGTTCTACAAATCGCATCCTCTACGTGAGCAGAATGATGCTCTACCGCGACCACATCTCGTATTTATTCTTGAGCGACACATGGGTACGAATGCATTTCGAGAAGAATCTGGACAACAAGAAGTTCGCTAAAGAAGTAATGCGATGTTTTCTGGGATTCACAACTCCTTAACCACAGCCCCACATGATCGCCGCCATGATTCATCTAGAACACTCGTCAATGCGACTGTTTAGCCATCGAATATCAACTTTGCAGGTTTCTTGCCATCTGTCCGGTGTGTTGGAGAGCTCATCAGTCAACAGAAAGCACAGAAAATGCATCACACGCATCTCAAATAATCTATTGGGGGTTGAGCCACCGGGAATCATATGTACCCCAGAGCGCCACCATTTACATCCGTCTCAAACAGACATGGGTGTCGGCATTTACCCCTGGACGTTTCTCACCGCAGAGCAACAATTTAATTACGGGGTCGGGCGAAAGGGACGAACCGTCTGCGTGTGGAGCGCAATGACCTGCTGTAGCACCCAAAAGAATTAAGGATATGTTCGAGTCTCATGATTCTGCCTAAAGAGCGGTTTGTCGCCTCGACCCCGGACCTACAAATAGTCAAACAGTCGCCGCTCTGACTGAACTGTCAAGCATCTACCCGAGCAGATTCCAAGACTTTCTTCGAAACATCACATCAATCAACATGAAGTTCACCGCTGCTACCGCTCTCGCCGTCATCGGCTTTGCTGCTGCCAGCCCTGTCGAGCTCGCTGAGAGGCAGAGCTGCCCCAAGGTCTACGTCTTTGGAGCCCGTGAGACGACCGTTCCCCAGAGCCAGCCTTACGGAACTGCTGGTGGCCTCGTGAACCAGGTCTTGGCTGCCTACCCTGGACAGTCTGGCTCTGAGGCCATCGTCTACCCTGCTTGTGGTGGTGGCGCTGCTTGCGGTGGCATCAGCTACGACAACTCTGCCGCTCAGGGAACCGCTGCTGTTGTCAAGGCCGTCAATGCATACAACCAGAAGTGCCCCAGCACACAGATCGTCCTCATCGGTTACTCTCAGGTATGTCATCTGAACACCCCCATGAAGCATATACTAATCCTTCTCAGGGTGGTCAAATCATGGACAACGCCATCTGCGGTGGCGCCAACCAGGCCACTCTCACTGGCAACGCCCTCAAGGCTGTCAAGGCCGCCATCTTCATGGGCGACCCACACAACCGCAACGGCCTTCCCTACAACGTCGGCACATGCAAGGCTCAAGGCGTAAGTTATCAAACACCATGCTTCCATACTATGTCTGACCCGAATCTGTAGTTCGCTGCCCGCCCTGCTGGCTTCCAATGCTCTCCCGCCAGCACAAGCATCATCCAGTCATACTGCGACGCGGCTGACCCCTACTGCTGCAACGGCAGCGATGCCAACACTCACCAGCAGTATGTCAACAAGTACGGCTCGCAGGCTCTGTCTTTCATCAAGAGCAAGATTGCTTAAGCGCCAAATTGGGGCCCCGCTCAAAGTGGGGGACTTATACCTTCATTGTAAATATCATGAATCAAGTTATCCATGCTGGGCGATTGAGCCCGGCCCACAAATGTTCTTCCAGACTCTTTTTTGATGCATACATTTACTTTTCAATTTGAAGATGAGTCATCAAATCACCTCTGGTGGTTTCACCATCAGAGGCTGCCAGATCAGGTGGTATGGTCTAGTGGTATGACGTCGCGTTGTGGCTGGCGAACACCAAGTGTTCCGATCCAGATCCGCGCCAGCCCGTGTTCGATTCACGGTACCGCCAAAATCGCGTCTTTCTTTTTTGGCTCCTTTGCTGCTTTCTCCGCAGGGTGGTGGGGTGTTCAATTTTTGCTGAGATGGAACTCGCTAGTGTGTCGCTAGTGCAGCGAACCTGGTCTTGTGTAGTGCCCATCACTGGTACACAGCATATCAAAGCTTGCAACAGTTGGACAACAAATGATAAGAATCTTGATCATGTTTCATGTTCATTGTCATGCTGCCCGTACGTCTATAATGTAGACCAGATCATTATCCAAAACGCCACGCATTCAATGCTAAAATGCACACGCCGAAAGCCATTCAGAAATTCACTGCTCACAACTTCGCCTTCGGCCACTGGTCCAGGAGATCCTTCATCTCGAATCTCGGCCAGTCGGGGTTGAGAGAAGGAGCAGGCCTCTCGCGGTCCCATGCCCACTTCTCCTTCAGATCTGGCCTCAGACCATTCTCCAGCATCTGGATAACGTACTTGCCGAGCACCGGGAAGAACTTGTAGCCGTGGAACGAACCGCATGTTGCCACGAAGAGACCCTTCGCTGCGGCATGTGGTGAGATGATGAAGTCAGAGCTTGTTGTGAACGCATCCCTGGTCGTAATGTCAGCATGTGCCAGGGTGTTGATGATACGTATAACTTACCAGCAAATGCGGTGCTTCTCCATCTTCCAGCTCGCACCGTTCTTGCCATAGAATACATCATTCGCATGATCGATATCCAATTTCAGTGGCCCGGGCACGTCCCACTGGTTGTAGTCCTTTCCAGATGGCGGCGCGGAGATGAAGCTGCCCGGAACGACTTCATGTGTGTTCTTGAAGATCTTCTCGCCCCACCACTTGAGCTCGCGGTCCTTTGTGGGAGGCAAGCTGCCAATGAATGGTCCATACTGAGCAGTGTAACCCTGCACACCGACTGGCATGTCCTTGAATCGTGGGTACGACTTCTCATCCAGAGTTGTCATACCTGTGGTAATGCCGCCAGCAACGATCCTATGTCCGGCACTGAGGTCTTTGTTCCCGCTCTTTTTCGCAGCCTGCTCTAGCAATTTGGCAGTGTAGGCGCCGGTTGAGAGAATGACATTGGTTGCCGAAAGAGTCCTGCCGTCCTCGGTCTTGACGCCGGTACATGTGCCGCTGCTGTTGATTTCCAAACTTTCAGCCTTGCCAACTACATATTTGACGCCGTTCTCAATCGACCATTTAGTGACAGCCCTGAGCGCGTTACCAGCCTCGGACCAGCCACTTGTCTTGTTTACAAGGACCTCCTTCGCGCCATCGTAGTTGGCATCTTCGAAAAGACCTCCAAACAGCTTCTTCGCCTCAGCAACAGTCACAGCTTTCAAGTCTGCAGCGCGACCGAGCTTCTTGTAGTTATTAATGACATCCTGAGCGTAATCCGAGCGGCACACCCAGAAGATACCAGTCTGGTGGAAATACGGCTTCCACAGAGGATCAGAGGTGAAGACATCCTGAGCTTCGAGGGCAAGCTCGGTGTAAACAATGTCATCGTAGTCCGCGCGTACGACCTTGTTCCAGTCCCAGGACGCGGCTACACGGTTGTCTGCATCGTAGGCGTCCTGGTCGAGGATTGTGACCTGTCGGTCAGGGTATTTCTTGATAAGATGGTATGCGGTGGACACTCCGAAGACTCCGGCTCCGACAATGAGGTAGGATGGCTTTGATGCTGCCATTGCTTCGATTTCTCGATACTGTAAGGTCAAAAACAAAAGCGCGCTGGCACTCCTCGCTAGGATTTTGTTCAGCCTCCGTTCTTATACTCTATCAGCTATACCAACAATCGCGACATACTAGTCCGTCTTCGGCGTCGAGATGTGGTTGTAGTGGCGCTAGTAGCGCGGGGCTCTTCTGTCGTGTGGGGAGAGGTATCCCGATGTGGAAAAGCAGAACGGATTGCGCTTGCACAGCTCCGTTATCAGTCGCTTGCCCGCCGGTTTGCATGGCTTCAAGCGGGAAACGCTTGTGAAATCATGGCCCATATCTGGTGATGTTGCGGCATCGTTTGTGTCGATTCCGCCGCGTAGCACTCTCCGCAGGCAGAACACTTCACTGCTGCGCTGCCGAAGCTAAGCGAGGATTCCGATGTTGCGCGATTGAGTAATTAGATCCAGACAGGCAGGCATTTACAATATGGCTGCTTTACATATTATCGCTTAATTTAGACGTTCCATTCTGTTCGCACGGGTATTGTTGTATGAGGGTGTATTGTGGGCTAAAGATCATGCATGTTCCTGAAGCAGTGACACTTCCTTCCAGACGCTTACAGCAAGACTCAGAACTACATCTCTTGATCTGACCGTTCACAGGTATCTGTTCTGCCCGGTTTGCAGTCATTGTCGGTCCTCGGCTCCACAAATGACTGGCAAAACTTGGTACCTCTAGGACATATGCTCAGAATCCTCAAACCAGTCCATTTCTCTGGAAAGCGTGAAGAGACGAGAGTCACTGAATTGAGCCTATTTCCGAGCATAGAACTGCCTATGTACGGCAGTATACTTCCATTTCACAACCTAGGCGGCATGCGTAGAAAACGACCTATCTCCCAATCCAGACATCATCCCACGTTATCTCCAACAATCTCCGACTTCTTTCTCTGTGACCAGGACCCTATCCTATCACTCCCAGTATCTTCATCATAGAAAGCGTAACCTCCCCTCACCGGGCGATCCAGTCATCTCCTTGCCAAACAGCCAAGCAAGACCACGTGGCGCACCAGAACCTCTTCTCATAGACAACGAAATTCCTCGCAGGTACATCTACCGGGTTGGCCCTGGCGTTGCTTCAACCTCACAACCAACGCTCTCGTAAGGATTTGCCAAGGCAAACACACTGCCTAGCCCATCGTCTCCAACTCCTCCAGGGTGGACGGAGGACAAAGTCACTGGGCTGAGAGCTGCGTCTCAGGCTCTGCTGCATGCAGGTGAGGAAGCCAGCAAGCAAGACCTCTCCGTCGTTATGACCAGGTTGCTTACTTGTGCGTCGCGGCTTCCCTATTCTCGAAGCATCATCACCAAGACTTCCAGCCCCGCTCCCGCGCTTCATACCAGGAACTGTTAGCCTCGTTCTCCATCATTGCATGCGCAGCGTCAAACATAGCCATGCCCACAAATGTCTCTCCTGGACGAGTAGTGTCGCTCTCCTGGAACGGCATAGACCAAACGTATACAGGAGGAAGGCGATAGAACTCATCATTTCCATCTGTTGCGTGAGCATATTCCTCCTCAGAAATCCGATCAAACTTGACGTAGCGTGCTAGACGCTCATCGTCCGTGGACCAATCCGCGCCTGGGTATCGGAAGAGCATTTTGTGCCAGTAGTCAGAATTTGGCGTGTCGATGTAGCTGGGCACTACACCAGGTAGTTGCCCGACGCAGTCGTTGCCACGATCGCTCGCTCCGCCTTGCTGCTGCTGCTCTCCATCAACATCATCCGCAGCTGAGTTCTTGAGATCCTGGATTTGACGTGTATAATCTCCCCGTGCGGCCTTCTCCTTGCGATAATGCGCAATACACTCCTCATCACCACCGCCATCCCCATCAGATCCAGGAAGAAAGTAGATATCTAAACGGATCGCACAGCAGCTCTCAATCGGCGTTCTGCGCTTCACAGCTTCGAGCACCTCAACCGGCTTGACAGTCTCCGGTGTCACTTGGGGATGTGTGAAGTAGACCGCGAAAGCGAAAAGCGGCGGGAGCGGGCTGGTCACCCAGCTATCGAACACCATGAGCGCTGAGCGTCCAGCGTGATCTGAAAATGGGATTACATGTGTTTTCCGGCGGTGGATACGTCCTCCGACGGCTGCCCCGCCACCTCGCGGGAACCGACTGAGTGTAGTGCTGGGGCCGCCAAATCGCGATGCCATATATCAAATTGGGGGTGGTGTGTGTTGCTGTTGTTGTCGGGGAAAGTGGAACCGCATGAGAGGTGGAGTAGCGCAGTCTTCAACATGGAAGGCGTAACTACCCTTCACCGCCTTCACCTCCACTACCACTACCAACTCCCCCGGTCGCGCAAAATCCCCAATCCGATCCCGAAGATTCCTGAAAAAAAAAAGGCAACCCAGCGCTATCGATCTGGCCATCAAAAAATTAAACCATTAAGCAAAGGAACATAGCATAGCGCCAAAATCTCTTTCAAATCGCCTTCACACTGCCCATCACATCGTCCTCTTCCTCCTTTTGACTCCAACTTGAAGTTCGTCGAACCTCGCTCTGGCGCTGTATATGACCCCCTCCGCCCCCGAACTCACACACACACAGCAAGCCAACTTCATCGTACACAAATCCCCCACTCCATTTTCACCGACAGAATACATTCCATCCCAGAACCGGCTCTCAGCCGGTACCGCCCCTCAGCCGGTACCGCCCCGCAAAACAGCACAAGAGCTATTGATAGTAGCTTAGCTTTGTCGTGTCCGCGGTTTATCGGGTGCTTTATTTGGTAACTTTGCACTTTACTAGTTGGGCACATACTTTCCTTGCTGCCTTTGCTTTGAGTCTCGTAAGCGGCAGTCAGTCAGGCGTTGATTAGTCCAAAAACGACAAACAAACAAACAAACTTGCACATTACTTTCAAGAAAGAACATATGCTGATAGTGTTTAAACGGGTTTTCCAAGTATCCGCGATAGATGCACATCTACCTATTGAGTCTTCTACTCTGAAACCCACTCCTCTTCCCCCACCGTCACGATCACACCCCATCCATCCCCAATATTACAAAAAAACGCCCGTCAATGTGGTAATAATTCGGATCTTCGTGATACACCCACCCATCGCAATCAAAACTCCAAGGCAACGCTTTGCTTGCCTATATCAAACAAAGTGTGGAAAAGAAATGAAGCCTGGGAAAAAAGAGCGCATAAATAAATGCAAAGTGGTCTTAAGAGGTCCTCCAGTCCCCCCGCAAGTCCAGATGCGTGGAAAATGCCCAATGATTTGTACAGCGATGCAACATGCAATCTAGAAGGGCGAACAGCCATGATATACAAAAGGGCGCCATATATGCGATGAGTTGTAGGAGCCGAAGCCACGATGTAGCTAAGATGCTGATGCGATGCTCAAATAAAGACGTAGATGATTGGTTGGATGCCGCATGCGCAAGCCAAGATTGACGGTGACAGCCTGGTTCCTGAAGAACAATGTAATGGTGCCAACAAATAGTGACAGCCACGGTCCATGTATCCTGGAGAGCAAGCAGATGTTCGATCATGCAAAGGCCAACGGTTGATGTGCAACACAGGTGCGTATTGCAGGGAGATGCCATCTAGCACATATCGTACGACTCGAAAGAAGGAAAAGTCTATAATTACTGGCTTTTGCGGTGGTCGATCTGGGGTATTGTCGTTCGTCGTAAGCAAATGTGGCCGCCGGCTAAAAGAATCAGACTGAGGACTATCCGGCAGTCCTCGAAAATGCTATAAAGTAAAAGATGACGCTTTGGTAGCTTATGATTTGCAGTCAGACATGAAAGAGTTCTTGGGCCAATCGTAGCCGGTCGATTTCCTGCATTGTGTTAGCCAGATCTGGAGACCCATCTCTATTAGCGACGTACCAGTCTGTGTGGTTGGGGTTCTCGTAAGCATCTGGATGGTTCTTAATGTACCCAGTGGTCTCGTATCCTTCCGGATCGCAAGTCATAATCTCTTCACCCTCGTTTTGATAGATGCGAATGTAATCGATACGCATGACTGCGGGTAGCATGGCTGCGATCTGGTTCAGATCGATAGCAGCGAAACTGTTGGACATGCCGAAGTTGGCGATGATAGCCATGGGCTCTTCCGGAATGGTGCGTCTGCCAACGTTGCCGTTGGGTCGTGTGGCCTCAGCCTTCATTGTCCAGGTCTTCTCGTCACCGACGTACCAGGTGATGAAGCCGTCCGTGCCTCGCTTGTATTCGAATGCATATTTCTGATACTGCTTGCCATCGTACCAATCGGTGTTCAAGTTAGTCAGGCCAGAAATAGCCTCCTGGAAAGGACCACCCTTGTATGAGTTCATCATGGTGATGGAGTTGTCGTAAACCTCCATTTGTTCTGTCCGCCGTTAGTAAAGCAGAGAAAAACCGTGTAAGAGTTGCTCACCATAGTCCGGCATGTACCAGATATCGAAAGGTGCAGCCTGGAAAGACTGAGACACGACGCCCACGGCGTTGGTCTCTCCGGGTCCCAGGAAATGAACGGATCCTTCCAAGGCATCGATTTCCGGGGCACTGCGAGACTTGCCAGGGCTGGGGTGGTCTTCGCCACGGCATGTGCAAGCTGGAAGTCTCATACCCGGTAGGTAGCTGAGACCATCTGCTGAACTCTGGTTCGGTGTGATTCCAACGTCGCACTCGTCGTGGTAACTGTAGGGCCATAGACCCTCGGTCGAGCCCAGGTAGCCGGGACGAGCCAGATTACCCATTGTCCAGAAACCAGGCCAGAAACCACTGACATCGCCTTTACCGGGTAAAGAGATACTGGCCTCCAGATGGCCACCCTTATAGCACAGCTTGTTCCACGACTGAAGCATACCGGATCTGTAGTTGAGGCCGTGGTTCTTGAAGAGGTCAAATTTCAGGTTCAGTGTGCCATCTTCGGTGTAAACCGCATCAGGGTCGTACCACTATTAATAGGTCAGCATTCGTCTACAGTTCTTAATACTTTATCGCTTACCTCCAAGTCCTGCGTAGCGCCGTACCAGATGTCAACGGCTTGGAAATATGGATCATCTCCGTCGTAGAAAGTGCGTCCAGGCGTGTTGAACTCGTCGGAAAAGACCAACTTCTGCTTTGTGCCATCGTACGACGTGCGTGTCTTGTACTTCTCGGGTGTGTCCGGATCGATCAGGCCCTTTCGCAGGTTTGTCAGGAGTGGCTCACTCTGCCTGTCCTTGATACAGAGAGGATTGTTTGTGCAAGGCGTAATTTCAGGCTGGGTTACTTGATCGACGAAGGTACTGAGACATGATTAGCAAACTGAAGATGTTGATCAGGATACAGCTGAACATACAGGATAGGGTATCCGATGAAGAGGAAGAGCAGGCCGGCGAACATGATTCCAAGACCGCCCAGATTGACCATTCCTCTCTTAGTGAAGATATCGCAATCGCGCTTGTCTTTTTCACCGGGCTCTGGGTTGTGCAGAGCGTCATCCGCTTCTACGTCTTCAGGAAACAACAGTAACCCGGCAGATGGGTGGATGTTGAACTTCTCCGAGACGGTCTGTGTGTTTAGGTCTTCTTCGCTGCCAGCGCGCGACGGCGCTCTTGAGTCGTCGAACGGCGAGGCAAAGGGTCCTCGCGCGGAGAAGTCGGACTCCCAACTGGTGCGTCGCGAAGACATGATCGAGGGCGAGCGCAGCGGCGACTCGTCCCTGAACGGCCTCATCTTGGTTTTCTGGGGCGGCAGAAGCATGTCGCCCGACTCTGCAAGACCGACATTGGAATAGATGTTGGAGACATTGTTTCCTGATGTAGCGGTGCTCGGGCGAGCAGAGCCCGTCAAGGAGCGTGCTGAGTTTGTTCGTGCCGAGCTCGGTCGGACTTGCGGCGAGGTGTCGTCTGTTATTATGTCATGGGAGCCAGAGTTGAGGCGCAGATGCGGTGGGTTCTCCCCACGAGGGGACAGCGGCGCCGACATGGTCACAGAGCGTATGCGGTGGTTGTGCTAGCAATTGTGGCCCAACGAGTGCTATGCTATAGGGGTCCGAGAAAGGGCAAGGGCGAGCTCCGGCGGCGAACGAGTGTTGTTGTCGGCTGCGTGTGCGGCATGCAAATGGAGGCCCAGGAAGGGAACGACGTGCGTAGCGTGGCGCCCTGCAGGTGGGTGTCAGGGTAACAGCAACGCCAAAGTGCGAGTGCGCAATCGAAGCCTCGGAGTGCGCAGTGCGAAACGCGGGCGGAGAGAGTGTGGAAGGCTGCTCGATATTGCTGCTGGGGAGGAGCAGAAGAAGGGACGCCGCGAGGAGCGAAAATGGAGGTGCAAGTGCACGGGGGCAGTTGTCTTGCTCCTTAGTCTGAATCCTGGGCGGCCAGGGTGGACAGGTTAGGCCAGGCACGAATACCGCCAGGAACGACTTGGCAGCACACTTATGTCACCACACAGCGAGCGGTGGACGGGGTCAGCCTCGCACAGAAGCAGCAGCAGCAGCAGTAGCAGTCGGTGGTGCAGCAGGCGACGTCAAAGAGTAATGCAGTTTGCAAACAGGCACGATAGAGAAGGCCAGCACTGGAGAGTACGAGGCAATAGCACGCAGAATCAAGATTCGTCCAGTGGCGAGCACGGCCTGAGGCTCAGGGACGAAGATCGCGAAGCTCGAACAAGGCGCCGTCCAAGGAGCGGCCAATCAGCTTGACAGCCGCGACAAGGCGCCTGCATGGAGGCGACTCTTTTTACCTCCGTACACGCTTGCACACCCACTATCCACGCTCGGGCGGGCTAAATTTACTCGGCCTAGAGGCTCAACCACGACAGCCAATTCAACAACATGTTTCAACCCCCCAATGACCCTCCCCTGTGCCACGACTGCTACCGCCTGCCAATCGACGGCCAATATTGCAGACATCATGCCGCCCGCCTGGCTCTTATTGCCATCATGCGCTGCCTGGTGCCAGCCTCCCCTGCCCCTTTTGACCAGATCGCCTCTCTTTTCTACCTGAGTCGTCATGCATCCGCGGCCCTAGTTTCTGCTGAAACATCGGCATTGCACCCATCCTCACCGCGTCTTTGCCCGTGAACTTGTCGCACAAGACTGCCATGTCAACAACTCACCCTCACCAGCTTCTGGCCGTGTTTGCTGGTGTGCGGCCTGGCTAGCGCTACCATCATCTTCGATATGGAGGGTGACGCGTCGCACCACATATAATACGACCTGGGTGACCAAGCGTGGAGCGTGATAACGGCTCTTTTGACATGCACAGCACTGCCACCCTCTTAGTCAGAGCGTTGCGAATGCACTGCGATCTCAATCTTGTGTTCATGCTTGACATCCGTTTCGCTGCGCGCGGGAGCGGCTATCCAACGGGGATCACCGCCCGCCTTCCATGCACTCTACTGATCCTCCATGGATCTGGCGAAATTGCGAAACAGAATCCCGTGGTCGAGGCCTGCTGCAGTCCCTGTCTTAGCATCTTAATAGCAAAGCCAACCCCATACTGCAATTCTTTTCACATGTGGTGGGCGTTGTTGAATGCTACCTAGTTAGTCCTCGCCGAAGAAAGGGGCCTGCCGCTGCGTTGCGCGGGAAAGGCTGCGCGCGGGAGAAGGAAATCTCACCACGCTTTTCTGGAAGCCTGTCCAGCCGCGACTAGCGTGCAATTGGCTGCTTCAGATGACACTGACAGCAAATGAGCGTCTTTGCGCCAAAGTCTGTTGCCAGCAATGAAGCTGAGGGAGATTTGGATAGACACGTTGAACGAGGAATGAGGGTGGGGCATGTCTGAAGCTACACGCAAGCACATGGGAATGACGTAGAGTTGTATGAAGCTCTCGTGCATTGATACAGGCGCGGTCCGCTGTTGTGCCATGGAGAAACTGTCAGCTATGGATTTGGATTATCGCCTTTGAACTTCGAGCACGGTCCGAATGTCATCTCGGAAGCTGCCGGCGGACTGTACAAGTTGCCTTCCAGCCCTCTGTTATGTAGATGCGCAGGAGCGTCTTGCAACCCTTTCTTGTCCTCTTCAAAAAGAGGCGCTGCGCTCTCCCGAAAGCCATGCAGAGAGGCCTTCTTACAGAGCAGGCGATCTGTGTTGTGTATCATTACCTATACCGTCCTATCACCAACATGCTGTAGCAACCACCCCAAAATAAACATCGACCAATGCATGGCATTCATAGCTGGGACCCCCGGGTATCTACGACTCGACACTGAGTGCCTTTAATCCGACAATCCTCTTCTCCTCCTTATCCACCGAAACAACATAGTACTCCGCCCTCGTCCCCTCCAGATCAACCCTGAACACCTTGACCTCACCATTCCCGGCCTTCTTCACTGCATCAAAAACACCCTTATACTGTGTCTCAAACCCTTTCTCCTTGACCTCTTCAACTTTGTCCTGACCCAACAGCTTCTTCAGGTCGCCTAGCAGACGTTAGCCCTACCCGCAGACCCACACTCAGAAAACACCTACTTGGTGATACAGAGCTGCCGTCAAACTCCAGCGCGACAGGCTCAAACGGCTCGTCTGCGTCGCTGACGTAGTACTCCTCGACACTCTCCAGTGCTTTCGGTACTGCCGTGTTCACGCTCTTGGTGCCGTATCCTTTCTTGCTCAAGTCCTGTTGCTCGGCAGGCGCGACATTGTCATTTGCTTTGTCAAGAAACGCGGCGTATTCGGCGTCAGAAGACATGGCGCGGGCGCTTGTGTGTATGTGTGATTGTAGGCTAGCTGCGATGTGGATGGGGAAGGCTGTTCGTGTACGGGTCGAGGCGGTGGGAGTGTAAAAATCGTCTTTGAAGCGTGTGGCAACTGCAGTATGGAGCGCGAACGCAGGTCGAGAAGAGGGCAAGAGGATTAGAGCGCGTGCGACACGTTGTTGAAGCTTGATCATGGTTTCGCGACGCCGATGACGCAACGTGCGGTATTGTCATGTGTAATGCGGGCGCAAGACGCTTTTACCCCACCAGCAGGCAAGTAGGCGACTTGTGTCCATGTCAACAACAGCAGCAGCTCAAAACTCGGATGCAAGCGATATGTTTTCCAAAAAAAAAATTAGTCAATCTAGGTACCAATAAGGAACTTAATAAATACAAAGCCCGAGTCAGCGACAATGCTTTTGAGATCATACAAGCACGTAGCTAGTTGAGGGTATCTCCACCTGAACACCATCTACAGGGCCTCCCATCGTGATCATGAGAATCCATACTTAACAAGGAAAGGAGGGAGGGAAACTATATACGAAAATCTAGATTCTCGCCACCCTGACTAGACACAGGTACTACGCTCTGTTGAGCTCTCAAGTCATCTAGAACTCTCCACGTCCGTTGGTATTCGCAAAGGGTGTTAAATGAAATTTAGAGGGTCAGGAAAGAATGAAATCGTCAAAAAGCTCCTCCTAGGACTTCTGCTCAGCGGGCGTGGCAGGGTGAGGCACCCCGTTGGTGGGTGCAGGGCGGGGGCTGTTCCGCTCAGACTTGGTCCCGTTTGTCTTTGGCTCTTCACCCTCATCATCATAGTTCTCGTCAACGTCTACGTGGCGAGCGGCTGGCTCATGATGTTCGGGACGAGGCGTCTCCTTTGCTGGCGCAGGGGTCTCTGACATCCGAGGCAAGGGTGTCTGGGAGGGCGCTTGAGGAGCGTTAATGGGTGCCAGCGATGGTGGATGATGAGCAGCCTCTGAAGGGTGGTAGCCATCGTTGATGCGTCGAGCGTCGGAATTGACCTGAGGACTCTGACGAGGAATCTGTGGGGACGAGGCATGGTGCGGAGGAGTTGGGCGACGGCTGTGAGGCTCCTCAAGCTTCTGACGTTTCTCGTCGTTGCTCTGCAGCTTTGGACTCTCCTCCCACTCCCTGTGCCGCTTTGGCGGAGCAGTCGGTGGACGGTCCTCGCGGTCTCGCGCAGCAGCTTCGGCAGCAGCAAGAGCAGCCGCAGGCGGGGGTGCGCCACTGGCGATACCACCGCTCGCAGAAGGATCAGCGTGGTGCTGAGCCGTGTACGGTCCCGTGTAGCCGTTACGAGGAGAGCCAGCACGATTCTCGACGATGGGGCGTACTTCTGGCGGTGGGCTGTTGGGACGTCCGTAAGGGGGGAGAGGTCCTGGAGTTGTCTGACCAGGAGGGCCAGCCAGTCCAGCAGGGGGTGGAGGAGGAGGCGGCGGGACACTAGCAGCCGCAGCTCCTGGGCCGTAGTTAGGGTTAGAAATCCGGGTTGGCTGCGACTGCTGAGGTGGCTGCGACTGGTGAAGAGGAGGCGGTGGCTGTTGTGCCTGAGCAGGTTGAGGTGTGAGCTGAGGCGGCTGAGGATGGTACGGGCTGGGCGCCACATGGTGCGTCTTTGGCGATGGAGACATACGGCGCAGCGACCCTGGACCTGGCGGGGGAGGACCGGCAGGACCAGAAGGACCAGGGCCGTTGGTGGGAGGCCGTGGAGGCTCACCATAAGCCCTGGGTGGCTCCTGGCGTGGGCTTACTGGACGCTGAGCAGCGTGTTGAGTGGGCGGGCGAATGCCCTCGCGCTGCTCGTAGGGATTGAGAGACTGGGGCGGCAGACCCGGGTCTCTGATTTGAGCCAGAGGACGATCCCAGCCAGCAGCTCCGAGAGCAGGTGGGGCAGGTCCCTGAGGCGGCTGAGCTGGTTGAGAGCCCCACTGGGGAGCGGCAGGGCCGTGAACAGACGCTGGCTGATACGCTTGAGGGTGAACGTCTTGAGGAACAGGAGCGTTGCCTTGGTTGGGCGCACCAGCTGATCCTTGGCCGTTCTGGAGAAGCTGCAGACGAGCCTTGATGTGGACGTTGGAAGGGTCAAGGTCGGCGGCGCGCTGATACGCATCAAGCGCGTCGGCTGTCTGGTTGTTGCAAGACTCGTACAGAGTTCCCAGGTCGTACCAGACCTCTGAAATGTTGGGGTTCAGACGGATAGCGCGCGAGTACGCATCAAGCGCATCTCGGTACTGATTGATCTGGTAGTACAGCACACCTATACTGCACCAGAAAGTAGGATTGCGGCCATCGCGGTAGACAGCTTGCTGGTAAGCCTCATATGCCTTGGGGTACTTCTGCTGCGACATGTAACAGCGCCCAAGAAGGTACCAGCTCTGTGCATCGGTCTGATCAGAGGCGACAGACTTTTCCAGGTACTCGATGGCCTGCTCCTGACTGGCGTAGTTGGTACTCTGCTGATGGTGCAGCCATCCAAGCTGTTGAAGGACCTTCGCGTGGTTGGGGTCGCGCTCGAGCACGCGGCGGTAGGCGCCCTTTGCAGCTTCGAATTCCTTCTGCTGCTCGTAGACGTGACCGATTTGGAACCAGATGTCCTCTTCCGTGAGCGGGCGAGGCGGATTAGTGACTATGTATTTGAAGCACTATTGTCTGGTCAGATTTGATTGAGTGGGTTGCGTCAGTTTTCACTTACGTCCAAACTCTGATTGAACTTCTGCTGCTGCTTGTAGATTATGCCCAGGCGGAAGTAAATCTCGTTTGCCTTCTCGAAGTTGGGTTCCATGCGCATGACCTGGGAGAAAGCCTCCTCGGCGTGTTCGAGAGAGCCATAGCGGTCGTAGAGAATACCAATTCCGTACCAAAGCTTGGGCTCCTGTGCGATTGTTAGGTGGGTCGCCTCAAATAGATTCATGGGAGCAACATACCTTGGGATCTGACAAGTGGTAAAGCGCCTGCTGGTAGGCCGAGTAGGCTTGCTGAAGGTCGTCCATCATCAGGTAGCAGTGACCGAGACTGCCCCAGACGTCGCCATTGGCGGGGTCAACCTTGAGAATAGTGCGCAGGTACTCTACAGCCTGCGGAAACGCGTCCTTGGTGCGCAGGATGCACGCGATTCCTTGCATGGCTGGCACAGACCATTGGTTGTACTTGAGCGCGAGCTGATAGCACTCCATGGCGCTATCAAAGTCTTGCATCTGCTCTGAGAGAGAGCCTGGGAAACATTAGTCAATGTCAGGTGCCTTGTCGATGCCCACATACCCATCTGTGTCCAGACAGCCTCGGTCAGTTGGGCCAGGTACTGCGACGGCGTCTTGGGCTGCGAGACGTGCGGCGGATGGCCGTTGACCTGCGCATGCGCTGGATGGGGACCGCCATGGTGCGGCGGGATGCCCGCGGTGGGCGAAGGCTGCTGGTGGCTCGCCATGGTCGCGGCTGTGGGAGAAGACAGTGACAGCAGAGGCGCCTAAGTCAACGCGCTCGAGGGCAGCGATGCGTAGCAGCAACGCGCAGAGATGACAAAGAGGCTGTAAATATTAGTGACTATACTATGGCAGGATAGAGTGTGGGGATGGAGCGGAGCGTACCGTGTTGCGTCTCCCAGGGGGACTCAGTCGTCGACAAGACAAGCGAGTCGCGTATGGCACAGGCAGTCGCGGAGAACGACAGAAGGGTGTGGAGCGGCAGGCCAATCAGACGCAGCACAGCGAGGGCCAGCAGGGTGGGTGCACGCGAGACGGTGCAGCAATGCTCTGGTGATGAGCAATGGGCGGCGTTGTGATGGACGGGCACGCGCCGAATGCTCTCTGTGGCCGAGGGAGCGTGAGAAAGCTGGAAGCGCGGAGGAGGGCAGGAAGGGCGGGAGAGAGCTCGAACAACGTCTTTGCAAAACGCAACCCTAACCCACGTCCTTGGCTATCCAGAAGCAAGTCCCACACTCACTAAAGCACCGTGCCCACAGGTGCAGGGGGGCCATGGGTCGGGCTAACGCCAAAAAAGCCTCGGGGCGCAAGCCACACTCGGGTAATGCCAGTTTGGTGCGACCCGTTTAATCCTTTAATTGCGCGCCTCTGCAGCTGCACGCCTGGGACTGGTCCTCTTAAGGGAGCTCGCGGCACTGCTCGCCCGCCGCACGCTCCAGCCAGCCAGCCTGTCTGCCGCTGCTGAGTGGATGGCTGCCCAGCGGGCGTCGACACCCTGAGCAGCCCCAAACTCTATCGTGTTTGGCGCGAATCTGTCACCGGAACGACAACAGATGACGATTCGGCACCGTTCGTGCCATGTTCATCCTGTGCTGTCGGCTCCACTCAAGCCTAGCCTGGCCCTGCCGCCGCATCCAGAAAGGCCCTCTTTGCACTTAATAAGCTCTGCACCCATGCGCCGTCGATGAAACAGTGTTCCTGACCTGACAGCGCGTTTTGCACCAGCTTCACGCGCTGAATCGCTGAATCATTCGCCAGTGCGACCGCCGTCTCGTCGCCGGCTGCGAGCGATACAGCAGGTGCCATGTACACAACGAGCAAGAGATGGGATGCCATCGTCTCACAGTGATAGACACGTCTTTGCATCGTGACTACACCAGCTCTTGTCCTGACGAGTCTTGTTAAACAATATTGTCCCGTCGCTGATGACATTCCTGTGTGTGCGCAGACACCGTTTATGAAGATCCTCCCAAGGAGTGGAGGCCTCTCTGGCAGGCGCTCCCCAGCCTCCCTGATTTCTGATCTCATCTCAACCACAACGACACGCGCATCGTGCATGTCCACATCCAGACTGGCGGCGACGTGTCGCATCAACAGAGAAAGCAAAGAGAAAGTCACGGCTGCACCGCATGTCCTCATCCCACAGCAGTGCGCTGACACCTTGCAGGCGCAGGCGCAGACGGCACGCCGGCCACACAAAGGAGGTCGCACCGGCTGAGCGCACGAGGAGCGCCGGGACGACGTGATGCGATGGCTGATCTTCTCCACACAGCCCAGCAAAGCTCGCGGTTCGTCTACAGTAGCGTCTTGGCCGGGGTGTGACGACCCGCGGCAAAGATTCGTGTAACCACAGCCAATCCAACCCTGCCAAACACTCCGTCGCTCACTGCATGAGCGTACAGCCGCGACTCTGTGCAACCCACGCTTGCATCGACGTACCTGGCTTCTGGTGAGCGCTTTCGGCCACCTCAAGTACGGCTGCACTATGCCTGCCTATCATCGTGATCAGAGCATGACGAGCGACACATCTCTCAAGCCGCATTGGGCCATGGCTGGTTAGCCGAAAGGAGGAGGGGTCCGGCCGCTGCCACAAAACTCTGGGCGTTGCGGCCCCTTTGAAGCCCACGTGAGGGCGAAGGCTCGTCCTCCGCCACATCACCGAAGTGGACCCAGGGGCCTGCGCGTCATCGTCAGGTAACCCAAAAGGGACATTAGGGAGACCAACGCTTGCGGAACATCAAGACCAAATCTCACCAAAATGCGAAGTTTTGCCCGTCGTTCTTCCGTCTTGATCGTGGCGATGATTTAGACTGTCCGTTGTTATTACAACATCTCATCCAGGGCTGATGCCGAGAAACAAAGCTCCGCAAGCGGGCGGCAGCGTGCATTAGGCCGAAACACCACCAGGTCGCTCTCGTCGCCTTCCCATCAAGGCATCCACATCAATGCAACGGTACTGGATATCAGTGCTGAAGGTACAGAGCATCTGACGGTCCGCCGCCGTGGACGTACATAGCGACACATCTGTGCTCAAATTGATCAATGCCTCCCTCTCAAAGCGGCTAAACCCTGACTTGCCTGGTGGCAGATCGCCGCCATGCAAGGCTGTGATCCACCACATCAGTTGGCATTCCAACACCATGAGCGAGTCCCGCCCGCGTGCTAGCAGCGAACGACCCGCGACACAAGACACATGCCGGGCCAAACATGTCTGACAGCTCAGCCTTGTCTTGGCGCAATTTTGTAGTATAGCTGTGGCCGGCAAGCATCCGTCTGACAATCTGGGCATTCCTTCGCCAGCAAGGTCGTGAAGATTGGCGACGCCGCGCCAGACTCTGCAGTACTTTCCAGGCGGGCTTGAAAAATGCATAAGCCGGACCCTCAACCGGAACGTGGTTGTCATACTGCTGTACCTAGATTCTACGCCTTGTTCCGAGCCACGAGCAGCTACCAGCAACATTGGCGCATACCGGCTGACCACTACGTAACCAGAGGCACACCTTCCACCTTAGAGCGTATGCTTGATGGGGTCGTACGTAGTGACACAGCGCCTCGGCGTCGTGCTGGTCAGCCCAGCAAGATGTTGTGCTCCGGGGAGCGCCATACTCGCTTGCAATATATGCAGTAACCGTTTCGTATGCACCTATGTGTCGAGCCCGCGTTTGCCTATCCGTATCTCTTCCGAGCCCGCCTGCATGCTGCTACTGCGGCCGATCGAACCCCGCGTGGAGATAAAGACACCGCCAAAGACTCAGCTGGCTCCGCAGGTACGCAAGACGAGATGGTCGAGTAGAAACGTGGCCAACA
Organism: Curvularia kusanoi; assembly: GCA_011058905.1. Taxonomy (NCBI): domain Eukaryota; kingdom Fungi; phylum Ascomycota; class Dothideomycetes; order Pleosporales; family Pleosporaceae; genus Curvularia; species Curvularia kusanoi. The sequence continues at coordinate 1,599,646 of SWKU01000003.1, forward strand.
AAAAGCTCGAGACTAGTCAACAAGTATTATAGAATCATATCAACCCAGATCCCAGCCTCCACGGTGCATTTCTGTTTGCGTCGCCCTTGACCGATCGGCATGCGCAGATCAGAAAGTGACTCGTCGGTTGTGCTGCGAGCAACGGGAGGCCGCATCTGCATGGTGCCAGCATTCCCGTTCCCCGCCCTTGCCTGCTGTCGCACAACTGCCTGTGGCTCGAACCGCAAATGGCTTCCGCCCACACGTAACGGCTGCTCTGCAAGGATCACCCTCTCCAATTGACCGTCCCATCCGCGATACGAATGGCGTTCTTCGTTCTGACGCTTCCCGCGGCCAGTCGTGGATCTTGCAGTCATGATTTTGGTATCATGTCAGGATCAGCGTGACAGACAGACGGGGATTGCGGTAAGCGAGGATGTTGCGCCACCGACTGAGACAGCTGCAAGGCTGTGACCCAGAACCAAGGGAAAAAACAATTAGTGTTTTAGTTGTTGTTATGTAGCTCTGACGCCGTGGAACTCAAATATTAGATTAAACTGCTGCACCCCATGGATTTGGCTTCGAAGGGACGAGCTGCAGATCATTTCGACCAGTGCAGTGCATTCATCGAGCTGCCTTATATCTTACGCTATCGGCTGGTCTGCTCTTGTGTCGAGTCGAAGATGGCCTGGGCTTATATATAGATCTTGACCGAAGTCATTGTACACGGAATACGGCAAGCTGAACAGGAATGCCACCTGACGGGAATTCACAGACCTCGGTCTTAGCGACGATCTGGATGTAACCACTTACTTGCCCTGTATTGTTTGTGTAAGCTAGTAGTGCGGTGGAGACCGCATGGATGTCAAAACCAGCACTAATGTATTGACGAAGGGCATTCGCCTTTCTCTTCCCACGTTCAGACCAGGTCGTGTTTGCGTCTACAGACACCGGAACGTCCAACAAATACTACCAATTTGGCAACGACTCTTCACCAGCGCGATACAGTAATGATGTATCGAAACGGGTCCTCGTGTGCTTCACTCAGGCGGATCTTGTCGAAGTATAATTGGAAGGCACTATAAGGTCGATGGCGGTTTGGAAGGAGCTGGAGATACGGGCACGCTTGAAGGACGAGCACCAGTACCTGGCATAGGAGGATACGACCCAGCGAAGGCTGTATCTCTATGGCTGGTGTTTGAACCCTATTGAAGCTTGGCAATTACAGGAGCAAGTCCAATACTCGAACGTCTTCTTTGCCGCGCGATTCTTCGGCTGCTGGCAATGTAGAATGCGCGTTGGCTTCGTAGAGAGACACCACGGATCAATCCGGGAGAAGCTAAGGAAGGTACGTCTCCCGGAAGTTTTTGGATGGAGATGTCACTTTATCTTTGGGAGGCAGGACTTCCCATGCACATTTTACTACAGCAAGACCTCCACGATATATGGGTCTCGTTGTGAGGACACCTGGCTTCTTTTGACTGTAAGAAGGGTTAAGAGATTGCATCAAATTTTTTGTTTACAATCGTCCGTGAGACGTTTTTGAAAGGAGAACGGTACTGCAAAATCCTGGATCACACGGCTCTCGATTCTCGGCATACTACTACCATACAGGAGCCAATGTGCTGAAAGCTACTCAAGCCGAGGATGCGTGTATCTAAATACGATGTATTGGAATATTATTGATCGAGAAGTACCTAATGACCCCGATATTGTCATTGGATGTCGTGTCTGTCTGGCAAGGTTGACTGCTATCTCGTGGATGTGTTGGTAAAGGGTAGAGGCAAAACATGCCAAAGAGAGTGACAGGATATGACGGCGTTTTGCGAGGTTCTAACTTCAAAGCCTACCAGTTTCTCGGAAAGTGTCAATTTCCCAGTGTGTCTATATTCATTGGTACAGCCGCAGCTTCTGGGTTCTGACCACTACCCTGTCTTGGCTATGTATGCTTGAAAGCAGACCTGATACTCTTGCAATCAGCTTTGCGAACTCTGACCAAGTCTTTCAAACCATTGACAGCAAGATGATCCCGAAAGGAAGTCGGCGGTCTAGTTATCGAAAGCGCTTTGGATCTTGGGCCATCGGCAGACAATATTGCAACGCATCAACAACACACTCAAAGCGACATTTTCTCGCGTCGCAAACATTGTGTTCTTAGTACAAGTTCTATACTAAGACTGAAAAATTCCCCCAAATCATAGGAAGTACCAGAGAGAGCAATGCAGAGTGCTTGCTTTTGCCCGTTAGTGTAGCGAGCCCTCAGACCAGAGCAGATCTCTGCCGAACCCGAGATCCTGCACGTTCACATGTTTCACACGTGCGAAAAGACACAGACTTTTTATCGTTCAGTCGCTATGTAGAAATGGGTCAGTAGACTTCCAGTACCTACGAGGTACAGCAGATCCAACCCCTTTTCTCGATAACACTATAATTGACACTTCAGCACCATAGCTCAGTCTACTCATACCTCAGCAGCGAGCCCGCTGGGACCAACTGGTGCAAGAGCTCACCGCCATAGCATTTACGGCCTTTCTCAACCACCACGGTCCAGCTTGCTACAAGTTTTCTTATGGAACACCCGGTCATCATCCACCTTACATCCGACAGGCTTGCGAATCCCATCGCTATCTCGTCTCCCTCGCTGCAAGAGCCAACAAGACCAAGTTCACCTACTCACAGGTATTCGCAGAGCTATGTCTCGAAGCACTCATCTTTGAGATTGACTAAGCCGCCAATTGAGTGCAGCCAAGCTTTCATACTCGTCTCTGGTGTCCATAAGATAGCCCCAATCCTGTATCAGTCGCCATTTTTCGTGCTAAGACTTCCTACGACCTGTGTGTAATTCGCTCAAGACTTGGTATACTGCTCTGCTCAAAAGCCACTGCGCGGAATACCGTCGCAAGTGTGGAGAATTTTGTGCCAGTGCAATATTGTAGACCGTGATGCCCGGAACAAAGCCCACGCAATATGACAGTGCATATTCGGCATGTAGATGCCATCATAGAGACCACCGACTATATCCGAGTACATGTCGAGTCCTGCAAAATGTCGACGACAGGACTATAAAACGTTCCAGGCAAGCGCTCCTTCCTCGAAACCAAGACGATAGTATCTGCTCTTGATTACGAGCTCACTTCAGCAGGACAAAGTCAGGGGCCTAGAAGAAGATTATAAGGCGTTGGTTTGTTATTTCTCCATCTTATTCATCGTCGATATGCGGAATCAATACTGCCTATCAAAACGAGAAATGACCCACTGCTCAAGACGTCCGCATGGGCCAGGAACTTGTGTTCTCAGAGACGACACAAGACTAGGAAGAGCTTGGCCTCCCTTTACAAAAAACATAATGAGACCTCAAATACGCCTTCTATTGCAACCAATTCCCAGGATATCTCTCATAAGCTCGTGCAGGATTCGAAATCCACGGCGGGATTTGGAACGAAATCAACGGAGATCAGTCTCACTTCCGCCTCCTTTGTATCAGTATTAGAGCGGTGTCTAGCTTGATGGAGCGCCTGCCTCCTCCATCTGACTGCTGGAAAGGACCGAAGGGGTATAGCGAAAAACTAAAGAGCCGGTCCGTATCTAGTTGTTGCTGTACGCAAAACAGGAATCAGGTATCAAAGTCGATCATAAAGACCGAAACAAAACACGAATGTGCAAACCAGGAATTCTTGGCTGCAAACACAGATCCAAACTCCGATTGTAACGCTGGAAATAAATGTCTTTTCGGAGACAAGATTGCTGTAGAAGTGGACATGGGGGATTAAAGACTCATGGTCAGCCATTCCTGTGAGCGTGTTAGTAAAGAGTCGAGAAGTAATCTCACGCTGTACTTACCCATTCTGCAGGCCCAGATGATTGCAGTCCTTGACCCATGGCACCCATAGGGAGTGATCCTAGATTCTGACTGGGGAACGGACTTGGAGCTGCAATAGGAACATCCTTCCTGCGAAGAGGAGTCTTCCCACTAGTATCGTCGGCATCGGCCATCTCCAGCTCTTGTGTGCCACTCTTACTTTGTGCGCGAGCTCGTCTCGGTGCCATACTTGGCCCACGTGGTTGAATGGCGCCGACGGAGCTAGTGGCTTTGGGTGGGCCGGGAGCTATGGGAACAACGCCGCCTGACTTGGAGTTTGAGGCAGCCGGAGCGAGATTAGTGCTTGACACACCGCCACCAGAGCCTGTCGACGTTGGGGACTCTGACTCTGCTGCTTTCGGGGTCGTTACTGGTGTCATGGCTATGGAGTTCTTGCGCGACGATTTCTTCGAAGCCCGCGTCGAGGATGGTCCAACAGGAGCATTACCGCTACCGCGATTACGCTTCTTAATGACGTCGGTCTTCAGCGAAAGTGGCCGGACCACGCCGTGTAGCTTTAAGAATAGGCCGCAAGCGTTGCAGAGAGGTGCACCCTCTGGGTTGCGACGCCAGAGAGGTGTTGTCTGCGTGAAGCAATTGGTGCATGTTGTGGGCGCACCTCCCTCTGCTGGCTTGGTACCGCCCGGACTTTGTGGGCGGGACGGTGCGGCAGAGCTGAATCCTGACTGCAAGCCTGTTTCTGGAGGTGAGTTGGGAGATGATTGGGTGCGGCCGTGCATAGCTTGGTGTAATAATCCCGCAGTGTTCGGAGTTGAGGTGGTGCGGGGTATCTTCCCGCGACGTGGGTCATTCCCACGATTGCGAATGTCGCTCACAGAGGCAGCTGAGCCGTGTGTTCGGCCAAGGCTACTTGGACTCCAGTGATCCTGCGGTGAATGAATCTCAGTGGGTCCAATTGTCACCGTCTTGCGAGGCGGCCCTGCCGGGTAGCGCGCTTGCATGGGATTAAACTGATTGGAAAGATTCGTCTCCCACTGATAGCTTGGATTGAAGTCGAGTGAGCCGTCGTCCATGGGGGAGAACTCTTGTGTCGGCATGTTACGGTCTGCGAATGCGCTGCCGTCGTCGTCTTCCGCATCCGAATCAGCGCCGAACGTAAACATGTTCTCGTTACGTGGCATTTGCATCTCGTGCTGTTGTCGAAGAGGCAGGTTGTTGTGAAGTACCTGTGAGGGATCAACATGACCAGAGTGGCCGAAAGAGGTGGTCGAGAATGGCAGAGATGAGCTGGTACTTGTGACAGGACTGAAAACGGAGTCTTGACCGACGCCGTTAGCATTGAAGGTGAAGCCAGGCTGCATAGAGTTTGACAGTGTGGACGGACGATGTGAGCCGTATGAAACGCCGCTGCTGTGCTGGTTACGGATGTCCATGCCATGGCGGTCGAAATACATTTGGCTGTCGTCGTTCATGGGTTGCGGAGTAGATACAGCGGAGGGGAAGGCGGAGCTTGGGGGAGAATAGTAATCGGTTGAGTTGAGGGAGGAAGCCATTGAGTTCTGGTTGAAGATGTTGGGGAAGGAGGTGCCGTGATTCATCATAGGGGAGCCAACGGGAGAGAAGCCAAAGTTCTGCTGGAACGGCCCTGCTGAGCTTATGACGGGGTCCTCGGCCATCTGGAATGTATCTATCGAGAAGGGCACTTGAGCCTGCGAGGCGGGGAAGGCGGGTGGTTGCATCGAGTTGTCGAGCGAGTAGTGGTGCAGGTCGGCCTCGGCCTGGGGGTCTGTGGGAATCATGATGCTGTTCACGGGAGGGACCTGCGGTGAGGCTTCTGCTCGTCGCTTGGGCGGCTGATAAGCATATTAGCTGGAGGCACAGGGACAAGGTGGGTGAGGAGATAAGCGACGTACCCGTCGTTCGTCAATGCTAGTCTTGCGAACGTGGCGAGGAACGTAGCCGAACTCATTCTCTCTGGTGATCTGAGGAGGAACTGGCGGAGCAGAGGCGTGGGCGAGGGAGAGGTTGTGGTCGTGGAGCTGATTAGCCTTCCTTATCGGCACCCCGGGACCTGCACTAAACGGGCCCTCCGCGCCATGCGAGGGCTCTGGCGACAATCCTGCAGGGCTACCAACCGAAGAAGGAAAAATAAAATCGTCAAGGTTCATGGTGTCGTGCGCCTGCTGTGGCGGTGGCTGCTGCACCTGCGTCTGTTGCTGCTGTTGCTGCTGCTGCTGCTGCTGCTGATCGGCAGCAGATCTCAGTTGCTGGGCAATACCGCTGGGAGCAGTTCGCGGTGGCGGCCTTGCACTCGCGGACGGCGGGGCAAGTGCTTCATTACTCTGGGAAGTGGAACTCGATCTGTGTTTGCAAGAGTCAGAATTAGCAAGCTCTCCGGTAAACGTGCGCAATTGCAGCGCTGTAAACGGTTTAATGGATGGCGTGTTCCGTACCCTCTATTGCGCTGCTCCTCTGCACGGCGCATATTAAGAGCCATCATGCGCCAGGTCAAGTTGGACATGCGCTCTGCGTTGGGGAGCTGTGTCTTGGCCCGGGAGTAGAGCTTCCATATTTGCGTACCCAAGGGATCGTTCTTCTGCATCTCTGACGGAGACTCGGGGCTCACGGCACTGGCGTCGTTGCCAAAAGCCGCAAAAATGGGCTCGTCGAGCATGCCGCCCGGCGACGGCGCTGGCGCTGGGCTGCCCTCACGCCCCATATCAAAGTCCATGGCTGCGGTGGTCGTGAAGTGAAGGGCTCAGCAGCACAAAAGGGAACGTGCCTGCGATGCGACTGCGACCCGCGAACTCGCAGCGATGATGTAGCTGGGCCGGCGCGTGCTCTTTTTGGACGGGCACACCCCACGTAGCGGTATGTGGCCTGGGTCGGCCTGGGCGTGGACCACCTAGTTACAACTGCAGCCGTGCTGCTGCGACAACAAGGTAGGCACACTTTCCAGAAGGGTGGTGAGGGGGTTATGTGGGAGTAGTGTACGTTCGAGACGAGGTATGCGGCGTAATACAGTACAGCGCCGGCTTGGAGATCGAGTTGCTTTTGTTCTGGTCTGCCTCCACGGGGAAGCCCTCAAACAGCAGCACTCGGACCATCCAGTGAACGGCGCAAGTATTCATACGCAGCTTACCGCTGCAGCGTGCGACGGACAGCCGGTGGCGCTGGCGGGTCGTCGCTGGGTGCGAAGATGGGCCTGCTGAGGCCATGTGGGGACCGAGACGAAGGTCGGCGCACCCACGGAGCCCCCACTGGAACACCCTCGCCAATGAAGGCCCTGGCCTGCAGCGGGACCTCAGGGAGATGCTTGAACGTGCAGCCCGGCGCAGTGTGGACGGCCTCACCATCCTCGTCTAACGCGCGACTCGTTGCCAGATGCAATCTGCTGAGCACACGACACCGCTGCCCTGCCCTGCTCTGCGTGGGTGCCAGAGCTGGAGCTGTTGCGTTGCGCTGCGTCGACGAGTTGGTGTGCTGCGACAGTGCCAGACGGTGCGGCTAGCCAGAGCGGACTACTGTAGGAATGCTTGGACGCCTGTCCCTTTCATGCACCCACATCCCTGCCAGAGTCCCGTACCGTGCTGCATGGAAATTTGGAACCCTAGACAGATCTCTGGCGAGGCGTTCGTTCACATGTGGAAAGTTTCTCGGGTGCGCGCGCTATTCCAACAGGCACAGTTGCACGCATTGAATTGCTGAGCTTTCTACAAGCTGCTCCTTCACGATTGACCTTCTGTCAAAGCGCTGGAGGATTGTCGTTCGGCAGTCGCAGTCGCAGTCCCCGCCGTGTCGCTCCTTCCTCCAATGCAGATCTGGACGTCACCCTGCGACCGACGCCTGTCTCCCATTCCCACTTGGTACAGTCGTCCTGCACGACAACAGATCCACTGCCAACCGCCGGCTCGAGCTCACGGCTAGACACATTTACCGCGGTGCTTACTCTTATTGGGCAGTGACACCAACAATTGTTCGTTTTCGCTGCCTATAACGCCGCAGAGCGAGGCTAAGCCCGCCAACTACTGGTGTCATCTCAATAAAGCTGTTTGCAAGTGGTTGCGCGGCCGCAATCTGCCGACAACGGCACTCCACGAGTCGCAACTGAACACTGCGAGGGTCTTCTAGCATGCCGCTACAGCTGCCTGCAATGTCAACAAAGCTTTGTTGCGGCTGAGAAAGCAGCGTCGATGCCAGCTCCAGATCGTTCACTTTATTTATCCGAAGTAGGAACACCCCTTCCATGTACAAAGCGGAACGACCGCTGCTGCGTCACAGCCTTTCGGTGCCTTCCTACTTTACCCGATATTTCAACCACCTCAGGGTCCTTTAAGAGTCTCCACTGCTCGCCTGCTCCATCGCCGGTTGCGCCCATAGCGTGCAGCACGTCCCAAAGGCTGGTCAGAGCATCCTCACCTTCCGACAGCGCTTCTGGACGTCCGACAATGCTGCTTGCAGCACTGGTCTCGGCAACGGTGCCTTTGGTAAATGTTCATCCACTGCCGGGACTCTACCACCCGGAGATCTGCTCCGTAGAAGGGCCTTTTCGTATTGGTATTCATTGCCACGATGAGGATAATGACGATCTGCCTTTCCATACACTTCGTCTGGTCCTCTGTAGCCTTTGAATACCGTGTCCAGGCAGTACTGTGCTCCCAGGTGCGCGCCTCACATTGCAGGGGAGATGACGCAGGATGTGGGGCCTACCTTAATAAAGAGTTACATGAAGCGATTGGGACTCAGCCCTGGGTGCAACAACAACCCACTTGTGGCTGCGGATTTCATCGTGGCCTTGTCGTTATGAGTTCTAATCCGAGCCCAGTATCGAATTCCTGACCACAGGGCTGGATAGTGGGTCATACTCCACCGCTATCTGTGAACATGTCAACTACATACTCATCGCATTACGGCAGCTATGTATAACGACTTTACAGTCGCCTTGGCGTTCATTGTCACAACAGCGCGGAAGGACGGTTCATGATCGTCAGACGTTCTCGGAACATTTGTATTGGGATCCGCTGCCAATATCCAGTCAATCGTGAATGGTGGGCAATCGCCCAGATTTTAGCATTGCAATGATGATCTTTATTGTGCATACTCGAAACAAGATCAGAGACATACAAGACTACTAGAGCACTCTGCTGTATGCATATCTAGGAGGCGGTGGCGTTACGACTCGTCAGTAGCCCTGCGATGCTGGTGTTTGACATCGCGCATCTGCTAGACCCTTGTCTGCCGTGCATTTGCCGACGGCTCACATGTGACAGAGCGCGCCCAAACGCCATAGTTTCTACCAGCTTGCAACGACGTTCTAGACAACATGGACGAATTTGTGATCAAAGGCGCATGCTATGCAGCACTCAAATACAGACTTACGGTTGGAGTAGCTTCCGTTGAGCAGGATTCGATGCATATTGGGAGCATTACGACCCCCACAGCGCTTGCTGTCTTGGGAACTGGTGGTCAAGGTGCGTCCCTGATTGCGCAGGCCTGTCAAGCCACTTGCATCTGACTTGCATGGCACCGCAGGGATGCGAAGCCCAGATCAACCGACACGGTCCGCCAATTTCAAGTCTAGCCTGACGTTTGAAAGTCAACACCGAAGTGTAAGCCTACGTACGCATGTTAATTGGCGCTTCCAGATTCTGTCATGTTGACAAAGTCACAGCTCGAAGTATCAATCTCCGGACGATTAATCTACATGATCCAGGAGGTTATTGGAAGTATGCACTGATCGAGAGCATTTCCGGAAGGACACATCCCACATCCCACGTCGGGCGTCTACCATCCTACAGAGGACTTACCGCCGAGACCGCAGTTAATATTCCGTTCCAGTGCATGCTTGTGTCAGCCAGTCGAAATCGCCACATAATGCAGGTATACATCCGATCCCTGTAGCAGGCACGGGATGCTGTGGGGGTGAGATACTATGGTACGTGATACAATTTGGAGTCGCACGCGGATTGTTGGAATAACACTCGTGAATCTGCATGCTGGTGAGGATCAGCATGTGGGCGAGTGGAGAGACACACGAGCACCGACGGGCCTAACGGAGACGACGGGACGAAGGGGGCTTGCTCGCGTGCCTCTGTCCTGGGCTGACGTGGATACTCGAGCGTTTGGCCGCCAAACTGGATTCCAAGCAATTTTGTTGGCCAGTCTGAGGCAGCTCGTTCAATAGCGACGTATGCTTTGGGTTGTTGGACCGGATGGTGCGGCGCTACCTGGGGTACGAGTCGGTAGTCCGGTACATCCCGTGTTGAGATGCGAGGTTCCAATGTTGTGCGCGTATCGCCTGAACGCCTAAGCACAGTCTCGGAGATACCGCGACGAGGCTGGTATGGCATGTTCAAACCAGCGTGTGCAGCGTTTGGTCGAGTAGACAGACCCAGTATTGATATCGCTGAAATCCGTCAGGAACATCATCAGCGATGCCATCAGCGATGCCATCAGCGATGCCTCTGGGTGTGTGCGTCGTCGAGCAGAAAGCTGCACGAGGTCGGGTGCAGCAGCAATGTCAACTTGGCAAACATGGCGGGTTCGACTTCGACTTGGACTGTCAACGGCGGAGCGGAAAAGGGCAAGCGGAATTCAAGTCGGAATTGTGCAGTACTCAACTCCAGGACATAGTGAAGGTGGAGCAAGGCAATCTTTTATACATTGCCCGCCGAGCAAAGCACGGTGAGACCATGATCGACCATTTTTGCGCCATGATAGCGACATTGCTTAGCGGACCTCACGGTGCTCGCGTACCCTTACAGAGTGAAGATGTTCACGCCAATGACAAGAGTCTGTGTTACTATCTGTGAGCGTTTGGACCATTCTTCTGTATTGTCCTTCCTATCGCGGAGTAAGTGAAACCTATCTTATCTTGGTAGGTGCGCACACGCGAGGGCGATGCGCAGCAGCTGGATAACCTGGAGAAGCTTCGCCAATGAGAGGCAATCTGGGGTAAGATCACTGGCCGATAAGACGCTGCGGACCTTACTCCTGCAGTACTGGATCGCTATCCAGAATCTGAGGTACAGTACCTATCAGACAGACGGCGCAGTGTCTGATACATTGCTCAAGTGGCCGCCGGCGAAGAAGGAGATGCTTTGTTCTGAGTGATCAGAGCAGAAATGTGCGTATTCAAAAGTAATTCTATCTGCCCCCACAGGGAGGCGTCCAGCGATGCCACGTGCTATCATAGCCTGAGCGAACAGGAGTTCTGCGGGCCTCTACGGCAAAGACTAACAATCATGGCGCTGCGCTCATCATCCTTCATTTGCTTCTCCGGTCATTGTTGCCCTTCGACCATCCAGCTCCAGTTCTCAACCCAACGTTCTCCCGCGCGCCGATATCTCAACCCTCGAGTGCCATCGTTATCTTGGTCCTGCACGGGATGGTGCCGTTTTGTGGCAGATACGGGTATCGCGGATATCGTAGTTGGGCGCGTGGGACGGCGGTCTTGGTCTTGATGTAGTGATTTCAACAAGCTGCTGTGTCGCAGTCTCTCACTTCTCCTGTTCGCGGGCGCCTTCTCTGCCTTCGCCTCCTTTAACCGTCTCTTCGCCTAGGACTTTGCTCGCCGCCATAAACCTGCGCGATTGTCGTCAGTGGGCTGGCAGGCTACCAAAGAAGGTGGGTTGCTCACATTGCGCCTGAGTATCCTCCCAGTGCACGCATATCCTGTGCCTGGCCCGCGGTCATGCGCATCAAGCTTTCGAGGTCCGCCATATTTGCTGTCAACTGGGCAAGCTGGGCCTGGAGGTGCGACAGCTGGCGGGGCTTCTGCGAAGGCACACTGCTGATGCGTGAGGTACTGGGTCTGGAGTTGTGCGACATTGTGGAGAAGTGCTGAGGTCCCTCGATCTATCTTGCGCTGGGACGCACGATTGTTAATCAAGGTAAGTTTTGTTGTTTGTTGTCAAGCAGAACAAGCGGGGAAGCGCGTCAGGACTCCCGCGGCGGACCGGTCTTGGCTCTTCCGCCTGAGCTCCGTACTTTTTCACCCTCACACCACGGTGACTGCAAGCAGCCTGCCATTGCCTAATCACACGCCTCTCCAGCACTCCATACCATGGCCACACCGCAACTGCAAGCCGTCCGCAGATGGGTCATGACTGGCTCCGTTGCGGCCATCACCGTCGTTGGCACCGTCTATGGCGCTGGGTTGAAAACCGACCAAGAGGTCAAGAGGGTATGGTCTCACCGCTCTGTTCTCCACCTCGTCCCCGAATACCATCCAGCTCTTACTTCATCGCGTCGTATTTCAATCCAGAAGGCTGTGATTGACTGACAGCTTGCAGGAGCGCAAACGTTACCAAGAAGCCGATCCGGAAGAAGTCATCGCGCAACTTCAGATCGCACGCGACAACCTTGTATTGAAGAAGAACGAGATGGAGAGGAAGATTGCTGCATTCCAAGAGAAGAGAAAGGCAAAGGAAGTGGAGGCACTGAAGCATCGACAAGACCAGGAGCAGCCTCCCAGGTGAAGAGAAGACCGCGTTGCATTGCGAACTGGGACAAGCACGTCTCTTGAGCAGAAGTGTGCTTGGAGATGGCCAGCCATATCTGGGAACCGCGCGTTCGACCAAAACACCCAGGTCGTCTTTCATGCCATGTGCAGCGAGAAACGACCTTTCTGCGCAATCACCACACTGCACCTCCACTCGCAAATCCAGCGTCGGAACCGTCGAATCGAACTACGTCTCGCCCGTCTCGAATCTCCAAGATGACTGCAGTTACCCCTCGCCGTCCCCATTGCTCACGCCGACATGAAAGCTGCCCCAGAACGGGCCGGCTCGAATCGCAACTCCGAAGTATCCATGGCTGCCGCATAAAGCGAATCGCATCGCAAGGAGCCGCGCACGCTTGATCATTCGCGCACGCGTTGCACCACACAGTCTGCAGCGCATGCGAACGCGGGTGGATTATCAATATGAACGTGCAAGACGTTATCTCCCTTATCTCTCCTTGGCGCAAATCGCTCAATGAGCCCAGCTCTCATTCATCGCGCAGCGCAACAGCCTTGTCGTCGGGGGAGCGGAGATTGGCCCGTTGTAAACCGCGCGAACCACGGCTACATGCGCACTGCGGCTTGACCCATGGGGGAGGGACATTATTAGACGCGACACATTGTCCGGGGCTCCGTTATGAGTGGTTTGGTGCAGCGTGCGCTAAGGGTTATTGAGACACCAGGCCTAAAAATTATGAACTTGTACATTGCTGTGCTTGGAGGTTTGCAGACGGTTCACCCGCTGGGATATTGGATACCTCTGATTGAAACATGGGAAAATGGGCATGTGGGAATCCGCCGACTGTGACGAGAGTTGTTGGCCTCAAGTCGAGCTGCGATGATAACATGCTTGTACGACACCGGGGTACTCAATCGACACATGTGCTAGCTGTGTGGCTGGCCGTGAGTCTCACAATACTGCCATAACTTTATACGCGAATTTTAGCGTTATACCGTGCCGCTACAAGCTTATCTCTGTACATATCAAGATTCTCTTAGCGTTAGCTACAGCCAGCTGGCAATCGCAAGATCTCCTCAAGTTCGTTCTCCAGAGCTTCACGTTCGCGCTTCCAACACATGCAAGGAGATGTACACACCAACCCAGGTCGAACCCGAGACTCAAATCTCAAAGCACCGTTGTCTCCCGCCCGAACGCAACGCTACCTCATACTTCGATGCAGTTAATCCATACATGCCTGACTAAGTATCCTGTCAGTGAGTAGAAGGAGAGACAGCAAGGAGCCCATGAGCTGAAATCCGGATCATCTCTCCCCCCTCCCCGAACACAGGCCATCAGAATCCTCCCATCTCAGATTCAGGTCGGCAAGGTGTATCTGAAATCGGGAATGGGGTCGCCGTAGGCTGCTGATGGATACCCCATCTCGCCCTCCATTTGCTCTATCCGCGCATCGCGACTCCTGGAGCTGGGAGTCAGGACATACATACACAAGTGCACTCCCCGACGCGCGGATTTCAGAGGCCTTTGTGGGGAGCGGGGGTCGTTCTTGCTTGCGGCTAGGGGCAACGGGGAAGGGCGGAGTTCGGCTTGGGGTAAGGGGGTTTGAGGGCGTTGATGTTGGTGGGTTTGGTGGTGACTGCAGATGGGATGGCTGGTCGCCTGCGTGTGCCCGTGGATGCTGGACGTGAATGCGGACGGTGGGCTTGGGGGCTGAGTGGACACCGTGTTATGAGTTGATTCCGGGAGGGGGGGGGGGGGTCTGGTGAGGGAGAGTATAGTTGCAGAGGTGCCAAAAGATCAGGGCCAACGGGGGGTTTTCTTTGTTTTGTGCTGGAAGGGAATGGGTTTTGTTGGTGTTCCGTGTTCTGTTTGGACTTTGTATGATGGCGTTGTTTGCTGTGTACGGTAATACGCGCATTCACTGCGCCATGGCGACGTGGCGTCTCGATTCTAGTAGTTGCCGCCTTCGGTCGCTACTTTGCGTTCTTGACGTCAGCCACAGGGCTGTTCCTGCATGGTTTCAAAAGATACTTGGAATGGATCAGAGTAGCACGTTGCCTCATAACGGTGCTTTTTCAGATATCTGTGAAGGGGCGCTGGAGATTGTGACTGCTTGCTCCAGATCGAGTCCTTGGCCGATTGTTCGAAGCGGATTCTTTTCAACTTGTCGGATGGTTTCTATGTCAGATCTGGGTTTCGTCTATGTCTAGGTGGATGCTATCCGCGTCTTGATGCGCAGTTGCTGGTAACGCTGCAAGGTGTGATACCTCACATGGGTACCGGAGTTTACAAGCTGGTGCTAAAGAAACCTGCCTGCATTCACCCCATCCAGGCTGTCAAATACACATTCTCCGTTTGGCTAGAAGTTGCTATCGACGTGACTGGTGCGTTTGGGGAAGTGTTTCCCTGCGACCGAACTCCGTTTGCAACGCGTAGGGACATAAATATTGGATACGGAGACCTCTCCCTGACATCAGTTCAGCTTACCGAAAGGTCATCACCTAGGTCTTACCCTTTCATCTACGTGATAAACTTTTTGGCCACCCACTTAGATGCCAGACATCCTCGATAGAAGCTGTGTTTGAATTCAGTCTTCTAGTTACACTTGAAGTTCAATATTCAAGATCAGCTCTGGTGCATCATCAAGATCTGATGCCACCAGGTCATAGTGCAGAATACCAACGCTGAAATAGCTTGCAGTGTTTTCGACATGTTTCTTGCGTATCATAGTCAGAACCAAGCGTGCCTGGTGCTTCTCCTCAAAAGATCTTGTATGATAAGAGATACAAATTAAAGATGGACCTCTGATAGGGCCATAGAGTCCTTCTTATGAACACCTTTTTTATTGCTCCAAATATCACTCCCCTGAAATTCTTTCAGCCCTTGCGAATAAAAGTTCGCGTGGCGATTTCTGTGGACAATATAGATTGTGGAATTAAATACAATTGTGCTTCCTTAATGCTATCAAGCCCCATTTCTGGTTACTTGTGAACCTAAATTCGATCTTCTAGGTGTGATCTTCTACCCTATGCGCTGCGATGTTAGGATTGTCTTGCAAGTAAAGATACTGTGCGGCAATGTCTCTAGCAACAGAGGAAGACAAATGATCTCTGACTACAATGCCCTTTCTCACCACTTATATTAGGGTTCTGATTTCAAGAGTACTGGAATTCTTAATCAGGGATCTTGTCGAAATTCCAGGTCCGTGTAGTCGTGTGCTGCACCAGCATCTAGATAGTATTGTCACTGACGTGTTGTTCTCAAGCCGTTCAATCAATATCCTTGAAACAGGTTACTCGCTCTCATAATATTTGCATGTTCTGGTTTAAGCACACTATCAGTAATTTATCCCAGATGTTTCCCTCCTACACGAAGTACCAAACCAGTTCGAAGAACAGCGCGGGGCTATAAAGAGCGTGATGACCAAAAACGAAAACAAATAATGATGTCAATACACAGAACCTCCCGATGACAGAATAGCTTTCCTTTTACCAAGCCTCGTACGTACGTGGTAGCTCTGATACCAGATAATCAACAGATCAAGCTTCACTCCAGGCCAAAGGCATTTTGCGACCATAACTTACCTTATCAGATACTTCATCCCTCCCTGATGCTCAATCCCTTGTAAAGCTTGCCTATCCGTACGTCCAGGCTCTTGGCTCGCATTTCGTGTCAAAGATACTGCGCCTCAGCAGCTCTAGATAAACACTTCGCAGTTCCAAAGGACTCAACTACGAGGAAACAGGAGCAAAGTGTCCGTTTCTGCGTGTAGCCATCCCAAGAGCTGAAGACTTTTAGATCTTACGATGTATGGCCTTGAGGCCTTGGGTTGAAGGGAGACTTTCTAGTCTTCTTGCACTCTGCCAAGTGCCCACTCGAAGCCGACAAGATACGACATGCTCGGATCCCTGCTCGCGCGTGGACTCAAGATGTTGAAAATTGCAGGTCGGTCATATTTTATATGCCCGGCGTTTAAGATATTGCTGTTGCAGTGCACTTCACTCAAGAATTCAACGATAGCAGCACGAGTGTCCTTTTCTGTCGAATCAGAATATCTTCATTGTGCATCGTACATTGTAGCTGCAAAATGATTGGGAGAGCTTCGGGCAACCAGCTTCCTCGCCATCTTCGCCACGCTTGCAGAGGCAGTTGAGCTCTGTAGGGTGTGAAGGTAAGCTCTTATCTCTGGCATCGTGTAGTCAATACCAGTGTTCTGACGGCAAAGGTAATAATGAGAACGTGGAAACAGCTCACGGGTGATTGCCCGTAACAACCCATCGTACGTAGAAACGCAACCAAGCATCAGACGTCCAGACTGTCTTATGTGCCGGTGCTGGAGACTTGCACTGTAATCTTCATATCAAGTGCAAGCATAGCCGACACTATGGACAATCAGTTAGATGCCTCTAATCAGGCAGATCATTCGCAATTACCCATATACCCGATGCCCTCCATTGTCTGATCTGGCACGCTTGTGGTCATAGGGCATAACAATGGAATCTACCGATGCTTTGATATAGCATGATGTGAATATCTATCGATCATGCACGCCCTGAATCGTACCTCAGACTAAGGACGCCATATCCAGAGTTCTGTTTGCCTCGAGCTCGGAACTGCATACCGAGCTGACTCGTCCCATCCAGACTCAATACCCTGCGTGAATCGCGAAGCTCTCTTCAACGACCATGATCGCTAGCCCAAGCTCATTATTCGATCGGCTTCTCGTCGTATTCTGTGACCGGAGTACGCGTGGGCTCTGCGGGGCGGTCCTGTCGCTGCGCGGAGAATGTACTACATGCGGAGAGCGGTGCTGACTCGAAACCGCAGCCTTACCTTTTGAATGCATCGAGATGCTCTGAATAGGGCAAGATGTGATGGGACGTGTCTACGGCCGTACCTGGAAACCCTATTTACACCGTCTCGAGGCCCTTTGCGAGTAATCGCTGTTCGCTTGAGTCGATTGAAGGACGCACGCAACTCCATCTGAACGGTGTAGAGAGTTTCAAAGTATATTTCGTTCGGACCCGGGAGATCATCCGGACTGCCGATGAACTTACGATATTTTCGGATCCCATAGCTATTGGCACTTTTACTAGGAGTATTTTGCTGTGTGCCTGATCTCCACACACTAGTCTACGATGCAGAACAAAGGACATAAGTCAGTCTAGCCTCGACTGGCTCCACACTGGCAGACAACGGCATGTGGAGATTTTGTTTCGCATCGTGGCTTCTCGAAAGGTTCGCGAGCCGGCAGCCGGAGTTGTTAGGGCGAAGGTGAACCATTAAGTTTCCGATCAGAATCATGGAAAAGCTAAGGACGGAATTGTTTCTAGCCGCTCAGCAGTGCCGCCTCCGCGCGTTTGACGATGTGGTGCAGTATGGGGCCTTGTGATTGTCCCACAAGTTCCACATGGGGCTCTTGCGGTGTGCAGGCAGCCGCGGGGACCTCGTAGTTGATGAGCTGCGCTTGGCTTGGGTTGTACGTGGTTTCAGGGTCCAAGTGAGGCTCGCACTAGATGGCGTCTTGGCCAATTCCCAGCGGATCCCACATATCTGTGGATATGCGGGTGGCGATCATCGAGATTTGTCGTTTCTTGAAACCGCTTACGCATTGTGAAATGGACATGTCGATCCGAGAAGCGAGATCCACTATAAGTGACACCTCTGCTTGACGTTGATGTGTCACGGCCGATTTCTCATTGGCAGGGGGCCGGGCGACATCATTCCTTTTTCTCCTCTTGCCCCTCTTGCCTCCGAAAGCCACGAAGAATTTAATCACATGTTGCAAGGCAACATTTTCTGGTGTGGGAGCTGCAATTGGGTTTCGGCTGCCGGCAAGTTCCAGGTTGGTCCGGCTGCAGCTAGGCTCCCTAGCGAGGAAAACCTTGCGAGACCCGTTTTGTTCCATTGCGCTTCATACAACCTCGCCACTTGACCTAGAGGCTGCAGCATCATGGAAAGCAAACGACCATGATTCTGCGGCAGTCTTATCTAGTATGGGGATATAGTTTTTTATCTTCTGATATCTTTCATCAAAGTACAACAAGCCCGGCTGGCACAATCGGTAGCGCGTGAGACTCTTAATCTCAAGGTTGTGGGTTCGAGCCCCACGTCGGGCTTCTCTTTTGCACCTGGAACCAAGTCGATTGGATTGGTGGTCGTCGAGATATCGCGAGTTGAAGTTCTTGCTCTGGTAGTTGAGTGCGCGATGGAGGGCGCGGGCACTAGCGCAGAGCGCACATGGCTGCCACGAGCCAGCGCACGACAACATGTGTCGCGACAGCCTCAGATGAATCGCGCTTTCCATTCTTTGCCTCGATGATATCTTTTTTGTCTCGCCACAACAGTCATCCAATTGAACACTTGTAGCTGTTAGTCGAGCTACTTGTTGTGAAGGCATGGAAGTGTTGATCCATTGAGTTGGGGCTGCAATTCTTGGTGCATCATGCCAACCAATTCGTACCTATTTCCATTAGAACAACGTTGCTTGTCACCCTTATTCCCGGCACCTCCACTGTATATTGGGCTCTCGGCTGTCGAGCTTTTGAAATTGCGGCCCGTTTGCTTCCATGAGGGCCCACAACCCTTGTTGGCACGAGGATCTGGTCATGCTTCGTAGGAGTGCCTTCAGGCAGACGCCCAGCACGTGCATATGCGCAGCAGCAGGTGCTTGCAGGATTCAGTTTCGTCCTTGTCGCCAGTGATCGCTGCGAGGAGGATGCCTCATCCTCCATCCTGACGAGCGTCTTGCGGCTTCCTGATGTGTGCTTAACCACCGGTGAAGCGAGGTTTGCTCCGTGGAGATGATGCTGCTCAACTTCTCGCCTGTTGTTGGGAAGGCACCGGCTGAAAGCATGGACTTGCTTGGTCCCAACACTGTGCCAATCCTTCGATGGACGTTGTTATGGAATTGTCAGCAAGTGTGTGCGACTTCTTACTCCGCCAAGGTGCCTGCATTATTCTATATTGTGCTCAATATACTAACATGCGACTTTTTATGTCGATTGATTGCAGACGCCCTTCTTACCCCTATATTCTAGAGCTTTTACCAAGGGCACGCTGACCTAAATTGACATGTCCAACCGACCTCATAGAGCGATTCTTGTACGTAGGAATATCACATGATAGAGGTTTCCTGCCGAACATACGAGTTTGCAGAGGCTGGGAACGGCATAGACGAATACGAGACATGCTAGCCGCCTAAACGCTGTAAGCCGAGTCCTGGTTTCTCATGCACAACGCCAAACTTCAGGAGGGATCCTTCCAATGGGAATAACAAAATTGTGCAGACTATTAACAGGGTACTGCCAAGTCGGTGGACTATTCCGAGATGACCGGAGGAGCAAAGCTTTGTAACTATCTACAATAGACTCGGTAGCACCAAACTACATGGAAAGTGCCAGTCAATATGTATTAGCAAATGCCTCGGGTACTTGTGATTTTCCTACTCCGCGGCTCAAGTGGGTGTATGCCGACAAGCATTCGTCATCTGCTGTCGTGGGCAACGCAGGGACAGTGATCGCTTCATGTGGGTGATCGGTGACGCCAAGAGACTGGAGTGCAGGGTGCATATGTACGTTTACAACGGGTTACATGACCGACGCTGACAGCGCAAGCACCTGGACAAGGTCGCCGTCGTACTCCTACAGGATACGCAGCGTGGTGGCGGATCCTTTGAGAACTGAGCGTGCATGCATGCATACGGACGTTTTACGCGTGACGCAACGGGCGTGCGATTGGACGGATTATTGATTCCGTGCGTCGATACTTAGTGTCTGGTCGTTTGACCAGTGTAGTGGAGCATCCATTGCCTTGGGCCAGATTCCGTTGCTGGTCTACGTTCTGGATCATTTCCTTCACATGGCACAGCTGACTTGGAATATGAGACCGGGCGGAACGGAACGTGACCGAGAGCGACAGGCACGGGCTTGCAAGCAGGGTGCAAACGATGTCGATCGGTGCAGATTGCTCTGCAGCTTCTGGCGAGCTTTGCCGCGAAGAGACGCTGCCGAAGTTCTGGAACGATCCCCGGCTGTGTGGGTTCGGGTCGCCGAGCGGTGGTGCCGGTCTCATATGTTGTACTATGTAGCCGTTGGCGAAGGATGATGATGCTACGAAGAGCAGACGATGTGACCTTCCTGAACCGCGCCCTGGTGCACTTGTCACTCTAAGGCGTGGAGTGGCCCTCACCCACGCCATGACAGCATGATTCTAGCTTATGGAGATAAGTCGTAGGTGGTGTGGAGATGGATTGACGATAGTGGACGTGAGAGAGTGGGGATGAGATGCTCAGGCCGGATTTTTCCATCGTCTAGCTATGTTCGGCAAGCGTGATCCTTCGACTTGAACACTCGCAGCTACGCAGAATCCTTGCATGAACGGAGTGGGCACCAAGACTGTCTTGTGAGCACACAAACATTTCAAGGCAATGGTGAATTGTGAATTCTGGCATCCACTGCGCAAAGGCTAGCGTGTAGGCGCGCGTTCCCCTAGCGCAGATATCCGCGCTCCTGCAGCTGCTGAAGCAGGTCACACATACCCTTGTTAACTGCAACCTCCGAGGTCATACCCGGCTTCCTTGCTCGTTGCTGCTTAATCGATGTACGATATTCCTCGACGTCCTTTCTTTAGACACTGTCCAATTTCGCGCGGTGTCTCCCAGCAGGGTAATTTGCGCGGCGACCTAGGCTCGCCGCGGCCTTCCGATCCATCGACTTCATGCCCACGAGTCGTGAACTGGCGACAGCGATCACTGTCTTTGCCCCGGCGGCGACCTTACTTTGAAAGGTATGAGGCATACAAATGGCAGGCCTCGCTCCCGGCATTATGGTAGCGCGGCACTAATCACGATAGTGTTGTGTTATGCCACAAATGTCTCAATCTGTGGAATGAAGGATGGAGAGGTCAATTTAAGCGCAGCTGGGTGTTGTACACAGCGCCAAAGCGGGTCTTGATCTCCGGCTCACAGATTTCGGACATGTTTGATACTTTCCAGAATCTGGAGCGTGCAGCCGATATGATTGTCATTACCCCATGCTGGGATACATTCATCGCTTGTATCTAGTCAAACGTCAAAGAAACCTTAATTATAGCTGTCGGAGGGCCGTTGCGACCGTTAAGATTAAAAGGCGTTCAGCATTCCGGTTGGGCTCGGTGCCGAGGCAGCGAAACTATACGACGACAAAGTATTGGGTTTCCGGACAATTCTGTAAGAATTAGACGCGGAGCACACCCTCGTATTCGGGCGGTTCGGTGCTTCTTCTGTTCGTTCGCAGCCGGACCGCATCGCTTGCTTGCGTTGGAGATACAAAGATACCATCATGTACAGACGTGAGTCGTGAATTCACATAGCATGGATCGGACTGCAATCCGACCAGTACAATGATGAGCAAGAACGTGCATTGGCCAGAAACGTATACTTATCCGTGCTGTGAGTGGCCAATACAGGAGGATGTCTTTCCGGTGCATCCTTCAGCGCCATCCTGTGGCTTGCTACATGCGGGTGCATCGCTAGCGTGCTCCCATGAGCCAAGCCTGAGAGCATCCCACCCTGCTTGAGCTACGATATGCTTACTTATGCCATGTAGAGGCTATAGGCTGAAGACTGTAGTCGTTGAGGTATGGGATCGGATAACGAGATAGGATGGATGCTACCTTGCACTACGTGGCGATGCCTGAATGAGTGTCAAACATGTTGTTGTAACGTAAGATGTTGCAGCGATCAGATTGGCGCTCATAGCCAGTCTGATGGGACTGGAAGGACGCAGTCAGTTTCTAGTGCTGATGCACGCATTGATAATGGCCTTGGCACGAAACCGTATGAGTGTCAAATCACCATTGCAGCACCACCGCAGCATCGAGCCAACCTTCTGGAAACTTGCAATTCTTTGAATGAATGGAGGGTCAAATTCACCTCCCAAGTGACCCATGCTGCTTTGCCTTTTACGCTATAAAACATCATGCGCAACTTCGTATAACGCCTTGTCCATGAAGTAATCTCGGCTGACAAAGCCGCCCTATTTGTACATGAATGTGAGAAAAGAAAGGCTAAAGCAGATATCTGACTGACAAACGGAAAGCCAGTATACATAAAAAAATTCCGATGCGCCTCAGTTAAAACAATCGTGCAACTGGACAGGTCGTCCAACAGATGCACAAAACCGACGAAGATAGATCTTTCGTGTCCGCATGAATGGAGAACGGAGCTTTTCCATGCTCAAAACAATAGTTTGCGCCCAGGTCCCGGGGAGAAACGTGTCGTTCTATATATCCTTGATGCCGAGAAAACACATACTGCCAAGTGTATGATTATGCTCCAGAAAAATACTGTGGTACTCCATGCTGGCTGTAAGCCATGGGTGGCCCACCCTCTTCTTGGACTTGGTCCAAGTGCCCGGAATCGGCATACCACTGCCCACTCATGGAGCGACCAGGAGCCTGCATCGGGGACATCTGATTGTGTTCGTATGAATTCCAAGCTGGGGGGTAAAACTGGTGTGACTGGAGTACTGGCGCGGAGAGAGGCCCTGAGGTCGACCCTCCCATTGTTGTAGTGTGTAATAGAGGCTGACTTGTATCGATAGTGGAGGGGTACGGATAAGACGAAGTTCGTCGTCCAAATTCTTGCTGAATCCCTAGACCTTGACCTGCATACTGTTGGGGCAGTCCTTCGATGTTGCCGTATGACATTGACCGTGTTGGAGGTGGCTGAAATCCGGCTTGTTGCCCCCACGTGTGATTTTCGGGGTGGCCATAAGACATCGTCGAGCTTGTGCTCATCGTAGCTGGAGTATGCACGCCAGAAACCCCTGATTCACTCCCGTAAACGGAATTCGCCGTGGATGGGGACTGACGCCAATATCCTGCGTTCGAGTTGGGGCTCTCGGCAACCGTTGAGGAAGGAAGATAGCCGCTTGTTGGAGGCCAATGTGTATCTATCGGAGGGGGATACGGATATGTTGCATGTTGCACTGGCACTGAACATTTAGTTGTTAAACATGGTGACACAGACACAAACTTACCTCCGCCAGAAGTAGGTGTATGATGAGGGTCAAGCTCAGAGTCGCCATAGCCGTATTGGGCATTCTGTGCTGGAGCTGATCCACCGTGATAAAGCGCGTTGAAATCGCCGATCTTTTCCCCGACATGGGATGGTAGGTGTCGGGGCGACTGGGCTTGTGGTGTTGTGGGTGTGCCAGAGCCCAGATCTTTCACAGCACCGGAAGGTCTTTGCGCATCGGCCGTGTGTTCTACTGGGAAGAAGTTGCACTCTTTCTTCAGCCGTATGCAGTTCGAGCAACGTCCTTGGGGGTCATCTGGTGCCAGGAGGCACCGAATCTTTCTCCGTCGGCAGTGTCCTGTAGTGCCTTAAGTCAGTCGCTATTTTCGATTTGCGATGTTTGCAACTCTTCTGGCAACGTACCACATGCAACAGATGTTCGATGGTATCCTAGCTTGTTGCGCGCCTTGTTGCTTGTTGGCGACAGCTCGCCTGATGTTCCGAGGGCCAAGTTGCGCATGTGTGGCGTAGACGTGGATCGTCGAAGGTCTCCTGGCACCTTGCTCTTAGATGAACGCCTTTTTTTGCTGGGATGTTGTTGTGTCTGGGTAGCTGAGTCTGGTCCAGTAAAAGTATTTTTGAAATCGACAGAGCTTGCTGGGCTTTGGACGGAGTTGATATCTGGAGCAGGTCCATCGACACCAGACGTGTGGTTCGAAAGATTGAAGGACATTACGTTGCTGACAGGCTGGATAGGCAACGGGTGGTCTAATCTAAGAGCGGTCTTCTTCGCGCGGCGGTCCGTTCCCACAGCCATGTGCAGCGCTCTATTGTCGCAATTCCCAATTTTGAAAACACGAAACCCGACAGCGCATTGAAATATCCTGGGGGTTATATGAGCATGAAATGTTTAAAGTTCGGAAGGACCCACCATGCAGATGGGCACCTAATCAATATACGTACCTAGAAAGTCAGGCAAGATGACTTCTCAAACGTTGGAGACCGCACTAGATCGTGTTTTAAGACGGGAGCAGTTGGCGGAAGCGATTGCGGACGATCAACCATGCCATAGGCTATTAGGCGCAACGGATGTTATGGGCGGGAACAGGTCGGGTTAGGGCCAAACAGCAATGATGGTCCGGGTCATGGAGCGAAAGACCGAGGGAAAGAGGACGGTGAAGCACTGGTGGACTGGGATGTATGTAAGCTAACTGGCACGACCGCAGGGGCCACTTTCACAGCCAGCAAAGGTCACAGGCGCCAGAAGCAGAGCTTGCGCGAAACGAAAAGATTTAGGGACTTGACGTTGATTTTTGGGACACGCTCTCTGGCTGGATTGAGTGGATGAATAAAAGTGGCGAGGCGACACACGCTATTGCCATAATGGGCCTGTTGCGTTCAAGTGCCCAATCATCCAATTCACCAGAGGATTTTGCAGGCATCCTGGTGGCTTGGCCTCCATAAGACGATCTTGTGCCAGTGTGGAAGGAGGGATTAACAGATCCCTGTACGTGGGCTCAGACCAACTGATGTGCGGGATGGATGAAAGCTCGCTCGCTCTTACTAGGTTAAGGGGACCGTGCGGCGTCGTCGTGCTCCGACCCACGGACAGTTTCCCTTCCACCACATCGATGGTTGACAGCTAGGCCGATGACACGACGGTAGCCGCCGCCTAGCGTCAGCGGCGGGCGTAGTCCACATTGCTAGCTTGACACGAGTCTTTGTGCCCTTGAACCTTGGGTGCACTTGACAGCAGTCTTGGTACGAAAGTAGACGGGCATTGCATCGCACCATGTTCCGAGGCGTTCATCTGCGAGGCCCCACATGCCATGCCAGTATGCTGCAGGAGCCGGAGACAACAATTTAGCCTGGCTCTGTGCGCTGAGACGAGGCCTGGGGAACGTGGTTGCTTCAGGGGTACCTTCAATCAACATCGCTGGATCTGAGATGACGAGGACGTTCGTGGAGACAGGCCCGAAATGCCTGAAGCCATAGCTGACGCGCTTGGTGGGGACGCACGAATGACAGCGCAGGTTGCAAAATCTGTGACGTTCCAGCGCCGCGCAGACGACATGTTCAGCAGTCATGGCCGTTGCTCTGTGCAGGCCAGACGACTCTCAGAGTCGTTTGAGCTTGAGCTTGAGCTTGAGCACCGCCAGCAGTACACAGGGTTCTCGTTGGCGAGACTGGCTGGCGCCGGCATTTGCAGCGAAAACGAATACGCTGCGACAGATGGCTTCAGAAAAGGAGTCCTTTCTCCACACCCGTTCATCTCGCTAACAAAGTAACCTGGGAAGGCCTTGGTTCATTTCCACTCGCGTCATCGTTTTCAGCGACCTGACTTGCTGCTGCAACTGTCGCACAACAGATGTCACTGGCTGCGGCGATTGGTGGCGCGCGCAATTGGATGAATCGCCAATATTGGAGCGCTGAAAAGGCCAACAAGAGGCCTGACCCAGCAGAGTGGCTCCTGAAGACGTGCATGACGTCCATCACGCCGAAGCCTGGGCGATTCCATAGATGGCAATCGCACGTGGGACTCGCCTGATCAAAAGTTAATCGGGCCTTTATCATGCATCGCTTGCAAACCCGGCTCAAGACAACGCTCATCAAGTCGGTCACCGGTGATAGACGTTCCCCGACGGCATTACCGTCACGCCCCCACATTGGCGCGATGGAGCTATTCCCTAGGGTGGTGGCCTTACTGTAGACGATATTGCGGCGTTGCGCGTTCCTCCTCCCTGTTTGGAACGACCTCTGCTGCCAAAGGAGCCAAAGGATCGATGGCGCACATCTTACATAATTATCCAAGAGGGTGTGAGTGCGACGTTGGACGGCGTGTATGCACGTGTCATCTATCGCAACGCAACTCCGGCACCTCGTCTGCTTCGTTCCTGCAGAGCGTCTAGCTTTGTTCTTGCTGACTCGGTATTAGCTTCATCATTACCAGGTCGTCGGGTTTCTATAGCCGACGCTCACGAAGCGCGCGAAGAGAAGTAAAGTGAGGCTTGTTCGAACATGCAGTGTTTGTGCAATGATTCGTATTTGCCCCATCCACGCTGGTTCTGGCTCGCTAGATCCGACTTCTCACGAGCTTCGCACCACTGACCGACGCTATGTACAGTAGACTTGTCCATGCGTTACGCTGCACATTACATCGCGTCAGGTAGGTCGCTGCTGGATATGGCGGCTACAATAGAGCCGTCAACAGATACTCAACGGAAAGCCTAGCCAGATGTGCGTAGACATGCCATACCACGCGATCACCAACACTAGAGCATTTCGTCTTATTATAGTCAATGTAGACGACTTACAGCACCTCAACTCGGACCGCGAGTCGCTTTCGCCCATTGTCGCGCCACGCCTTACGGGATTGAGGCCAATCTTCGAGGCAGATAAAAAAATCGGATTTACTCCATCGAGGCCCTCGTACGAACGCTCTACGAACTTCAGCTGGGCCAGGCTTCAAAGCAAATTGACGATCACAATCGCTTTCGTAACCCCTCGAGACAGCTCCGTCTTGCACCGTACTTAGGTTGAGGCGCTTGTCACCAGAGTCGAGATGATTTGCGCCGAACAGCTGCAGATCCCCCAATATGTAGCATTCAGAGTCTGCGAAAAATAGGTACAAGAAGAACATACTACCGCTTCACCATGCTGCAAACGTGTTCAAACGCCGACGTCGCAAAAAGTTGAGACGATCGTCGCTATGTACGCGTACATCTCGGCCGGGCTTGCCTTCAACTTGGGTAAGATAGTCAGGCACTACTGTGATGCATCGTCACAAAATTCAAGCATCTCATAATCTCGCGTTGTAAGCCACTGCACTACTAACTCACATGGCTACAGAAAGCTTATGGCTAGGCTGCTTTCTGGGTGGCAAAGGGCTGACAGCCGCTATACAGTCTACAATATTGACCCTTCCGATCAGAAATGCAGGTTTTCCATCGTCACCTTTGCGAGGAGCCGATACGGGTACCAAGATCCGGCGACATACTATGGACGCTACTTCAAGCTAAACCATACATTTGGATCCGACACAGACGTGAACACTGTACATACGCTCTTCCAGCCGCAGAATCAGAAACGATACCCCGCCCGGCATATGGAAATGCCGCCTCCTAAAGCCAGGCTCCTTCCGCTGGAAGAATTGCACCTTCCACCCAAGAAAAAACACATTTACTCCTATTTTCCCGCCAATCTAGATAGAACCCTTATCGTGGGAAATATTGCTGATCCTTCTACATGAAGCTATACCCCCGT
Organism: Curvularia kusanoi; assembly: GCA_011058905.1. Taxonomy (NCBI): domain Eukaryota; kingdom Fungi; phylum Ascomycota; class Dothideomycetes; order Pleosporales; family Pleosporaceae; genus Curvularia; species Curvularia kusanoi. The sequence goes on from SWKU01000003.1 coordinate 1,627,169, forward strand.
CACCTAACGGTACCGGTCACGCTAACAGGAGTATAAAAGTTGTGCTTGAAACAAGTGGTGATATCGGAGTAGACTCCGAGCATTTTCATGACTGGTTGATGGGACGCCACAACCGATCACGATCTGACCACACTGTTTTTCTGCAAAAGTGCTGCTAAGACCGTCTGCTAACCACGCGCTACTGCTTCAGGTTCGCCTGGAAGATAATCATCCGGTAACAAGGCTTCGGATAGCGCCTTAGCTCGTGGTTGCACCGTTTTCCCGGGCCTTCGCGAGTTTAACGCCTCCAAAGAGCTTTCAACACTAGTATGGGCGGCGTAGTGGTCCTCAGGAGCTGTCGGAGGCATCAATTGCGAACCGTCACATGCAGTGCTACCAGTGCTTGCATGCCGTCACTTCCATCCTTCAGAGGTTCCCCTAAACGCAGCAGTCTTTAATTATGTGGCTGGCATGATATGGCAAACTCCGAAGTCTCCGGAAGTCCGGTGCACCATTTGGGCCAAGTACATATGCATCCCAAAGGGTCATCCAAAGAGGACCAAGATACCCCCTTGCTTGGTAATGCGTTCTCAAGAGGGTTTGTGACTACGATTGAAGAGTATCGACGTGCCGTTGACGAAGAACTTGAGGTCGATATACACCTGAGTGTCAACTCTCCCTGCAAATCGCGCTGAAGTCGTTCGACTCTCAGAACGCAGGCACCATCTTGGCGTGCACCTCGTACATTCAACAATGTCCAAGTCCGCGATGCCTCCGAGATTTCGTCTACTCAGATGCACGATCGACCGGATTGGTTCAATCCAATGGATGCAATTCCGCCATTCTTCCTCTCCTGCAGACACCACATAAGGCAGTGATCGTCGTTTCGCTACCGATAGTTGATGTTTGTCGAGATGTGCATCTTCAAAAATTGTACCCTAATCAGGGTAGCAGACGTCACAACGCGCCCCACTTATAGGGCTCAGACCAGAACCCCGCACATTCAATAGCTCAAGTCGCAGTGTCTTTTCACTATTTCCCTTGGTCAAAGTAATTGGCTGCACGCCTATCGATCTTGGTTGACTATTGTTCGGAAGTACGCCTCCGTGCTTGGTGTGCGGCTCTCAGTTGCGATGCCATCGCATCCTCTCCATCTGCCGGGCAGGGGTAGGCAATTGCCGTCAGCAGTTGCGGGTCAATAATCCCCTGTACTCGCTCTGCAGCTGCAGTGTGGCATCCCAGGATCCCCCTTGACGGAGCAAGCAAAAAGAAATACGCTAGACTGCCCCTGTTGCAAAGATGTAAGACGTCACATACGGTTCTGGGATGATTGTGCGGTATTCACGCGTGTCTAGCAGCGTCGTGTGCCTCTTGGGGCCATGCACATAGCACCAGTTGATTAATAAAGGATTTCGTGTAGGGAAAAGAAGGGTCTGGATAAGTTACTACCCGAAGCCAGCCACCAGACTAGGTCAACCAACAAAACGAGGCGTCGGTGTCGCCGCCGGGTCTATACCATACTTGCATTTTACCGTACCACAGCCATGAGGAAGCCGTCATAGTCTTTGTCACCGACAGTCTGAACCACCACGCCGTCGAGTCTACCATCCTTGCCAATGTTCTCTACCACGCGCCGCGCACCAGCAACTCTTGGATCGCTCGTGTCACGAGCAAGCTGACCCCTCCTCACAACATTGTCCACGATAACACACGCCCCGGGCTCACACATCCCAATAGCCGCATCAACATAGCTCCAGTTGTTCTCCTTGTCAGCATCAATGAAAACAAGCTGAAACCTGCCCAGCGTCCCTTGCTTGACCTCCCCAGCTATCTGCGGCAGCACCTCCACCCCAGCCCCAAGCCGCACCTGCACTCTATCCGCAACGCCCGCGGCCTCGATATTCGTCTGCGCGACACGGGCATGGTGTTCGTCGACCTCGATACTAATAACTCTCACCTCGGGACCCGCGTTTGCGAGCCAGATGGTCGAGTAACCCCCCAAAGTACCGATTTCGAGGATGTTCTTGGCTCGAACTAGACGCGCTTGCAGTTGCAGGTACTTGCCTTGCGAAGCCGACACGGCGATGTCGGGGAGCCCTTGCATGGAGGAGTTGTGCAGAGCGGCGGAGAGCACCTCGTTTGAAGGTGTGGTTGAGGACGCGGGATTTAGGTGGCCGAAGGAGTAGGCGTCGACTGCGGCCCAGCGCGCGTCTTGCTCGTAGGATTGGCCTTGGGCTGACATGGCGATGGGTAGGCTAGGGAGTGGACGAACAATTCAGAGGTAGGCCGAAGAGGGCTACTGGGTTGTAGTCAAGTAGAGCTGAAAGGTGAGTTATATCTGCTTCTCTCCAGATCGCCCGCGAAATCTGTCGTTTTTATACACGCGCTCTCGGTATGCACAACTGAGCGGACCCGTGGACATCATATCGTCCATCCCTCGTGACATTCGTTGCCTATCCAGCACAGCAGCGTCCGCGGCCGTATCAGATGGACGAGAGCCTGGGTTTAGCGAGGAGCTGCGAGGGCTTACGACGCATGTCCGATTACATCTCCGACTTCACCGGATCTGTACGACTCGCTTCAGTCAACGTAGTGATCTTGCGTACAATCACATGCATTGCTGCACGGCGATGCGAAGGATAGGATTAGCTTGCAGTGGTTTTTGTTTGACAGGAGGGGCATTTGCCTGGTTGCGCAGCTGGTGACTCAATGCGTATACGAGATCTTTTTTTTGTGTATGGAAAATCAACTTGTCTGAGTCACCTCGTCCTCAAGTCAGTCGTCGAAGGAAGGGTTTCAAAATGCCGTGTCTATAGTGTATTGTATTCGCGTTTCGCGCTGTGTGGTATCATATCGTAAGTCTCCGTCCATCGTACAAGCATACTGCAACCAAGCAGCCTCCCCTTTTCCTCACCTATTCTCACCCAGCCTCACCCAGCATGCCCATTTCGCATCTCAGCATCCCCCAACAGATCCCCCACGCCGATCCACTTGCGCACGAGAAAGGCGCCCTGCGGCTTCAGCTTCCTGTAGTACGCATCCTCCTTGCCCAGAATCTCAAAATTGCGCTTCTGGTACCATTCCAATCCCTCCTCATTCGCCTCCCACACATGCGCCGTTACGCACTTGACGCCGTGCGCGGCGACGGCTTTCTTGACTACCGCTTGGAGTAGGTGCATAGCAATGCCATGAGTGCGGTACGGCGAGAGGATGCCGATGGTGCTGATGTAGAGCTGCGAAGACGGGAGCAAGCGGCAGCGGATTGCCCCAACCAAGCGCGGCTTTGCCTTTTCTTTGTCCTCGTGTGATGTGTTCTCCGAGCTGGAGTGCCAGAGTGCAATTAAGGTTATGCTGTGGTCTGGCTCGGTCATGGTCTCCTTGTAAAAGGAGTCTGGGTATGGAATCGGGAGGGTGAGGGCGTTTAGGTGCTTGAAGGCATCGAGGTGCTCGTGTGTAAGGGGCGCAAGCTCGACGTTCGACGGAAGAGGTCGCAAGGAGAAGAGCGATGGAATCAAGGAACTCGAGACGGGTATCGGAGGTACAGTGGTGGTTGAAGCCGGCTCGGTCGATGTCTGAGTCGAAGGGTTCTCTGATGTAGTAGGAGCAGCGTTGTTGGCGAGACCAATTGGTGTGGGCACTCTCGAGAGACTTGCCGGTGTGGCCGTCGCCGATGGACGGGGACTCTTCTTAGAGCGTGGGCGGGACGAGGGCGCCGAGAGAAAGTCTTCGGGTATATCATTCCACTGCTCTGTTGTCTTTGGCATGGGTGTAGTGGCTGAGGGCACGCGGTTCATGGGCATGCGGGGCGGCGCCGAGGCGGATTTGGGAGGGGGTGGAGGCCGTTTTGGCGGTGCTGATGCTGCTGGAGGAGGTGGCAGTGGAGGCTGAGCAGTCTCCTTGCTGGCAGCTGGCTTCTTCAGCCATCCTGACAAAGAGCCCTGCAGCATGTCTGTAAATGTATACGCGTTGTGGTAGTCTTGATGCCTTGCAACAATAAAGAGATGTAAAAGCTGAAGACGTAGGGAAGAAGAGATGGATATGTAGCAATGTGTGTATTGTTTACAGCGGCCAGCCAGGCTGCATGGTCATGAGGACAGATGTCTGTTGTTGAGTGCTAGACATGGCGTCAACTTTCTGGTGCATCCAACATTCCGCGTCGATCGTTGCTGCATGCGGCGTAGCGTCCGCAGCGCTCGGCCAAGGCTGAGCTCCGACTTCTCCCAGCAGCTGCATCATCGTGTTGGCATCCCGCACCTCCGGCAGCAGCAACATGGGCGCAGAGAACTCGAAACCCTCCTCGGAGGTCAAGCAGCATGTCTTCTCCACGTATGTCGTCCTCCGCGCCTTCAATGGCTGCCATGGCTGTCGCAGCGACAAGCAGCAAGTGACGTACGAGTGCTGATAAGTTTGCGCGCAGAGAGCATCCCGTCCGTTTCTCGAATGAGTTGGTAGACTCGCTGCAGAAGAACACCTTCGTAAGTCGCTCGGTGGCTGCAGCGCGTGACATGATGGATTGGGGCTGACGCGGGGACCAGACGGATGCTACGCGCTCGAAAGCGCAAGAGCTGGCCTACCAGGAGCGCCTGACGGCCGAGCTCGAGAAGCTGCGCGAGCAGAGCACACAGGACTTCTCCAAGTTCAGCGAGACCCTCTCCGGCGAGGAGCCCCAGCAGTCGGAGCCCTCCTTCACCGATAAGCTGGCCGACGCTACATCGTCCTCGTCCACCCTCGTCGAGAAGCAGAGACAGCAGGAGATGAGCCGGACAAGCGTCACAAAGGAGATTGAGCAGCTGCGCGCCAAGCTCGAGCAGAGGAAGAAGCTGGAGCAGGTCGACGCCGACCTGAATAAGGCCAAGGAGGACGTTGTCACATGCTTGAGGATGCACGACCGCCGACCGCTGGACTGCTGGAAGGAGGTCGAGACATTCAAGAAGGAGGTCGGCAGGCTGGAGAAGGAGTTCGTTGAGAGGACCATCCGATGAGTGCAGGTGGTGTAAAACGCCAAGGCACGTGCCTTCTACCCATGATGACGAGCCGGGCCAGGTTTGGGTGTGTACAGATAGAGGGGGCTTGTAAAAGTGACCCATGAGCGGCTTTCTATTACTTCACATGACTGCTCCAATCCAGAGCCGTCTACCATCTCGTTGCCAGGCAGCTGCACCTGCCCACCCTCATACTGCTCCTTCCCTTTCGCAGTGTTCTCTTATTCTCACACCCCGTCTTGTCTTCTTCTTGCGTGCTCAAGAGGGTTTCCATTTCGCATTCACCACGTCCCACAAACCAGCGTTTGCAGCCATGAGTGCCTGTGCGCTTTCACTTACCTTCACCTCGCATCACTCATAGCTCGCGTAAGCTCAAAGCAAGCGAAAAGTCTGCCGGCGACGGTACTTAAAACTCTTACCTCTCACCTCCTCTTCTTTGCAGAACTGAAACACCATCCCTTCCGTGCAAAGCATTAGTTCCTCATATCATGTCGGGCTGTAGCGCGCAAGACGCTATATATCTTGCAGACGAGGAGATATGTCCTGAACAAGATCTGCAGCACGAGGTCGACGACCAGATATATGGTATCTTGTACTCACATGCTACTCACATTGGGCCGCTGCCTGACATGTATCACAGCTTCCGAAGATGAAGACGAGGACGGGTACTTTGACGATAACGTTGGGCTCTCCGCTCCTCCCACACCAACTCCTCCATACTCGGCACCATGTCCCACCAAGATCGAGATATCTCAAGTTGAATTGGGAAGCGACATCATACGCTTAAACGACGTTGTTGAACTAGTCGGCGATTCACAGAAAGAGCCTGCAACTTTCCAGAGTGGCGACTTCCTACTGGTGAGAGCCATCCTTGAAGATTGGAAGACGAGAGTGTTTGAACTTCGAGGTTACCGATTGCGCAGAAACAAATATTACCGACCGATGTTTGGAAGTAAGACTCGCTATTCGCAAGATCTGCCCCACCGCTTACCTTTAGCCAGGCTCGTCGCAAGAATTCAACGATCTATTTCTGCTTTTGGACGTGGATACTCACAAAAACTTATCGCCGTGGATGCAAGGCCTAGAGACTGTCAAGCTCGAAGAAGTCCTCCGAAAGCGCAAATGTGTTTTTTCAACTATGAGCGCCGCAGCCTTTGGTGTGAGGCAAGTCAACGCTCATCGCGACCCATGCTCGAATAGTGTGTATAACGATGCTCAGTGGGTATTCCACATGGGAACGCTCATCGTCAGACACGTTCATATTCGAGAGCGTGAGAGAGACGGAACTCCCTACGGCGGCATTGTGCGTCGCTTGTACAAGAGGGAGATAGTCAAATTCTCTTCGGAGCAGTCCACACCACCTTTAACTCGCAATACAGACACGTATGGCGTTAACGCAGTTCCTACACGCTACCAAGCAAGAACAAGAGCTCAGTCTGTTGAGGTAGACGAGTCACCCAGGAAACGCCTTGAGCAGCTCCCAAGGAAGGACAGAGTATACCGCTTTGGAGACTGTTTCTGCGGTATAGGTGGAACCTCAGAGGGCGCCCAGAGAGCTGGATGGCACGTCGCATTTGGCCTTGAGAATGATCCGCACGCGATGGAGGCTTATCGCGGCAACTTTCCCGGTGCACTGCACTTCGAAATGAACGCTCATGACTTCCCGTTGAAAGCTGATAAGGACGAACACGGTGTAGATCTGATTCATTTCAGCTGTCCCTGTCAGTTCTGGAGTGACGCTCAGTGAGTGTTATAGCTGTATCGATTCTAATTGGAAACCGAGTGCTGATATTGAATAGCTCTGTTGAGGGTAAGGATGACCAAAAAAATATGGAGACAATTTATGTCCCTGATGCAGTCATTGCTAAATTGAAACCGCGCTTGTTCAGCATGGAGCAAGCACCCGGCCTCATCCGTCTTCAAAAACACCGATTACATTTCCGTGGTCTTGTAGGGCGTTTGCTGTCCAAGGATTACAATGTGCGGTACAAAGTCCAAGATCAGGCTTGGTTCGGACTCCCCCAACATCGCAGACGGCTGGTCTTCGTAGGTGCTAAGTGAGTCGTATTTCTACTTTCTTGAGAGTTGTTCTAACCTGCAGTAGAATCGGCACGCCCCTACCTCCGATGCCCCAACCCATATATGGTCCTGCCGGTTCAGGCCTGCAGCGATTCAAGACGATCGGTGATGCACTGAGGCCATTACTTCGTCAGGAGCTTCGACTTAATAATGTGTATCACCAACCACATTTGGAGCCACGTGCGAATGCACGACCAACAGATCCACATACAACTCTAGCCAATTGTGTGACAGGTAGTGGCGGAGCGAATGTACATCCTGATGGAAACCGAACCTTTACGCCCCTGGAGCTTGCGCTTATCCAAGGCCTCCTCCTCAGGTTCTTATTCAACGGTTCGAGAACAAACGCAAAAAAACAGATTGGAAACGTATGGTCGCCAACCTCAGCATACCACTATTTCCTTACATGGGCTGCGACCCTCGAAGCGTTCGACAATCAGTTGATTGAGGCGGAGGACGAAATCGATGATCTATACCAATTCCTAGAGCAAAAACAGGTTGATTTCGGCAAAACCCCACTGATTGAATTGGACAGATACATGCTAGGCGGCTCAAATTCGACAGTCAAACCCAGATACAGGTACATCTCTCGCCTTGAGAAGACCGTCGAGCCAAAGGTTCCCCTGGCGTTGTGGGGTCGCAGGAAGGACCTTGAGCCTCGTGCTTTGCCAGTCAAGAGGGCAAGGACGAGTCCTAGGGCAGGTTTCGATGGCTGCGTGGAGATTGATCGCCTACGAAGCTTATCCATCGCGCCTCGTAGCGTGTCTGTCGAGATTCAGCCGTCTAGACCAGGATCCGGCCACAGCAGACGTGAGAAGAAGCGGTCACGCACCGAGAACCCGTCTGGTCGAGATTACAAGAGGTTCCAGCCTCAGAAACGCACAAAGAGTGATTCAGCGTTGAACAGCTACAAGAAAACCGTCTACGAGATCTCTGATGATGAGGAGTAGCGGTGCTTCATTGCGAATTCCATTGCGAATTCCAGTTTAGCGCAGATTCTGCTGCATTTCAGCCGTACACAAGGCACTGAACAAATTGTACATATCTCTGCAAATTTTAGCAAACCAAAAAAATGCATTAGGTTTTATTTAGACTCTGCTACAGCTCCACTACAGACACTGTAAGAATGTGTGCTTGCTTTACAGTATTAGATTTGTAAAGCTGGCTCAACTTCCTTTCTATGCATTTGTTACAGACAGGTAAGCTAATTACTAAGATCCATGCGAATACATGCGGCCCACATCAGAAGATATCCCTTACCTCGAGAGGACGGCATCGACACTATCCAAAGGGAGGCTGCAGCATGTGAACATTACTTGGGTCTCATGCAGCACTCTGATGGCACGCTAAGATAGGTACTATAGATCAGGAACGCTGAAGAAAATATGAAAGCATGTGCTTACTTTGGGTTGCCGAACTTCTGAAGTCTGTTACATTGCCTCACTACGCTATCGCTACAAGGCGAGTTAAAAGAAAAACCTGTCTATATCTATATGCGAGTACTCTTACAAACATGGGTATCATCAGTCGTCAGCATCCCAGCATTAGCCATCTCTGCCCAGCAGAATCACTTCATGCTCTCGACAACGCGCCTTGCCTCGTGCACAACGCCCACAGACTCTCGGCGCGGTGCATCCAACAATATCGGCACAGATTCGTTCTCCTCGCCCTCACCATCTTCAAGCCCATCGTCACCAAGCCCCTCAAGCATAGCCTTGATCTTAATCTCACTCCTTGCAAAAACCGTCTGACACGCCAAAAACAACAACCCCCTTTTACACAGCTCCTGCTTTTCCACATTGAAGTTGAAATCCGACTCCGGGAAATTAAACGTCACTAACACATTCCGCACTGCCGCGAGATCAGCCACCGCCTTCCTGAACCGCGAGTGGCCCTCGATGACGTGGAAAGACGTCAGGATCTTCTTGACATCCAGCGTGTCGTCCAACCCCTCCTCGTCGCTGAAACCCGCATATGGCCGCGTGTCCGTCTTGAAGCTTAGACTCAGTAGCGTCGACTCGACCAGTGTGAGCAGGTGTGTCAGATTCAAGATGTACCGCTCTGCGGCGGGACAGACGGGCTTCCAGCCACCGACGCCAGGCTGCGTCTTCAGCGTCTTGGGGTAATACAGCGGATCGATTTCCAGGTGCCGGATTAGAGCGAGGTCCTTGACTTGCAGGGGGGGCTCGAAGGCTCCGGATCCCTCGTCGTCGTCGTCTTCATCGTCGTTGTTAATGTTGTTGTCGCCGTTGCTGCTTTGGTGAGGCGCAGAGGTGATGTAGAAGGTGTTCTTGCCGAAGAAGGCGTTCCGGGCTTCTGCGTAGATTTGCTTGTTCACCCGCAGGATCTTGGTGTCTAGGCCGTATCTGGTTGTTCGTCGGGCGAGGGTGCCTTTTAAGGGTTGGGAGGCTACGAGGAGGTAGTCGTAGATGCGCAGGCGTAGCTCTGGGGGGAGGATGTCGAGGAAGGGGGATTGGGATGTCGATGTGGATGTGGATGCCATGGTTGACATTGACTAAGAGCGAGTGGACTGCGACTGGCGCAATGGGGAACGGGCACGCTGCTGCTTCTGATGCTGCACTGGGGGAAACAGCGAGTATGTATGTTTGGGCGCGAGCAGCGTGGGTTTTGAATCAAGGCTCCACCAAGCCTTTTCTTTCTTCGCCGGTTCTAAACTTCGCATAGGGAGGGAGAAATGGCCGATGTTGGTCAAAATGATCTCAATATGATTACAAGATAAATGCCAACCAAGCAAGTCACCACACCAGCACACAGGCAAGGAGGACCCTTTGTACCTTTTCTTTGCAAAGCAAAAACCCCCCGGGCGCCCCAGACGCCCGTGTTGGCCCTGCATCCACAAATTGTCCGTCCGCTGGGAGGGCTCTGCGCCGTAGACTCGCCGCCCCTTCCCAAAGTGTAAGCCGTGGAAGTCCCGCCTCACATCTGACGCCTTCTCGTACCCAGGCTGCTTCACAGGACTTGCTCACTCGCAGAACTTACCGTTCACGAGCGCTTGCCCAATTCCACTCGCCCACCTGCGCTTCCCGAACCCACCGTTGCAGATCGCCCGCCGATCCCCTGCTAACGGAACCGCTCCGGGTTCTGTCAGCTGCTGTGGGCATTCAGGTAGCGTGTTTCCAGAAGCTTTCTCGAACGGCGGAGGAACGCTAGAGCTGCACCGAACAAAGGCAAGAATGCCACTTCTATGCGCCCCAACACAGAAAGCCCGCATAAGAGGTTAGGAACCTGCGGGATGCTGCGGCAGCGATGCACGGATTGCGCAGCAGTCGCGCAGCGCATACTCTGCCGCGTTTCAATGCTTTTGTGTGTTTCGTTTTGGGGCGCATCGGTTTCTGGCGACGGTGGTGTGGTCGCAGTGGTGGTTCGTTGGGTGAAGGGCGAGCCGCCGGGCTCGGTGCGGCTCGGCGACAGCTCTCACACATCCATATGCGCAGTCTCGTTGCGCATTCTGCAGAAACCCACTCCCCCAACCCGACCAGGGCCCAACGACGGGTAGGAAACGATGGTTTCCTGTGTGATGCAGAGTTTTGTGAGGCGGCCAAATCCCGTATTCCGCAGGCCCACCAGTCGAGCAGCAGCGAGCGCGCGCCCCTTCCGCTGAAACGGGAATAAGCTGCGTTTCCAATTCTCCCAGCCTCAAACTCTACGATGCGTTCTTCGACTCGCCTAGAGCCGCACTACGGGAGCACACGTGGGAAACTCAGATCGCCCGCCGCTGAGCGATTCAGCGCGCCTCTGTTCAGATAATACCCTTTTCGCACAACTGCGTAGGCTGCTTGCTTCCGCAGCGCCGTCCAGATGCCGCTATACGCACGAACTTCTGATGTTACCATCCATCACCGTTTGTCGCGCTTTCGCCCAGCCCAGCCCAGCCCAGCCCCCGACCCAACATCACACCCAAGCCATAATCCTTCCACGAGTGCCAATGCCAGTGCCAGTGCCAGTGCCCTTGCCCCAGACCCCTCCGTCTCAACAGCCAGCGACCGTGCATGCCCGTCATTGTTTCAGCCCACGAACCTACTCCGCGAGATGCAGATGCATCATGCCGCCCATGATGCCGCCATGATGCCGCCGCCGATGGAGCCATGAGCAGGCCGCCTTAGATTGTGACATCCGTCTTTCCCGGGTAACTAGCATGGAAACGAAACGGGACGGGGTCCTCATCTCGCGGACTCAACTCCGGAGGGGAGGGGGGCGCTCAACTCACATCGTGATCGCATGATCAAAAAAAAAACTAAGTTGTATTCCTGGGCCGACCAGAGGGAAGAAAACGAGACGGTGACGGAAGACGGTCCGATGCTATACTGCAGAGTCTGTGTTTGGCCGAGATGCGAGAATATTAGCCCACGGGAAGGAAGGCCTGCCGATGATGATAGAGTAATCGTCTTGCTCCTACGGGCCATCTCCGGATGTCTGCAGGCAAGGCAACGCTGTGGGCACAGATTACTGGTAGCGCTGTGAAGGAAGGTTACAATCACCGCCGTTGACCAGACTGCAATGCTAACACCGAAGGCAATACTGCTAACGTGGTCTTCCAAAATATGTGTCATAGGCACTGCATTTACAAGCGCATTTCGAGGAGTTGAGATTTCGATCATTATCATTCTTCGTCGATTCGTTATTCATCACCAGCCGTTACTGTCTTCACAATCAATCCGGGAACTAACAAAAAGCCCAAAACGTGATTTCCAGCCTACTCATACACCTGCTATGCTTCCTTCACTCGTGCCTAGTAGCAGACTTTCAATAGTCCTTTCTCTTGACAGTCTTCTTCCTGCGCTCAACCACAGGCGAACCGTCACCGTCAGAGCCAGACTCAGTGAAGTAATCATACTCTTCATGAACCTTGTATCCACGATCAGGCCGCCGGCTATCCCTGCTCCTGTCACGGCGTCTGTGGCGGTCGTCGCTGTCATACTGACTGTCGCTGTCGTAGTGTCGGTCGCGGTCATTACGGTCACCGCGCCTGCTATGGTCGTCACGGTCATCTCTACCCCGAGACTTTGAGCGGAAGCGGTCAATAATACTTCGGCTTCGAGCTCGCAGGCCGCCCCCGCTCTTTCGATCACGGCTGCGGTCACGATCATCGTGCTTTCGGCGTCGAGAACGGGAGCGTGAACGGGATGGAAGACGTCCGCCATGCTCTTCTTTGGCCCTATCGTGAGTTAGTCATCAATGTGACACCATAATGCAAGACTTCATACGTACCTTTCGACATTCCTAGTAGCGATGGCCTGCCCACCAAGGGCTCCGGCCGCAGCACCTGCTAGCATCGTCAGCCTACTCTTACCCGCAGCCCTGCCCGCGAAGCCTCCTGCCAACGCACCAGCCACTGTAGCTCCTAGATTCTTTGTCCGCAGATCCATGTCATCGAATCTTTCACGCATGTCAGACATACGTGATTTTTCGCGACGAGAACTGCGGGAATCTGCAGACCTAGCTCTACGCCGATGCTCTCGGCGGTCGTGCTTGGTGCTGCTACGGCGGCTGGGAGAGTGGTGGTCGTTATACATGGCGACTTGCTGGTCAGAGCCCCGGGGGTTGTAGGAAGAGTATCGCTGATCCTGCTCAAAAGAAGGCTGAGAGCGTGACTGCTGGCGATTGATGGGTGGTGGCGATGCGTAGCCATTCGGGACCTGGTAAGCAGGGTTTTGGGAGTTGAATGTCGCAGGATTGTAAGGTGCATAGGGCGCATTGACTCCAGTTGGGGGAGAGTTGACCCCGACGGGTGGAGGCGGAATTGGAGCAGTAGGCATAGCTACGGGTGAAGGAGCGTATCCAGGACCAGGAGTGTATCGCGCTGCAGATGTCGATCGAGGCTGATATGTCTGGCCTGCCTTCGCGTGCTGGATCTCCTCATATCGATGCGCCGCTTCATCACCGTAAGCCACTGCAGGTGGTGAAGTTCCATCCTGTCTGTTTATGGGTGGCTGTGATTGATATCCTTGATTGTAAGAGGGCTGATGAGAGTTAGTAGGTGGGCGCTGCAACACTGCCGCAAGCGGCGGCTCATAGGATGGAGAGAAAGAAGCGAAGACAGGCGTGCCATGACGAATATGTTCGGGCAAGTGAGGCTGCAATCCCACGAAGAATGACTGCGGTGCTGACGGTGGCCTGTTTAGTAACCTCGGTGGACGAGAGCCCACCGGTGTTGGATGAGGGGCCATCGCCGGCATTGTCGCACTTCGAAAACGAAAGGGGGTATTTACCTGAGATGGGTAGCCGCTTTGAGGCTGTGCCGACGTTGGTCGGTAGTCACCCTGGCTCGGCCTCGAAGCATATTCCTGGGAGCCGTACGGCGCATACTCGGAGGTTGGCGGTGGTGGAAAATAAGGCACCTGATCATGTCCTCGATCTGTGTGCGCCATATCTCTGTCGCTGTATTCACCACCTGTGTACTCGCTGCGTTCCTTGTCTCTTCCGCGACTCAAGCTTCTGCTAGTGCTCTTTCGGCGCCTGCGATCTCTTCTCTGTGTATCTTCGTCGAATTCAGATTCCTGGCTGCTGTAGTCCAAATGGCCGTTCTCAGGACTGTGCTCACGTCGCGATCGCTCACGGCTGCGACGCCTTTCGTCCTCTGGTGGTGATCGATTCTTCTTGCCCTTCTTCTTGTCTTCTTCCGGTTTGAAAAAGCCGCCTGGAATTTTCTCAAAGAATTTGTCTGGTATGCGTTCTGCGCCGTAGCCCACTGCCTTGAATGCTAGAACAGACATCTTCCTAGGGGCCGCTCGCCAGAATACCGGATGGTGGAGCCAGAGGAGTGACGTCAGATAGGCTGGCTGGTCGTGGCTGTGATTGGGCCACGCCCGGCGTTCCTACGGAAGGGCGCGAGGCTTGGTGTGGCAATAGCGTGTGGGTAAGCTCGTAGTCGAAGTTAGGTGTCTGTAGCCTGTGGTAAAGGTTGTGTGCAAAGAACAATATAGAGTTGAGGTGCGAGGGCGTGAGCCTGTGGGAAGGTTGGGTCTTTCTGTGCGTGTGATCAAGGCCAGCGTGGTATTATAGCTCACGTGGCAAGTGCGTATTAACGCGCCTCTGTAAGGAAGCAATTATGCAGTCGGGTACTTGCGCTTCGTCAAAGTCACGATAGTTGTGATACGCCGCGACAACAGATATGACATCATACTCGTCACCGCCCAGGGAGCAGCCGCAGATCCCCACACGGAATTAAACCACCTACCGCAGACGCGTTCCCTTGCACGAGGCGTATTTCCCTTACGCGTAGTGCGATTTGCATGCCAAAGTCCCGTCTAAGTGCGTGCCGAATGGATCTCTCTTAAGTAGGGAACTAGGATGACGTAAAGCCGTACTAGTGCGCTTCCTGTGAAATCGTGAAGCTTACATTCATTCTACAGTATAGGCAGGAATAAAAGAGAGCATCTGACGAGATGGTATCTACTGTGAGGCTTGCAATAGGCAATCTGTCTCTGTGCGTCGCGGCAAAAGACCCAGAAATCCTCCGGCTGCATTCATCAGTATGCAGGGTATAACCGTCCACTTCATGCAAGATGGGCCCGCTTGTGTGCTGTTCTTGTTCGCCCGAAGCCATTCACAGCGTTGCCGCCATGTACAATGACGACATGTCTGGAACAAAACCCCACCACCTTCAAGCCGAGGGCTGACTTTGCACAACCTGTGTTTCTGAGATTGACAGCTTGTTGGCCGCCCAGATACCAGCAATGATTAATATACCCCAAAAAATGGACAAGATGGCAGCGCCTTGCAAGTACAAGAGAGATAAAATGTCGCCAACGAAAACGTGAGAATACTATTTTAGAATTTATACGTATTGTGCCAGCCTGGGTGGAGTCTGACTGTAAGAAATTGATATAGACATGGGTATCATCAAGCTTCCACGAAAGAAAGGTCAGCTGCAGTGGAGATCTCAACGTCTGGAAAGCTCCGGTAAGACCTCAACGTACAGAAAGCCCTGGCGATCCTTCATACATCCTGGGGACCGCTTTGTGGGCTTCTGATTTCACCAGAAGGCCGTCCGGAGCTGTCAGGGACTTCGACCATGTCTTCAACCATAGCCAGGAACCTTTGCCTGTACTCGTCGCTGTTTGCGGTTATGCTCATTGGCCCATGGTCTTTACCAATCTTTAATGCATTATAGAGCTTCACCAACCCGGTAAATGCATGTGCTTGCAATGCGTCTTTTGACCAGAAAAAGTCCAACACAACAGCTCTGTAGACCCATCTTCCGTCACGCGAGACTACACCTGTCCGCCATGTCGAGCCGCGTCCCAGCGGAGTAGGAACCTTGTCTTTTCCAGAATTTAGCTCCGCGGGATAACGAACCAGGAAGAGCGAGTAGTCCACGGCGTTATTCTCCTGCAAGAGCTTGCTATCTCTAGCCAGCTGTGCAACGAGCTCCTCTTTTTGGTCAATAGTCACTCTGATCTTATCATCGAACTCATCGATGAGACGATCTTTGACACTTTCTGGGGCCAGCCTGCCACCTGCAATGTCTCGCTCGGGGAAGAAGAAGTCGTTCGGTTTCAAGTCATATGTCTCCCACTGCTTTTGTTCGCTTTTCCCACAGCTTGACTTTCCATAAAGTATGTTCTCCATCACTATATGATGACTCGGAGCGGTTCCAAGTATGGCACCAAGCGTCGTTGTCGGACAGTATAGCAAGTCTGTGATTCGGACAAGCAGAGAGTCCTTGTTGTATTGCATGTGTTCGACGTATGGGTCGAGGAGCCTTTGACGGAAGAACGACTGCTCGAAATGGCGTGGGAGTGACTTCACCAAGAGTTTCGTATTTGGTGTAGTAAAGAAGGTCTGTGTGTCATTAGTTGTGAAGCACAATGTACTGCATATACACGTACGGAACCAGAGTAACCTAAGTCTCCAACCGACTTCAGATCTGTTCGTTTTCCTTTGCTAGGGCTTCTGAAACTCTCCGTATATTCATGCTCGTCAATCTCCCACGATTCGTTCCTCAACCTCCGGAAGACTTCATCACGATAGCGTGCAAGCGTGAGCTGGAAGATAGAGAAGAAGGCAAGGATACGCGCAAGAAGGCCTGGTTGGGCATCGCCATCGCTTCTCACAGGTTTAGTAACGAATATAGCACGTAATATAGAAGTACTGATCAGGCGCTGTCGACGTGCCATTTTAGTTATTGTTCTTGTGGTTGCAACACTGTTGCGCGTCAAATCCAGATGTTTCTCCTCGTGTACTTATTTACAGCTGACGTCACTACGACGCTAGTCATCCGCGCTCTTCTTAGCACTGCGCTCTGTGTCTTCCTCGTGTCAACCATTCATTATCGAAAGTCGTTCCAGCCAAGACCGCGGACAACTTTGTGGAGCGACAAAGGCGACAAAAAGGTGGAAGCCTGAATGTAATAGTCACTAACGGCCGCCCACCTGCAGCTAATGCTTAGTGATCATTGAAGCAGGTAAAGAACCCGCTACCGTACCAGCGGCCGACACGGCATCGGAGCAAGGAATCCTTGCTTAGCCCGGGCCCAGAGCAGCCATTTCTGAGGAAGCCTCAGTACCGCATAAGCACCAGGCAGGCACTGTTATGTGAACACAGTGCCTAGACCCATTGTTCTCGCATTAGATTGCATAACGAAGCTACAACCTTTGAGCCTTGATTGAGCCGGACCATACATGATTCGAACTATGTTGCTATTTCCAGAAAGCTTTTGAAACCGCTGGATCTTGGTCTCGGAAGCTGGTCGAGGCTGCGAAGCAAGAGGCCCCTGGATACCGTGAACCACTGTGAACTATGGCTGCGCTGTAGCTATGCAGGACACTTTAGTCTGCTGTTTGCTGATTGATGCTGCAGCTGCTGCCCCTAAGTCGGTGGTCCACAATGGCACTGATATGTAGTGCTTGAAGCACCTAACAATAGCTACATGCCGCTCATATGTATGTCAAATGATCCTCGGTCGCTTATCGAGCAAAATCCTGACGGGCGAAGGAGAGATCCGTATATCCACCAAAGGCCCGTTATGTACCTGTTTGCATGTGCCACTCCGAGGTCTTGCGACAAATCAGACCCCAGAGAATCTCAAACGATCTCCCGCCCGGATCGCATCCCGCGGCATCAATCTCGGACCACCATCCTGAAGGGCAAGTGCCTCACGTTTAGCCGGGGTGACATTGGTCGAACTCTGTGTGAACCACTCAAGGAAGGGTCCAAGGCAAACTCGCAGTAGCTCGAAAGCCTGGTACTCTGGTCTCGCGGAGTCTCCGTGCTCATGCAGGTTCACATCCTAGTGGATATTCCCAATGGCTGGTCCAGATATCCAGCATATCCGCTGACTTGGACTCTCAAACCCTTCCAATCAACCGCCGCATCTTTCATGTGCGAGGTTCTCGTCTGGACCCTCTCAACGGCAGGCTGCCGAGCTAAACGTCCCGTTTCTTGCGCAGTAGTGTCTCACGGTCCACAAAGCCCTCATCCAAACGTCTTGCCGTGGCCAATTAGGTTTTCCACATTCGATATAGTTGATGGAGTACAAGTCATGGAGCTAAACTGTTGCATGTCTGCAAGTTTAATTCAGTCGCGGGCCTTACGGGGCTTGCCGCTGACACCTTTGTAGTCTGATTACCTCTGTTCTAGAGCTGCCATATAAATCAGCGACGATGCCTCCGTTCAGCGCCTGTCTACTTAGTCATTCTTGGTGATCTGTACCACACTCAGTTCTCATCTCCACAGCTTTATACGCTGAATTGTTCCATAAAATCGCAGGCTGATTCTCAAGATGGCTGCCGTCGACGTTCAAGAGATGCCTATTCAGGAGCCGGCTCCTCCAGCACTCCCGGATTACCTCACCGACCCTGATGCTGTTCTCAAGGATACCGAGGTTAACTGGCGGTACGGAAGGGCACCGGATTACTCAAAGACAAGAAAGGTCTTCTCCGAAAGTAGGTGTCACAAGCAACGCCATCTGTGTCACCAGACTCATCGTGCATAGCAAAGCAAAAGTCGCACGAAGCTGGCTCCCTCCCTGAACTTGTTCAAAACCTTGTCAAGAACTGGGAAGTGGAAGCTTCTTTCAAGCCTACCCTCAAGGACTGGCGCACTATCGATCACGAGAACTACTCTTTCGCCATCAACGGCTCAGAGCCAGAAGGCGCCGAGGCGATGCTAAAAGTCGGCACTTACAACGCCATCATCGCGCCGAACGAGTATTACTCGCCTGATTACTCAGACTTTGCAAGCAGTCACAAGACCTTCAAGCGTATGATGCCGACCTTTGCATGGGAAGTCCTTGAGGTGTACAGTGGCCCTCCAACAGTCAGCTTTAGGTGGCGACACTGGGGAGTCATGAAGAACGATTATGTTGGTATCAACAACAAGGGCGAGAAGGTCACGGCCAAGGCTCATGGGGGGCCGATCGATATCCAGGGTGTCACGGTTGCCACTGTTAACGACAAAGTGCAGCTACAGTCCGTACGAACATGGTTTGATCCTATGGACATGTTCAGGCAGATCGCACCTGATGGCGTTGTGAGGAAAGAAACTGTTGACAAGAGCATGACTCCAGCAGATGTTGTCGATAGTACATCCAGCGGCGCAGCAACACCAACCACAGCCACTACGGCAACCACTAGCGTTAACGAAGCGCTCGAGGCTATGGGCCTCGACAATACTGCAGCCGCTGGCTGCCCTTTCGCTGCTAGTGCTAAGAAGCAGAATGGTGAGACAAAGCTACCTGAGGGTCACCCAACTGTTCAGGAAAAGATGGAGCAGGTCGTGGCTGAGTCTCGCAATGAGAACGGTACTATCAAGACGGAGCTTGATCCTGAACAGCATGGCAAGTTTGATCCAGAGGTTGCTGAACATCCCCTTATGCCGGGCGGCTTCCGTTGAGATGTAGGCTCGGGGTACAGATTAGTTTTCTTAGAGGCATTAGTCGTGTAAAGCAAGATGTGCTTTCATGCGTGTACAGATCAGCCATAGAATTGTTGTTCCATCATGACGCGAACCAAGTTAGACTGAGTGGCACAACATGTCCACATGCATCATGCATCAGGTTTCAAAAGACACTCCATACCGTTCAAGTTCAGTCTGGTCCAACGTGAACGTGAACGAGACAAGGCACATGTCCTGGTCAAGCGCCCAGAGATCCTTTACAGCTCGAAGAGAGTTCCCAATACGTGATTTCCTAGATGGCAGTACGCAAAGTATGTGAGCATGGGTGCCTTGACGGTTGTGTGCATGTCCGAGGCCTAGGTCACTCCTGGCCACGTGGGAGCAGCAGAAGCTCAGCAGGAGCTCCAGAAAGACTTGAAGGTCGAGGGAAGCATCAATCCAGCTTGCGAACTACATGGAGACAACGTGTCTTGCCTGTACTTCTCCTGAAGTCGCGAAATTGTGTTTGGGTAGCAACTGGAAGAGCAACGTAGCGGTTGGGTTCTGGCAATGCACAGCGAACCCTTGTCATAGAGCGACAGTCAGCCAGGTTGTGCAGCAACATCAGCATCACATAGACCTGGAAGATTCTATTGCTGCTGGGGTTGTCAGATGTGTCTTTGCTGAGTTTGAACGTCTTCACTACGCTTCGCCTTGGCTTGGCTGACGCGCTGCCTACCAATCCAATCCGGGTTTACGGGCCAGTCGGGATCGAGCAAGAGCCGCAGCAGCCCTCAGCAACGCTGACGCACCTTCGCACCCAAGGCCGAACACAGCCATAATCCCCAGCTTGTGGCGAGTGCAACGCGCGGCGAAGCAGCATCCAGCCATTGCACCCCAGCGCCGCAAGCCCGGCGATTGAGTGCGACGCCAGAGCATTCATGTGCTGCCTGGCCGGCGCATAGAGCGTAGAGCACCACCGCCCCGCCGAGCTGGAGACACGACATCTCGAACGACGCACGCCCGTCTAACTCTCGACATTACATTCTTAGCGCACCGCCGCCATGCCCTCAATCCTGTCCGACGAGGACAAGCTGACGGTCAAGCGCACCGTTCCCAAGTCGGCCAACAAGATCCACGCCGTCGCCGTCGCCAAGCTGTATATTGCCTACCCGGACAGGACCAGCTGGACATACACAGGCCTCCAGGGCGCGGCCGTGCTGGCGAACGATCTGGTTGGTAACACCTTCTGGATCAAGCTGGTCGACATCTCGGTATGTGTGCACAGTTGCCGCTTGTATGCAAGGTGCGCTAACATGACATATTGCAGTCCGCCAACCGTGGTGTCATCTGGGACCAGGAGATATACGACACCTTCTCCTACAATCAGGACCGCGTCTTTTTTCACACCTTCGAGCTCGAGGACTGCCTAGCGGGCTTCTCTTTCGCCGACGAAAAGGAGGCCAAGACATTCAAGAAGAAGGTCGACGATCGTGAGAAGAACGCGCACAAGAACACAAAGAACAAGCCATTCGGCGCTGCAGCAGGGAGCAGCGGGCCGGCCACAAATGGAAAGAGTCATGGACACGGGCTCCTGGGAGGCTTGTTTGGCCACAGGCATTCGTCAAACCCAGCGCCGCCGCCGCAGTCCATGATCCCTCCGCCGACCATGAACGTCGTGTCGCCCACGCAGAGCAACTACTCCAATCCGACCAGTGCAAGGAGTTCTGCCATCGATACCACAGACCCCTCGTGGCAGCCTCTGCTGAAGGAGCTGCTGGCAATGGGCATCACCGAGGACCAGATCGAGGAGAATGCAGACTTCATCAAGCTGTATATTGAGCAAAAGAAGCACGACGAGAAGGCGCAGGCTGACAACGAGGCAAGGAGAGCTAGAGCGCCCCCGCCACCTCCACCAAGCGCACCACCAACAGCGCGAACCATCAGTCCTCAGACCACGGGCAATTCGAGACGTGGGCCTCCTCCAGCTCCACCGCCAGCGCGAAGAACGAAGACCGAAGCCCCCAACCGCAACTCGTCTTCAAGCCCTGCACCACCATCTCCCCCACGCGAGCCCTCTCCACCGCCCGGTCCCCCGAGGCCTGTCTTCAGGGCACCTCCCCCAATCGCAGACGCAGGCAAGTTTGCGAATCAGCCTCCTCCGCCGCCAAACCGCGCACGAGCGCAGTCTGGGGCTGCCGCAGGGCCTCCCCCACCTCCTTTACCACCAAAGACGCCTGTGCCGCCCGAGGACCAGCCTGTTGGAGGGAAATTTGGCGTCCCACCTCCATTCACAGGCAATCGTGTGCCTTCAGGTGCGCCGCCACCTCCCCCAAGTCGCGGGCCTGGTCCACCTCCGCCTCCTGCGCGAAACACTCCTTCGGCACCTCCGCCGCTGCCGCCGAAGACACCAGGAACTTCTCTCCCCCCTCCTCCGCCACCAATGAACAATGCTCCCCCAGCGCCTCCTCCATTACCGCCAACAACATCTCGTCCTGTACCGCCAGCTCCCGCCGGTTCGGCACCGATCCCCCCACCGCTACCTCCCACATCCTCAATCCCACCTCCGCCGCCGATGCCAGGAAGATCAATTCCTCCACCACCGCCTATGCCAAACAGCGGTGCACCTCCACCACCGCCCCCAATGCCCCCAGGCACAGGACCACCTCCACCCCCGCCCATGCCGCCAAGGGATGCTGGTGCGCCGCCACCACCCCCTGGCCCACCACCGCCTCCCGGCGGTGCACCTCCGCTGCCAAAGGTAGCAGCAGCAGGACGCGATGGTCTCCTTGCCGATATTCGTGGAGGGGCAAGGCTGAAGAAGGTTTCTGATTCGGAAAAGAGAGATCGTAGCGCGGCAGCAGTCCCCGGTGCTGAGCCTGCTTCGACACCTGGCCCTGGCCCTGCAACACCAGGAGGAGGAGATACTGGCTTGGCTGGAGCATTGGCAAGCGCACTTGCAGCGAGGAAGGCTAAAGTCAGTCACAGTGGTAAGTACAAGCCTCGAACCTCGGACTGTGCAACATATTGACGTAAATGCAGATGATGAATCTGACAAGGACGATTGGTAAATGACCACCACGAGATCTGAGGATCTTAAAAGTACCAAATACGACGCAGATGTTGTCTCGATTTCTAATCACCACCGTGCTTTGAGGTGTACGGTACAGCAGCCGTGTCTATACTGGCAACCTCACGAGCCTCACGAGACGGCCATGGGCGACGCCGCGGAATAGTGAAGAAGATCGGGGTTAAGCTGGAGAACGCAGGGACAGAAAGAGTTGAAAGAGTTGTACAAAGCTTTCGAATCAATATTACATATCCACACAATCGCTCCACACACCTTGTGAGTGTTTGACCATCTAAGCTCAAGACGCAGGGAATTAGGCGAGTACTAGATGTTTGCGATGGAGTATCTTTGCGTATGTTTAAAAGGCACGAGAAGTGCTCTTGCTGGTGACAGAACATCGAGGGAGAGAGTTATCAGGGATTGAGATTTGGCCTTCAACTTAAGATGCACAGACAGAGTAATATTAAGATAGGAGCAGCATAGTACACTACCCTGACAAGAACAATCTGACGTTCTGCCTTCCTTACCTGCAGTGCTATAATGCTATATTTCAGTCCTAGATATCCCGCAGATAGCGAGGCGCAAGCTGCCACGTGAGCAAGTCGAGTCAAGTCACCTATGATGACTGCCGGCGCATCTGCTCAGTCATCGCAATGACCCAGTCCATCTGCCGGTATCACCTTCTTCATGTGGGAAGCTGCCCTCGGTGAAACTCGATGCAAGAGGCGGGGCTGTAAGCTATCAACACGGTACGGCAAAATGCAGCGCCCAATCTGCGATGAGTACTAATTGCAGGGACACGCACGTATCATCTGCGTCTTCGCCCGGCTGTTCTGAAGCCGCGCATTGGTGAATCTAGGGCGCTGATGGAGCAAAGTGAGTGTTGGGGGCGTGGGTAGTCATGGGCTGTGCGTGTGAGGTGAAGGGAGGTGGGGTGTTTGTTGTACACTAATTGCAGGGACGCGCGCATATCATCTGCGTCCCTAGCCGGTCGTGGTTATCCTGAAGCTGCACATTGATGAGTCTAGGGCGCTGATGCAAGGGCAGAGATTCATCGCTATGGACCGGCAAGAGTACCCTCTGCGCGGCGCGGCGGGTCAATGGGCGCTGGGCGATGTGCGCTGGGCCGAGGGATGTCGCGCAGGGTGGTGCAGGGGCTGGTGGTGAAGGCGAATCAAGTGGAGCGGACATGTCTGGGATTGGGGTGAATCACGGTAATGTGTGTGATGGGAGGACGGATTCATGCCATGGTTGCTTCTGCGCGGCGGCTGCACCCACCCGCGTTGGATGGTTGCTTTTGGCGCTCAGAGGGCTACGAAGTACTCGCACCTGCGCGCTCCCCTCGACCTCTTTCCTGCCATCGCAACGCCTGAGGCTTCCATTTGCGGGCGCTGTAACGTGCAACAAACCCACAGCGTACGACGGTTGCTAGCTGCTTGTGGGCGGACGAGCGTCCCGACAATGTCCTTAAGATAATGTGCACATGTCCACCGTTCGGGTCTCTGACCTGGGGCTCAACTCCTCAGAGCAGCGATTTCTCCAGGACCAGATTGCTACCGCCGCCTCACAACAGGGCAGTAGCTCGTCTCGCGCCGCTTCCAGAGCCTCCAGCCAGGGCCGATTACTCCTGGATCCCACCAGCTTGCAGGCGCTCGGCGCCCATTTCGATCGTCTGATGTACTCGATACAGCAGCGATGGCAATACGTACGGACCGGACGCGACAGATG
Organism: Curvularia kusanoi; assembly: GCA_011058905.1. NCBI lineage: Eukaryota > Fungi > Ascomycota > Dothideomycetes > Pleosporales > Pleosporaceae > Curvularia > Curvularia kusanoi. The sequence goes on from SWKU01000003.1 coordinate 1,650,845, forward strand.
CCATGTTGCGCGCATTGTTCACCTACTGACAGCCGCCCAGCTCACCCAGCAGACCCAGACGGCGACCCAGGTGCAGTACGACCGTGCTGGCAACGCAATGCAGATGGCCGACGCTGAAATCGCCCGCTTCCGATCCATTCTACGCGAAATTGACGAGCTGCAAGTCGAATTCGACAAGGTGCGCCGCATTGGCGAGATAGTCAAGGGCTTCAAAGCACGCGTTGACTACCTCGACCGCCGCTTCTAGCACCGCCTGCATCCACCCCGCACCGCACCGCACCGCACCGCACCCTTTGCTGAACCCGCTTGTTACGTCACGATTCACGACCTTAACACTTTTAGCGACACTTCTTGCCCACTACATACCTAAGAGAGGCAGCCTCACGGCACGGAAAACTCTCGGGAATTATTGAGATACAGGTGCCTCACGGCATGGGGCGTTTTGATATGTTTATTTGGATCAGCTGTGGGCATACCCTAGTCTTTCCCCTTTGTTTCCTGCTCAATATATTCTACACACGTCTCTTTGAATACTCTGTCCTTATCCCTTGACAATGTTTTCTTTTTCTCTCCATTGAGCCTCCAGTCGACTTTGGTGACAGTTGACCAACCACTTTCGACCTCTTCTGCAGCCGTGGGCGTTGAACTCGTCGCACAGCCTTCACGTGGTCATCCAGCCACTTACCTATTCGCACTGCTTACACTGGCGAACACCGATGTGTCAAGTTACACGACCTGTCGTGTGTCTTGTTCAAATTTCGGACAGCAGCAACCTCAACGGGAATATCGGGAGAGTTGATCACAAGGATTAAAGACCATTGACCACCACCCGAAGCTTCTCTTCGTCTCAGCTGAAAGCGGAAACTGAATTCGAGGGCATGTTTCACATAGACCTACGATCGGGGCCACATTTGCTACCTCGTAAGATTGATTCGATGTGTTTCGCTTCTGCAGTAGCACCCTTAGATGCACGTCAACGCGTGTCTGGCAGCTGCAATGCCGCTCGAGCCATTGGCTGAGCTGGACGCCGTGGAGCACGAAGAGGAGAAACCATCAATATGCAGACGCTTTGATAAATGGTCGGATTCCCATGATATCGTTACCAAATTGGCATGTGGCAGGCCGTAGTTGAGCCCCTGTCGAGCAACAGAGCTTGGTACTTGCAGACGGTGAATTTTGGCCGTGCCCACATCCAGGCCTCTACCTCCGATAATTCCGGTATACGCCTTGCGATGCTTAGTCCATACACGCTCCCCTCGGTTGATTAATGCCATCCTTCTGTGGAGTACGGACGGTACAGATACCGACGTTTGCACGTTGGCACAGCAAGAGACCCAATGGCGAACAAAGGGTGCCCTGTTCCTTGCCTTGGATACCCATTCCTTGGGTTTTGGACATCATCCATCGTGCCTTTCTGCCCAGTACTGACCATCTACAGTCGCGCGTTGCAACCTCCGAAAGCATGCTAAGAGTGGCGCAGCGAGGCCAAGATTTAGGCCTCCTCTCCGCGGAGTGTAGCAACGTCCATTGTGAGAATACGAACTGTTAACGGTACAAGGAATATGTCGCCTCTCGACTGGCTTTAGAGCGTATGAAGTGGAGTCGTTATCTGCCAACCTGCATCCAAGTAATCCTCACTGCTTAGCCTTGTAGTGACCTCTGATGCTTAAGACTCTAGCTCACGACCTTCCTAAGCATTATGTCTCTTGATGGCCATGTACCCTTTTTATTTTCGTCGGACGCACTTTGCCAATCCTATGTACCGAATTCGCCAGGTAGTCACCAGGCATTGGAAGGCACTCATTGTTCTGACTCTGTTCATACTTTTTGAGCTTGTACTCCACGTCCGTAGCTTCCAAGTCATCCGACCAGGAACAAACCTCGATCCACCATTCTATGTCGGCTGTCAACACCCTGTACGAAACAGCGCACCTCGAGCGAACGCAACATTGGTAATGCTTGCACGAAACTCAGATGTAGACGGCGCAGTAGCGAGTGTGAAGAGCGTACAGAAGCAGTTCAACCAACATTTCGACTACCCCTGGGTATTCCTCAACGACCAAGCTTGGAGCGACGACTTCGTAACAAAAGTCAAAGAAGCAGGAGGACAAGCCAGCATGGTCTTCGAGACAATACCAGCCCACATGTGGGGCTATCCTGCGTGGATCGACCAGAAAAAGGCACGAGAAGACATGGACAGGATGGAACGGCAGGGTATCTTGTACGCAGGTACGGAGAGCTACCACCACATGTGCAGATTCCAGTCAGGGCAAGTATTTACCGCACCCTCGCCTCCCGGCCCTCTGTGTATCTAACTCCACCACCCAGATTCTTCTACGACCACCCAGCCCTCCTTCCATACAAATGGTACTGGCGCGTCGAACCCGACATCTCCTTCACATGCGCCATAACTTACGACCCGTTCCTCGAAATGTCCTCGCACGGCAAAACATACGGCTACACCACTGCACTGTGGGAAAACGGGCGCACAGCACCCTCGCTCTTCCGCAAACTCGCTGCCTACAAAGCCGCACTGCAGTATCCCACAACCCCGCTCTGGACCGCCATGATGGCCGCGTCGACCATGCCCTGGCCGTTCCGCCACCTGCTTGCGCTGTTGCGGAATAGGGATAGCAACGGCGACTTGTGGAATACGTGCCACTTTTGGAGTAACTTTGAGATTGCGGATATGGATTTCTTCCGCTCGGGGATGTACCGGGGGTTGTTTGGGTTCTTGGATGAGGAAGGCGGGTTTTATCATGAGCGCTGGGGTGATGCGCCGGTGCACAGTCTTGCGGCGGCGATGTTGTTGCGGCCGGAGCAGCTGCATCATTTTTCGGATTTTGGGTATGTGCATGCTGGGTTGCAGTATTGTACGGGGAGGTCGACGGAGCGGGAGTTGGAGATGGGGGTGTTGGTGCCTGGTGGGGATGCGCTGGGGAGGAGGGAGGAGTTGGGGTGCGAGTGTGTTTGTGATCAGGGGGTTGAGGTTGTTGATTCTACGTGCTTTAATCGGATTAGGAGAACTGTTATGTAGAGTGGAGATAGGGCGGCTGTTGTGGATAGTGAGTACACGACACGTTGATGCTGCATGTGCTTCGAGATTGAATGTCGACATCGCCGTATAGATGGCCATAGGTGTGGCTCATGACTTGGTAGTACCCATCCGTCATCTGTGCTCATACGGATCAGACACTGTCCAGCCATCTAGGAAATCAAATCGATATGCTGGAGATGGGACTGCTTGTAAAATGGTCTGACTACCGGGATTTTCCAGCACAACCATAGCTCGCTTACTGCATATTCGAAGGTTCCCCGGGCTTACCTTGTAAGCGCGTTGCTTGTGCATCCTACGTGCACCCTCGATATACCTCCCGTACCTGTGTCAGAGATCTTTCCCCACTGGTTCGAAATGAAAGAGAATCCGTAGCATCTGTTGCCAACCCCGTCCAAGCACGCGGGAATGAAAACACGATCCCAACACTATTGGCATGTTCATCGGCCATGTTGAGAGCCCCCAGGGAGGGAAGAGTGGCTCTCGTGACTGGACCGCAAAGATACTTAACCAAACATATCGTCACATTCGACGGCACTAACACATGTCTTCCTCTGCAGTGGATGTTCGGTTGGTCCCAGATGTCTGAGAAGCAGAGCGGAGCGTGAGCTACAACTTGAAATCACTGTTGAAAAAGATTTCTTCCGTGAGAGGAGCAAGCAGTGCTTTCCTCATTCATAGTTAGTATGTCTACATATTGCATACATCAGATTGACGCCTCCGCACTTTCCTTACAACCAGCCTCTCTCCCTTCCAACCCCCCAAGCGCCATCTTGACGACTAGCACACGCACATGCACCGGGTATAAAGTTCAACCACAACCTCCAGCTCGCCGTCTTACATCACACTGCAGTTCTCCTCCTGCTGCTTCTGATTGGTCCTGCTAAGACGCTCGCGCTTCATTTGCGCCTTGGATCCACCGCGCTTCAACTCCTCCAGGCGTTCCTGCGCCTTGGGAAATTTATATGCTGCACGCACTCATTAGCTCATGTCGTGAGGATAACGTGTAAGTCTTGGAACTCGACTTACCAGCTGCTCTTCCGTACCACCTCTTCGCCTCCTCGAGGCTCTTGGGGCACCCGATACCCACCTCGGTGAAATAGCCCATCGCGAACAACGCTTTGGGTAAAGGAGGCTCTGCGCAAGCTGCTTTACGTGCCCAGAGGTACGCTTCCGTGTCAGACTGCTGCAGCACGCCTTCGATGCCAGTAAGGTACCAGCCCGAAAGCGCAAGCTCACTCTGATGTTCTTCCTGGGCGGCGGCTTTGGTATACCACCCAATGCTCTTTCTGGGCTCGATTGGGCAGCCGAGCAGTCCGTATTCGTACGCCTGACCTAGCCTGAATTGCGAGAATTTGTAGCCGAGGTCAGCAGCTTGGACAAAGAGTTGCAGGGCATATGCTTCGTCGGGGATGACGCGCTCGTTGCCATTGGCGGGTTGCTCGTAGATTAGTGCTAGTTCGTGGAGGGCATGGGGGTTGTCGCGGTCTGCTTGGTTCGCGGCTCGCTGTAGCATGTTGATGGCTTCGCCTTGGTTCTTTTGCTGGCCCAGCAAGCCCTTGAGAAGGATCATACCCATCTTGTAAAGTGCTGGGGTGTCACCGAGGGCGGCAGCGCGGCGGTACCATTGCACCGCTTTCAGGGGATCGCGTTTCGTGCCGCCGCCTTCTTCATGGCCCATCTCACAGCAGACAGCCGTGCGGTAAGCACTCGCGGCATGCCCTGCTTTCGCAGCGCCTTGGTATAGCGTGAAAGCTTCTTTAGTATCAACCTGGAGTCCAAGTTGGCCCTGGCCATAGCAGTCCGCAAGATAGAACATTGCTTCGCCATACTGATGCTGAGCAAGCTTCTTGACGATCTTGTGCGCCTCTAGGATGAACTTCTCCCTGTTCTTGTCGCGCGTGCGCTTGTCTGCGGTACCATTCTCATCTGCCAATACGCTTGCAGCCTCCACCAGCTTCTTTGCAAGTTTTAATCCGGTAGCGTCGTCTGTAGGGTTGCTCTTCCATGTCACACGCAGGCGGTTGATCTCATCGTACGTGACAGGATGCGGTACGGAGATACGTCGTTGATCTGTGGATTGCCGTGCGTTGATGTGCTGGCTCTCAAGACTGTTACGTGATTGGTCGCTGTTGTATTGTCGGACGGGTGGTGGTCGCTGAGCATTAGTTGGCTGACGCTGTGGCTGCTGCTGCTGCTGTTGCATTAGCCCAGCTCGTATTGGTACTGGGTGCGAAGGTAGTGCATCTGGATTCGACTGCGGCTGTGTGGTTCCTGGCCGTCGACCAAGTGGATCGCTGGGCATGCGCCCGGGAATGGGTGCAGTCGTTCCAGGTCTTGCGATAGGGGGACCGGGAAATGGGGACGAAGCATTCCTCATAGTGTTAGGTGGCGGCTCAGAGTAAACAGTATCATCAGAGTAACCCCGTTGAATAGGAGGTGGGCCTCTGCCATACCTCGGATCGAAGTCTGACTGCTGCCCGCCGCCGTAGCCTTGGTTGGGCGGTCCTCAACCTTGAGGTCCTCTCGGCGGCCCTCCAGGACCCGCGAAGCCTGTGTTAGCTCTCATCGGCGCTGGCATTGGGGGAGCATCTGCAGCCGTGTGGTATGTGCCGTTGTATTGCGCATTCAAGTCAGGTTGTGATCTACTTCGCAGTGAATGTTGCTGCTGGAAGTTATTTGGCGGGGGCGCGCCGCCTCCTGGACCAACTGCATAGCCATTCTGTCGCGGCCCTTCTGAGTTGTTTGGTGAGAGGTGGTTGTCTATTGAGTCGCCTCGCCTGTGTCCCCGGCTGGTCTCTGGCATTGCGTCAAAATTTGGCATGTCTATAGTCGACGCTATGCTCTTCCGATCGTACCCCTGATGGTAATAGTCATCGTAGAAGTGGTCTAGAGTTGACCGATGGTCATCTGGAGATGGTAGCTGTTGGCTCGGCGTGACATGCTGTGGCGGCTGTTGAGTCTGCATCCTCGGTATGGGTGGTTGCTGTTGAGGTTGTCGAGGGGGGCCGTTCTGTCTGCTGCCGCCGGCAGTCGATGGTCTCGGTGGTGACTCGGGGTTATGGTAGCTATCCATTCCACCATTGTCTACCCATTGCTGTTGGTTGTTTTGGGGCATGGTTGCCGCTCGCTGGGTGCCAGGCCCAAACATCTGCTGCGATGGCGATCTTGGACCTTGCTGGCGTGGTATAGGGGGGCCTCTTGCACCCTCGAGCTCCATTGCAGGGGGCCGCTGTCCAGGGGGCATACGGTTCGGTGGTGGGCGGCGCTGCCCTTGCGCGTTGCCCTCGAACTGTCCTGAATCCGCCCTGCCTGCTGCCGGAGGCCTTCCAGGACCGCGGCCATCTGGATGCATACCTCGCGCTGTTGGCCGCCTCTGACTGTCCTCTGATCTGCGGCCGTTGACATCTAGCTTCGACATAGCCTGATCAAGGTTGTCTTTGTCTTTGTCTTTGGGTGGGGCCTGCTTTGAGGTAGGAAAGGTTGGGAATGGGTTGTCCTGAGACACTGTCTTCGGAGGCTTCTGCTGTAACAGCGAGCGATCCAAGCCTTGTTTCCAGTCAGCATATGCTCTTCTGACTGCTTAGCTAACAGAAGCTTACCTGGTGGCCTCAGTCCTCCTCGTCCTTGTTGTGCATTCGGCGGTGGCGCATTGCCTCGCCCCATCGGTCGCCTGGGGTCTGGGGCCTGCCCTTGCCCTTGTCGTGGTCGCTGCGGCTGTTGCATGTCATAGCCTTGGTCATGCCCATACTGCGACTGTTGCGGCGCCGGCCTGCGCCCTTGTGGCTGCTGCTGCTGCTGTGGATATCCGGCCTGCGGGTCGTTGTAGTAGCCATTGTCCCAGCCGTGCTGTTCGTAGCCGTGCTGATCGTAACCGTGCTGATCGTAGCCATAATCATAGTACTGCTGGTCGTAGTGATCGTCATAGCCGACATACTGCTGCTGTCCCTGCGGCGCGTATCCCTGGTCGTAATACTGCTGTTGCTGTTGCTGCTGTCGCGGCTGCGAGCGACCGTCGTACTGCTGCTGATATGCCATGTCGGTGCGGGGCGTTATCGTATATCACTATCGGGAAGAGCGAAGCCACACGCACTGGGCGCGTCTGTCAAGTAGTGCGTGCGGATCGCGCCCCTCAACCACGGGGGGACCTCTCCAGCCTTTAAACCAGAGCTTGGACGCAATTGCCCTTGAACCGAAACAAACGCTCGTTGAAGCTATGAGCTAGGGTGGTGAGCTGCCTGCAAGGTTGCGCGGTACTGGCCAGGGGTCTAATTAAAAGGACGTTGTGGACGGGAGCCGGCAGGATTCCGCTGGGGTAACTCTGCGAGTAGAATGCACATACGTTTGCTGGCAGCGAGCAACGTGGAGAAGGCCTAATGCTGTGCTCTCGAGGCTGGTTTCAGACGCCACTGGTGCCACGGCTGTGCTTTGAGACAAGAGGTGGATGCTGTCATGCCCTCAAGTAGGCGTAAGAGCGCCCAATTTCGCTAGATGGGCTACGTGGGAACCTTGAAACTTCGAAGAAGCTGCACAATCAAACCATGCTCGGTGCGACGTCAGCGCTGGCAGGCGAGGAGAATATAAATGAGGAATGTGGAGCGGTCCATGACAGACGTAGTGGTATTCGACCATTGTCCAAGTGACCTCCTAGTTTCAGCCGTGCCTATCAAGCATTATTTTCGTCAACCTCACGCATGCTTTACACGATGACGGTCGCATAGCCGCTGCGAACACAGACCATCAACTGCAATGCGCCAATGACTGCGTGCAAGTCCTGGCACCATCGAACGCTGATCCGCTTGGATCCATCTTCAGGGCCCGTAACGCTCGTGGTCTCATGCAGCAGGGGTGCAAGCGGATCTCCACCAACGGCAGCAAAAGCGAGGTTGTGGCGGTGCACCGCCACCGCTAACTCTTCTGGGCGGATGAAATGGATCATCGAGCTCGAAGGCGAGGGCATCAACAGCGACAACCTCAGCATCACGAAGGGCCAAGAATAGCTGCCCATTGCCCTAGCACAGCAAAACCTGTTTAGTACTCTCCAAGGATCAGCACTCACGTCAACCGCCAGGATGACAGCAATGAGAACCTACATCAAGGCCATCTCGGCGTGCGTCCAAGGTTCCCCCCGTCATTCCAGCTCGTGAACTTACTTTGTCACAGAGGCGCAGTTCTTTGCATCGGTGGCCCGGCGTTGGTCATGTGGGTTACGCCCACCGAGGAAGAAATATTCAAGGTAAGCAGGTCGCCACGTGCGATATGACATAGATTCTAACGATATACAGGCCTACAGCCCCGAGCTTCAAAAGAAGGCTCTTGCAAACAGAGAACAGCGCCAGAAGGACTTTGACGGGTTTGTGAACCAACTCAAGGACCTCTCTAAATCAGACAAGCCGAGTAAGTGTGATCTTTGAAACTTCGCCAACGTATCTGACGTCCAAAGTCTGGATTGCACAGAAAGAGCATGACGCAAAGAAGTCGGCCGCAGAACAGCAGCGATTGAGGGATGAGCGTGATGCCTATGCTGCAGATAGCAGGAAACTGCAGCAAGAGATCAGGAACGCTTCGCAATAAGTTGTGCCTGGGCCTTGCTTTTGACAGCACTCTTTCTTCCTATGTACACTGCATCTGTATAAATATGACATCGACCACCATCTACGCTTCAAATCAGACTTGACTTGTGAACATTGAAATGTGCATTTTTGTGATTGATAATTCAAAACACGCCGTGCCCGAGCTGCCATAGCTACTCAAACATTATTTTACTGGCAGTCCTGATGCATTATAACACTCCTTTAATGACATAAGGTTTAATGACATAAGGTTACGCAAGGTTCACGCTCTCTTGAGATGGTTGAGTTTGCTTCTTAAAAGCGCTGATATCGTGACTTCGTGATCAAGCGCGAATCAATCATGACGCGCCTCCATTGCCGCACTCTCCGCACCACACCCACCAGCACTGCCGTTACATCTGCACCCAATGCCCAACGATGCGCAGGCCCCCGTGAAGCTCTCATTGCCTCTTGTACAGGTTCTGTTGCACCTACATGCAGACTGTCGCTGATGACATCATAGGAATTTCAGCAAGACATCTTCAAAGAGCTTCGCGAAGAGGATGAGCTCGTCCTCCTGGCGCGGGGCCTCGGCCTGCTACGCATAGTCACAAACCTCCTCCACTCGTACGACGCCGCTGGTAACAACCTCGTCCTGCTTGTTGGCGCAGACGATCGCGAGAATGTGTGGATTGGGGAGGCACTTGCTGAGCATGCAGCTGTCAGCCAGGCACCGAAATGCAGAGGGTTGAGTCTAGTGAACACAGACCTGATGAGCGTTGGGACTCGTGAGAAGATGTATGCGCAAGGCGGCATCTTCAGCATCACATCGCGCATCTTGATTGTGGACTTTCTGTCTGGGCTGCTAAACCCAGAGACCGTGACGGGTCTGGTGGTGCTGCATGCTGAAAAGGTGGTCGCGACATCGCTAGAAGCTTTCATTTTAAGGATATACCGACAGAAGAACAAGGCCGGTTTCCTGAAAGCCTTCTCAGATACACCAGAGCCGTTCACTATGGGGTACTCGCCGCTCACCAACATGATGAAGAACCTCTTCCTGCAGAAGCCGGCGCTGTACCCGCGATTTCACGTTTCGGTCGCCAACTCTCTCGAAGGGCGCAAAAAGGCAGAAGTCATCGAGCTGGAAGTGCCCATGACAGACGCCATGCAAGATATACAGAACGCAGTGCTTGAGTGTGTAGAAGCTAGTATTAGCGAGCTCAAGAAGGCAAACCCCGGTCTTGAAGTTGAGGACTGGACGCTGGATAGCGCGCTGCACAAGAACTTTGATCAAATTATCAGGCGTCAACTCGATCCTGTTTGGCACCGTACGACCTTCAAAACGCGACAAGTTGTCCGCGACCTGTCGCTTCTGCGCACGATCTTACATGCACTACTTACCTACGATGCGGTGAGCTTTAACAAGTACCTCGATACCGTGTTGGCAGCTTCACAGCCCCCACCAGGGTCGACAAAACAGAACCAATCGCCATGGCTGTTCCTCGATGCTGCTGACACAATCTTTAGCACTGCAAAGCGCAGAGTATATACCGGCAAAGTCACCAATGCAGAGCTTACAGGGGACGCTAGCATACCACCTGAAGCCTTGGAGCCCGTTCTTGAAGAGTTTCCGAAGTGGACGCAGCTTGCGGAAATCCTTCAGGAGATCGAGCAAGACGCATACTTCAATCCTACACCACAAGACAGCTCCAACAGTTCGGTCCTGATCATGTGTGGCGACCACGGCACATGCTCACAGTTGAGGGAGTACCTTCAGACCATGTACCTCAGACCGGAGGAGAACCCGAATGATGGCGAAGACGACGGCGAGCCTTCCGGTCGATTCATGATGAGGCGGAAACTACGCAACTATCTGTCCTGGAAGAGTGATTTCAGCAAAGTCAGCTCCACTCTCTTCCAAGAAAACCAAAAGGCCATCAACGGTAGCACTGAGCAGAAGGTGCAGAGCGGAAAGACATCTGGCAAGCCCCCGCCTAATAAGCGGCGGCGCATCAGAGGTGGAGGCAATGCTGGTAGCTCGACACGCAGCGATTTCGGCGCTGTGCGAACAGCAGGGGACAAGGACGCACATATTGCGAGTCTCATGGCCGAACTGCAACCCACGGAACTCGAGGCTGCTCAAAAGCCAGGCGATGTTGGTTACGATCCGCTTGACAACATGGAAGATTATTATGAGCTCTTCTCGATGGACTCGACGGTCATCATCCACCCATACTCGGGGGATCTTGACGAGCATATATTGGAGGAGACGAAGCCGCGTTACGTTATCATGTACGAGCCTGATGCTGCTTTTATCCGACGCATCGAAGTCTATCGCTCGTCGCACACCGATCGAACTGTCAAAGTATTCTTCATGTACTACGGCGGCAGTGTCGAAGAGCAGCGCTACCTCTCCGCCGTACGCCGCGAAAAAGATGCATTCACACGCTTGATCAAAGAGCGCGCCAACATGGCTCTCACGCTGAACACAAATGCAAACCTCGCGCCCGAAGAGTCATTCCTGCGCACCATCAACACCAGAATAGCAGGCGGAGGCCGTCTCACAGCGACTACAGAACCACCGCGCGTCGTAGTTGATGTGCGAGAGTTCCGCTCCTCACTGCCTTCTCTACTCCACGGACGCGCTATGGTCATAGTGCCGTGTATGTTGACAGTCGGCGACTACGTCCTCTCACCCCACATCTGCGTCGAGCGCAAATCCGTACGCGATCTTATAGGCTCTTTCGCGAATGGGCGACTGTACAACCAAGTCGAGTCCATGGTAGAGCACTACAAACACCCCATGCTGCTCATCGAATTCGATGCAAACAAGTCCTTCACACTCGAACCTTTCGCGGACTTTAGCTCCGCAAGCAATGCCTCCGGACTCGCAGCAACGCCGGACCTGCAGAGCAAACTCGTCATGCTGACGCTCGCGTTCCCTCGCCTCCGCATTATCTGGTCGAGCAGCCCGTATCAGACGGCCGAGATTTTCGCGGAGCTGAAGAAACAGCAGGACGAGCCTGATCCGATGAAGGCTGTGTCTATTGGTCTTGATCCCAGTATGGGCGGCGATGAAATGCGGTCGTTTAATCAGACGACGCAGGACATGCTGCGGACACTGCCCGGCGTGAATGAGGGCATTGTAACGACGCTGATGCTGAGGGTGGAGAACCTCGAGGAGCTGGCCAACATGTTGGAGAGGGAGGTGTGCTGGCTCATTGGGACGGACGTGGGGCGGAGGGTGTATCGGTTCTTCAATCGAAATGTGTACGACGACGTGCAGTTGCCAACGTTCAACTAGAGTTAGTAATGGATATATGGCACGAGCAGGTAGTTTCGGGAAGCTGGAAGAGTATGCGTATATTCGTCTATCTTTTGCTCCCTCTCCTGCTCCACATGCCGACAAGTAAACTTTTCCACCATCCATCCGCCCGCTCGCAAGAAGCAGCATTTGAGCAGCTCGGCCCGGTGCACTTGCACGGCAGCCAAGACAGCATGGCGGAACGCCGCGTCCAGTCGTCTCCTATCTTCCCCTTTCTGGCCACAAGGACCCAACACCAGCCAAGCACTCTAGATGTCGTCGATGTCGATCTCCTTCTTGCCCGAGCCGTCAGCCTCGTCCTCGGAGTCGGAGTCGCGGTCCTCGTCGAACTCGAAGCCGATACCCTCGTCGCCCTGGTCGCCGTATGTGTCGGTCTCGTTGATCTTTGCGTTCTCGGGGAGTTCGCCGTAGGCTTTTAATGAACGGGCCTCGTCGGCTGTGTTGTCTTGTCAGCAAATGCACACACACACACATAGATTCAATGCTATTGGGAGCTTCGAGATAGACATACCAGAGTACTTCATGATGACGTCGCCCTTCTCGTCCTGGTAGTCTCGCAGCGACAGCAGGATGATGTCGCCCTGGTTGATCCAGACCTTCTTCCTCAGCTTGCCGCGGATATGGGCGAGGCGGCGGGCGCCGTCGAAGCACTGCGCCTCCAGACGGCCGTTGCCCAGCATCTTGACGACCTGCGCGTACTCCTGGCCCTCCTCCTTGAAGACGAGCTCGCGCTTCTCGTTGTCGTTCTCGTTCTTTCCACGTCTCCTGTTCTTACCACCCTGTGAGACGTGTTAGTGGCGTTGTTGGGGCACGGTGGAGGGGGCTGTGAGCGCTGGGGGAGAATGGACGCCCTGAGGTGCAGCGGTGAAGGAGGATTGTGTGCGCGCCTGACTGGCCTGGCCTGGCAGAGGAGGGTATGGCGTTTGGGCACCCATCACATGTGCGCGCGGTCTGCACGGCGGGGCAGAGGGAGTAGAGGGAGCAGAAGCGAAGTACGCACCTTTCCCTTGTTCTTAGGCATGTTGGCGACTGTTCAAGGGGTTGTCGAGAAAGTCGGGGGTGTTGTTGTTGGGGTGAGAGCCTGGGCTGTGGGCGGCAGGTTTGGTATTATACTAAAAGCCCAAAGCTGCGTGGGGCGATGTGTGTCATTCACCTGTGGGCGCGCAGCAGATGTGCGCCCGACCAAACCCGGTTCGCTACTAGCGGCCTTTCCGCGAATTATTGTGCGGCGGCCTTCCCGCAGCGTCATTGCATTGTTCGCAGCTTGTAACTAACACGGGTCACACCACACGCTCCTTGCCTGCCCACCTTTCGCGACTTTCTTTCCAGGAGGTTCCATGGCGGCATGCCATCCGTCGTCTATCGCCTGTCCAAGCTGCAGCTTTCGACCTTCAAGGCTAGCTACTCGCCGCTGTACACGACGACACTCACCCCAAATTACATCGCCGCGAACACGCAGCACCCGCTGAGCGCGTTGCAGCGCCGCAGACAGCAGGAGCGCAAGAAGGAGGGCCTGTGGTGGAACGCCACCAATGGCCTCGAGATCTCCAGGTCAGGCTGCGTGCGCACTTGGGCGCGGCGGCGAATGCGGCAGGCGTTTCTGGAAGAGTTGAAGGCCAAGGGGTACGATGAGACTGGCAAGCTTGTGCGCGTAGCGCCCATGCAAGACAGACCAGAAATCATGAATGTGCTGCGGCGCGGCCACAGTATAGACCTGAAGGGCACGTTGAGGCTGCATGGGAGCGAAGCTCTCATACCCGCCAAGTTCGAGGCTGTGAAAAAAGAGATGCGTGAGATTATCGAGGCGCTGTTGCAGGGCTCCGTGGATATTGCGCTGGGTTTTATGGACGAGGGTAAGACAACCAGCAGGCTCAAGAAGAACAGCGGGCTTGTCAAAAATGACCTCTACGCTGCCCAAGGGCATTTCGCTCCGCTTCCGCCTCCTACACAGCAGGAGCTTCAACGTTCTCCTACGCAGCAGGAGCTTCGACGTCTTAAACAACAGCAGAGAAGTTTGACCAAGGACAGCCGAATCAGCCAGCAATCTGCTCATGCCGGCATGCGGTCCCAGCCTCGACCGCGTAGACGACAGGAGAGAACACCGGCCGTAGGAGAAGAACCAGATGTAGTAAAGCCTGTGCCGAGGGATCCTAATGCTCCGCCAGTGAAGGCTGTATTCTTCTCAAGGACCGAGTCGAAAGAGGCTGAGTCTGCCGCGATGACAACTACTTTGGAAGGGTTGCTTGGGCATCCTCAACCGTCTTTCATATCCCGCAGGAGAAGTCCTCCTCAAGCTGGAGAGACGAAGCATGAAGAGACGCAGCATGGAATTGATAAAGACGAACCAGCATCGTCAATGCCACGGGTAAAACCGCAGGCAGTGCCTTCTGAAGCTGTTCCTCGCATTAAGCGCGTATCGTTTACTGACAGAGCTCGAACTCGGCGTGTAGCGTTTCCTGACCCTACTCCTGCCATTCAGCGGAGAGGTATTTCCGAAGCTGCTCCTCGTAATCAGCGGGTAGTGTCTTCTGAAGCTGCTTCTCGCGCACCACGTGCAGCATTTCCTGACACTGCTCCTCCCATTCAGCGTCCTTCTACCTTAAGGAGGCAAAGATCATCAAACTCAGATGGTGACACGACTTGAACAAAGGCAAGTGTATATGATGTCAAAAACGCCTTCATAGCTACGGGAGTGCTGGGTTTCTGTGGAAATCACAGCAGCACGATTCTTGAGCACTCTAGAACTTCTCGGCTGCTGGCCGCATGTCCAGCTCATGCGTCCACAGACATGGCTTCTGGTTGTGTAGCCAAAGATACGTTTCGCCTACTGCATCGGCGCTCATCTTCTTCCCGATCTTCTGGTCCTCGCCGTCCTTATCCTCGATTCCACCATTAGCAATCGTGTGTACGACATGCACGCCCTTCTCACTGAGCTCGCGAGCCAGTGTCTGCGCCAGCTGCCGAACCGAAGCGCGCCCAGCGCCGTACGCGGCGAACTGCGCGCTGCACCTCAACGCACCGAGTGTTCCAGTGAAGATCAAGGTCTGGTCACGGTTAGCCCTTTGCCCTGCTCACCTTAAGAAATGCACTTACGCCCTTCTTCTCTCCGCCGTCTGCCAGCGCCTTCTCCCCGTGGTCGGCGTAAAACCTCTTGATACTCTCCTGTGCAAACGTGAATGCACCACCAACATACTCCTCCAGACTGCCCTCGAAATCCTCCCTCGTTTCTTCGAGGAACGGCTTCTTGGAGGAGTGCTTAACGCTGTAGATAGCGACTTCAGCTTTGAGGCCCGCGAAGCTCTTGTGCGCTTTGATTTCCTGGAAGGCCTTCTCGATGGAGGCTTTGGACGTATCTGAAGGGAACGCCTCGAGCACCGCATCCGGCGCCGTTTTGCGGATCGTGGCAATCACGGATTGGAGGCTCTCAGGCCGACGCGCAAGGAGCGCGACGGCGAGGTTGCCATGCGCTGGTGACGAGAGGATGCGTGCTATACCTGTACCCTAGATGTGTATTTATATCAGCTTGCAGGCTCTTGTTGTACCATATATGTAAAAAAGTACGGAGGAAGTACCGTGTTGGGCCCGGCGCCAATCAGAATCGCAAGTCCTTTTGGTGCCATCCTCGTGTCTTGAACTGTCCGAAACTGTTGTCTGCTTTACGTGTGCAGTCTGGGGTGTAAGATGTCGAGACGAAACAGTTCTGAGGTCTTTCAGACGTCGTAGCCCATACATAGTTCCCGTCAAGTAGCCGTTCGTTCGTCGATCATCCTGAGAGCAATTGCATCATCGATGCAAGGTACTGACCGCTAACGGAGGTGCTCCGTTGATCTGTAAATATGTATCTCCGACCTTCAGCATGCTGAGTGCAGTCGAATCGCGACAGTAGTAAGGCGTTGTAATGAGCTGTGCTGTGCTGTTCGTGTGTTGTTTAGTCTCGGTGAATGCTGCGGTTGAACTGGGTGCATTGCGTCTGCAGACGCGCAGGGAATGGCTCGTGTGGACTCGATAGTGTCATGCAAGAGAGGGAATTGAAGGTGTGGGGGCACACGTCTCGATGTGGCTTTCGTAGACGTTTACGAGGTGGAGGATGCGTTGCGAACTCGGGCTTGAGTGGGTAGAGAAGTGGGGTTGGGGAGGGAGCGAGGGTGAAGGTGGGGTATCGATAAGAGCTCAACCTGCGGGCTGTGGATCGAAGCTCTTCTCAGTTTGTCAGTTTGTGAATTCTTCATTAGGTGGAGGTCTTGAAGTTAAGGTGCAGAGTCTTCTGCTGTTACTGATAACACTTGTTCTGTGGGTTGTCTTGGTGTATAAGGGTCGTCTAAGTTGTTCATCGCCCATCAAAAAGCTTGAGCAAAGCCATGAAACCGAGCATCATGAAGTACAGCACCTTTCCAATTTCGAGTAGCCACTTGGCGTAATGCACGATACTGGAGGCCTTCGACCTGATTGGAGCAGACTTTCTAAAGGTTATAGCTTTTAAGATGGCTACGCAGTTCATTGGTCACATATTCCTGGTGCTCTCTCTTAGTTGAATCCTTTAAAACTGTGGAGTGGCCACTCGGCGCTGACAAGGTGCTGTATGTCGATGGATCGGAATGTGAACATCAAAAATATTCATCAATGCATATCATTCCGGCTATCAGGACGCCGCAGGCAACGTAGATAAGCTACACCGCGAACTTCCGATCACGCACACACCTTATCCGCGCCGGTAAGCAACCTGCAACCTCGTTCTTAAGCTCTGCCAACACCTCGTCCGGAGTCTTGGAATCTCTCCTTCAGGCAGTTGTAGCAGAAAGCGCTCTTGGCGCACAGGGGTGAGTATGCAATGATAAGGTAGGCCCAATACCCCACAATCGATTGCACTGCAGATCTTAGAATGTTTCGGCAAACATTGGTGATTTGAGCAGACCTTTTGGTGGAAGAAAGCATACATCTTATTCTAAGACAAGCATGTGGGTTAAAGATCGTAAATCTATTACAATGCAAAAAGGAAGGCATATGGTGGCTCGAATATATTACGGATAACAACCTTCGGGTTTCTGAACGGACGCTATACACGCTGAACTGACTCAACGCATGGCAAGCCTACTGCAACTAAAGCCTTCCTTCAGAGGAATATCAACTGCCATGGCATCTTATCATGCCATGCCAAGCTCGTACTGCTCTGTCATGGTGTCAACGCCGACGGGCACGGGACACTATCTATAAAGCAGAGACAGTTCTCTAAGTATAAAGCTCCACGATGAAGAGGAACGTTTTGTTGGGACAGCAGCAGTAATGGCACGTCTCATTCCATACCTGATACTGGCCAGTACGGCGCTCGCACTGCCACCACTCGGCTACGAGAGAAAGCTCCTGCACGAGAGACTTGCAAGGAGTGACTACAACAAATCTGCGCCATGCATATCAGATACTCCTCCAGCTACTACCGCACCGAAGCCAAACGTGTGGGCCCAGATAGCAGCCGAAGACAATCTGGCTGTATGGAATCTGCTTCATGACCCTACAAGTAGTCTAAATCTTACCCATCCAAGCAAAGCAGTCCCATCGGACAACTATGTGTAAGTCAATAGCGTGAAAGCGTATGGTACTCTGTAGCTAATGTAACCAAAGGTACTGGATTGATACTCTGCCAAAGAACAAGACTGACGTTCTGCCTTATCTTGATGGCAACGCAACAGCACCTGGCAAATATGCTCGCGCAATCATCTTTGAAGGAGGCAAAGAGGTTCCAGACTCACAGGAATATATGATTGGCCCACTGCCAGTCACAGAATCAACGACCATCCAGAAGCTTGACTACATCTACAATGGTGGGCGGGGAGGCTCTGTACCTTACAACTCAAGGCACTTCGACTCCCCTCGTAGCAAAGCCACAGACCCCTTGATTTCGTCTATTATGTCGAACATTTCGGATATCACGGCAGCTTTGTTCCAAGGTGGCGTATATTTCGGCGCCAACGATAACAGGAGTGAGTATTTCGAAAGGACATGAGGATTCTCACTGACACACATAGCAACTCTAACATTGACGCACGGAGACCCAACCTCTTTTGACGGTACTCAGTCATGGCGTAACATTATGTTCCGTTTCCCTGGACCAGCAAGCTATCTAACCCCATTGGACTTCTTCCTCCTCATCAACTGCACCGGTACAGACCCATCCCTATATTCGATGAGAGGCTTTGTGACCGGTGAAAAGTATTATACTTCCATCGAAGCTTTAAGGACAGCGTTCGAGGCCGGAGAACTCGCCATGGAATATGACCAAACTCTAGACGCTGACTGGGCACTGGTGGACTACAAGCCAGAGCTTGGAAAGCGTGAGCTCGAAGAGAAACTGGCACCAGCCACCCTAGAGCTCGGCGGCAAACGATACAAAGTTGATGAGAAAAATCAGTATGTCGAGTATATGGGTTGGTCGTTCTATATCGCCTTCACAAGAACCCTCGGCGTAATGCTCTACGATATCCGTTTCAAGGGCGAGCGTATCATCTATGAGCTTTCTATGCAGGAGGCGGCCGCCCAGTATGGCGGCAATCAACCGAAAGCCGCAAACACACTTTATCATGATACGTACTACGATCTTGGTGCTCAAATGGGTACTCTTGTAGAAGGCTTCGATTGTCCGTGGGGATCTACGTTCTGGAACCTGTAGGTCGCTCAGAGTCCATTGGTGTTGAACCCCAAGCAGGACATACATGACTGACTTACTGTTTGCAGAACCTATCACAGTAATAATGAGACAGTTGTGAACACCAACTCGTTGTGTGTCTTTGAAGCTGATATGAATTTTCCATTAAGCAGGCACCGTTACGGAAGCAGCAACAAGTATGGATTTAGCAAGCTCGGTACTGTCAAGGGCGCGCAGCTAATCGTACGCGCAATTGCCACGATCGGTAACTACGACTACATGTTCGACTACGGCTTCCATCTGGATGGCTCACTAGAGATCAGTGTACGGGCTTCTGGCTACCTCCAGAGCTCCTTTTACTATCCCACCCAAGGGAAGTGGGGCCCGCGTATCCAGCAAGCAACTCAGGGCTCACTTCATGATCACATCATCACCTTCAAAGCTGACTTCGACATACTGGGTACAGGCAACTCGCTGCAGGTTTCAGAGTTAAAAGCTGTGGAGCAGTCGCAGCCATGGTTTCCCGAGCTCGGCGTCTTCGAGCAGATGGAGATGGACGTATCAATCATGCAGACTGAACAGCAGTTCAATTGGGCGCCGAACAACCAAGCCATGTATGTTGTACTAAGCCCAAACAAGACCAATGCATGGGGCGAGCCTCGCGGCTACCGTATTGTACCCGGAAGATCGAATATGCACCTCACAACGCTGAAGTCACCCTGGTCACTGAAGAACTCCGAGTTCTCGAAATCTCATCTAGCCGTCTCACGGCAGCATGATACAGAGGTTTTTGCAAACAGCGTACAAAATTCAAACGCGCCCATGAATCCCCAGCAGGATTTCAGCAAGTTTTTCGACGGCGAGAGCATCGACAACAAAGACTTGGTAGTGTGGTTCAATTTGGGTATGCACCACTTTACAAGGAGCGAGGATGTACCGGTGAGTTACCAGACTGATCAATCCTTGGAAAGCTGTACTGACATCAACCCAGGTGACATTGTACACCGAAGCATACAGCAGCATAGTCCTGGCACCTCAGAACTTCTTCGATCGAGCTCAAGATGGAGATTTGTTGAACAGAAGATGGATCGAAGTTGATGCTGAGAGCGGAGAGCTCTCATTCGAAGATTATGGCGTTAGCCTAGGCACTTGTCCGGTTGCTCTTGAGGAACCTGCCATGCAAATTTTGGGATTGGGCAATCTTTAGGACAAAGTTGTTTGCCACCTAATAGGTCCTCGGCAATTTTCCAAAAGTAGTCCACAAGAGGCAAATGGTGGTGCTAGCAAGCCACTCGTTATCTTTTCCAATATTTGGCTAGATGCTGGAATACAACCCCGGCCCTCCAGCCCTGTGCTGGAAACTACCATATCGCTATCCTTTGTCAGTTAGATCATGGACGGCAAGCACGTTCTGCAAGAACATGCCGTCTCCCCTGGGCCCAGTTGTCTAGTGCCAAAGATCCCACGTTTGATAGACTAAGACCCCTGCACCAAATCCACAATGGATTACGCACTGCCACTTTAGTACTGTAGTTAGCACTCACAGGGGCCCATAGCCTCCATACATGACTAAGAAGATATCCACAAAGGCTGAGTAGGGCGAAAGTTGAGTGGTCTACTCGTTTAATAAAGTACACTAAAGAATCAAACCAGAGAAGGAGTGTTCACAGGCATCACAAGCGATCGACAGCCGAGGCAGCAACGGCTTCGGACTGGCCTGCATCTGGAATAGAGACTCGAGACGAGGAAGAATTGCAGAGGTTGGCTCATATCGGCTTTGCAAGCACTGTGACAGTCTTGAGCCATGTTATAGGCTCGGCCTTGCCGTTTCTTGGGGAGTAGCCTAAGAACGGCCCCGCGGCTGCTGGAAAAACGAACAACAAAGCTGGTAGGAGATTTGAGATGCATTCCAAAGGGCGATCTTGCTGACACTTACTCGTCGATGCTTACTCGTCGATATTGCCTGAATGTACACACCTCATTGGCACTGAGACGGCGTAGTAGGTACAGCGTCACGCCAGAGACCGTCAGGAAGTGACGACCAGGAGGCATCTCGGCCATTGGACGCCTTTCAGCACGGCTAATCTAGCTACAAGGAGGATGGCGCTACTTGCACTTGGAAGTAACTTTATACATTTCGAACCACACTCCATCTCTTAATTATGAGCAGTCTTGGTGCTGGCCTTCGTGCACGTGCAAGCCGAAAAAAGCAAGTGAACAAGCCATGCAATTTACGATCGGCCCTCTCCTGCACTGTATCCGGTCGAGTTCGAGAACTTCTTTATCCTGGTAAACAGTCTCGCTTGTGATTACTCATGACACACGACGGGCTTAGACCAGACTCGGGATTGAGTAGTGGGCACGCTTCGCATGTAAAACTCCGCTTCCGGGCTGGCATGGTTGAGAATCTTACATATTTCTAGCCGGAAGGAGATGGCCGATTGCAACCATGATAGGCCCAAATCAAGATTGGTGTCGGCGTCGTAAAAATGCCACAGTCACAACGACATCACAGCCGCATACTGCTGTCCACAGCTGCGGAAGCCACATTCGACATGGGGCAGTAGTAGCGGCTCGTGATGCCGGACAAATGGGATGTTGAAGCAGCCAGCCGAGAGATAACATCAAAATTCTGAGGGTGACCCGGTCCGACGGTTCAACACTCAGCTTCGAGCTTCGACGAAGGAGAGGCGCAGATCTTATGACCCAGGATCTGGGGGATGGGGTCTGTTCAAGATGAAGGTGGCAACCAGTGATTCATCCTTGGAAACGATCAAGGCTTGCAGTTCACATGGCCATCCTTCAACCTCCACGAATCGCGGATGTCCTGGGCGATCCTGTCACACTCTCAACAACCAACCACGCCGCAGTTACACGGGTGTTTCGCTCATGCTGCCGATTGAAATGACAACAAGCGAATCATAGGTGATTGGAGAAATGTGCTGCGCATGCTCTGAAGTCTCCCCAGTGATTTCCGTTTAGGCAAGTGATGCGACGTCGTCTGAAAGGGAACATTCTCGAAGGCTATGCTGAGCCATGACGACTATACCGCAAGACTAGTCTAAGCATAGGGTTTTATTGCGAGATACCGGATTCCCGCGCGAAGTCCAATCCAACGTCTTACGCAGAGTGCCGGGTCTTGGTTCATCAGTTGTGCCCCGAAAACCATCGTGCAATGCTCCTGGTTGCCGCCCCACAACAACAGGGTACCCGCCACTCGGAATCGACGATGCTCGTTCCTGGGTGACTCCTGCTACAAACAACGCCATGTCAGCATGACACACAGACTTCGGCTAGCAGCCGAATCCTACTGTTGCAAGAGACGAGCAACTGTCCAGGGTCGACGCCGCTCCAACACATCAGGATGGACAGGAACGGCTGGTCGTCTGAGGCCGCGAATTACTGCTGGAGGCGCTGCCGAGGTGGGGTGACGACGTCGCGGGATTCTTGCTTAGACAACAGAGGTGATCAGCTACCAGAACGACCTGGCTACGAGCACGGACCCAGATTCTACCATAGTACATGATGGAAAGTGCCGCTATGTCGTTGCACGAGCACACTCGGCCGTAGTTTGATTTTGTCCAAAAATATCCTGCTTCAGAAGGGATCAGCCATCGGAGCTGTGCGCAAGGCACTTGGGGACTAGGGCACAACGACAGCCATCCCACCCGTTGAAGCGAGTGGGGTTCTCACTTGCATGATCTCCGCTTCGTGATAGCGCGGCTTCATGCAATATCGAAGCCTCTATACTTAGGCTCCCCGCGTGTTGCTCTGGATTTGGATAACGAATTCTCAAAACGCGCATCCTCTCCGTCCGCTACTAGGTTGAGGTACTTCCGTGGAGAGAGAACGACCGGGGCTTCTGAACGAACATTGCGCCGCCGCAACGCTGTGGTTCCCACATCCAGATTCGCTGACCCGCACGCTGCAGCGAGGCATGGTACACAGGATGCTCATGCCCATATACGGTCTCCATGGCCTATGGTCGTTGCACTCGAGCAGTTTGGGAAGGCGACTCGAATCTTCAATTGGCCGGCACTTCATCTCACCGAGCGCCAATAACTGACCAGAGGTGAAGTACAGATTGCTATCCTGTTGTACTACATGCAAGGAGCCATGCCATGGCGCCAATAGCGATAGCGCTTGCGCCATGCTGCAGGTTATGGTAGCTTCATGGGACTTCACTTGGGAACACCGTCCGATCGAAATTGTTGCAACCCATCGACTTTTGACCCGCTATGCACTAATACACATGAGGATCCGCCAACGGCAGACAAAGAAGCTGGCGAGCTAAGGCTTCAGCCATCCAAAAGCCGTGGTCTGACCAATGAAAGAGAGGCGTCGTTTAGACCCTGAATATTGTTCTAGCTAAACGCGGCTGTACACTCTCGCGACCGAGCGAAAACCTTCCTATGCACGGCAGTTCCGATCACAGTCACACTTGCTCTACTTATCACATTACCCTATCGCCTGCATACCGGTGAAAGTTGGCTGATCCGGAGGCAATGGACCTCCACGGTATCGAAGCTTGAACTCAAGTCAACGCGGCAAATTGCTCGGATGACAAAGAGAACAAAGCCACGACATCATTCCGCATGAGAAGCGTACCGCGTGATTCCACAATTGAATACTCTTTTCATGACAAAACTATAGGGAAATGAGCTTTCACCGCCGTTTAACGCCTTGACCGTGCTGACTGCAAGGCAGAGTTGAGCACTAACAATCCTTCATGGCGTCAATTTTACGCGTCCAGCCCTGTGAATGCATGTCATATGCAGGGCCAAGTCTTAGTATGACTACGCCTCAGAGCTCAAAGCGAGTCAAACGCAGTGGAAGGATTCTCCAGTGGAAGAATTAAGCTCTCCGTATATCGTAGGGCTGACGCGTGGGTGGTTTGATCGGCCACATGTACGATGATACTACGATCTAATGCAACCAGCGGAGTCATCAGAACAAAGAAATCCCCCCAATGCAATTCCGCAAATGCCCCAAGTGGATCAGTTTCTCACGCAATTTTTCGTTAGAAGCTCAACACTGCGGCCTGAACAACTACAGTACTCCTGTAGCGAGATATGCGAGCACAAATCCGCTTCTGCCCCACACATAGTAGCGTGGATACGGCCCCTCCCCAATCTAGGGAAGGGGCCCACTTGGGACATACCAAACCAGGCTGTCGCTTTATAGCGTGGGAGCTTGACGGGTATGTGCCGGCCATAGCGATGAAGGTCTTTCGAGAGGGGGGGAAACGAAGCAGCCCTAAGCCCAGGCGCACGTGCGGCGAGGCTACGGAGGCGTTCTCCGCGCTGACGTGCACATGTTTGCTGGGGGCCGGGATGTGAGGCAGGAAGATGGGTTTAGCCACGCTGACCGGCAGGCATTAGCATGCAGTGTGTGTCAGGTGACGACGTTGCGGCGGAGAATAGGACTTGGCTTAGAATACGAGGGGAGAGATGCCAGGCTTTCCCTTTCCTGGGCTGCAGCTTAGGGTCCCATCCAGTGAGTTTCATTCGTTTGTTGGGGGAGTGTGGTGCGGTTTGCCTCTTTCAACGGCACGTCCCCCAAGACAGGTGACTACGAAGCCACACACACAGACACACATCTTAGTGATATCCTGCGGCTCTTTTCAGTCTGCCTGTCAGCGATCTATTGCGTTCGGCTCAGCACAACAGCCCAAGCGGATCATTGAAGGCCGACTTCACGACTGAGATCGCGCGTCACGGATGATGCTGCCTGCGGCTTTGTGAACGAAGCAGCAGACCTGTCTAGCTTATATATATCTTGCCCGGTTCCCGCTACTTCTCCTCACTATCAACAGCATCGAGTACCTCGCCAAACATCTACACTTTCCTCTCGATTTCTTATTCTTATCAAACAGGATCTGGATTTCGCCTCAAGAGAAACACCAGGACCCGAACTCTACCATCAATAAACATCTTGACCATGTCAGCAAATTCGCTGAGCCCAAGGTCCTCCTCAGAGAGCCTGCAGAGCAGCTTCTCCACGTTTTCAATCCCGGACTCGCTCGCACCAGCTCTGACGGGGCCCATGGTATGGGCAGGCGCGGAGCTCGATGCCACAAGATACGTGGTGGAGCTCTCGCGGACGGAGGTAGAAGCCATCCGCGCAGCTGTCATCTGCTTCAAGCTCCGGCGGCTGCCACGGAGCGCCATCTCGCACGCCACCTTCCCCCTGCCAGCGTCTCTGGCACACCGGCTCGCGGCTGTCAGCAAGAACGTGCACGAGGGCCCCGGAGTAGTCGTCTTGCGCGGACTGGACGCCGCGCGCTTCAACGACGAGGAAGCGGTAATCGCGTTTGCCGGCGTGTGCGCGTACGTTGCGCCCCAGCGCGCGACCGACTCGTATGCCAATCAAACCCTCAGCCACGTCCGTGATGCGACCAAAGAGGCTGTCCCCTTGTGGGCCAAGGATATCGGGCTCGCCGGGTCCAAGATCACAGCCGCAATGGACTTCCACAGCGACCGCTTCTCGGGCGATGTTCTGGCGCTGCATGTGAGGAATGATGGTGGGGAGGGTAGTGGAGGTGACCAGTATGTTGCGAGCTTCTGGAGGATTTACAACGAGCTGCTGCGATCTGAGCCCGAGGTTCTGGAGACCATGGCCGAGGCGGACTGGCCGTTTGAGCTGAAGCAGAAGTAAGTATTCCGTGTATTGCAAAACCCAAATGTTGACAGCGGGGGGGTTTGGTGACTGACCAGAGAAACAGAGACCGCGCACCATACCTCGAACCGGGACCAACCCTCTTCTTCTCCCGCGGCAAGCCCATCTGCCAACTCGTGAAAGCGCCGCTCCTGGGTAGCCCGCGCATCCAACGCGACCCCAGCATGCCGAAAGTGTCAGACAAGCAGCTGTACGCCATGCAAGTGATCCAGGACCTGGCCGCGCATTTCAGCACCAAGCTCGACCGCAAGCAAGGCGACATCCAATTCATCAACAACCTGAGCATCATGCACGCCCGCGAAGCGTACCAGGGAGCCAATGGGAAGGCCAGCACTCGCCACTTGCTGCGCATGTTCCTTCGGGATCCCGACCTCGCCTGGCAAAAGCCGACCCGCTTCCGAGCAAACTTCGACGACCCCTTTGTCCCCGGCAGGCCCCAGGAGATTCCAATCATTGATATGGACCCCTGGCGTGCTATCAGTGGACGCGAGAGCCATGGCTGAGATTGCGGGTTTTTTTACTCTGCGCGAGTGGGAGGCGGCTTTGCGACTTTGCTTATGGGAGGCAATTTCAGGCAGCATCAAGAGGCGCTTTTTTGATTCTGGAAAGCATTTATCCCCTACGTTTTTTTTCTTTCATAGGATGTCATGGAGTACAGGTAGTATGTGCATTTGGGAGGCAGTTCTGCTTTTCTGTCATTCGCTCATGGGTCTTGCTGGCTGCATATACAGGTTAATTACATAGTACTTCATCATACAGGAGTCTGATTCTTGACATACTGAAATAGTACCCCACATGGTGACAGTCTTGATCAACAAATGGAAACCTAACAAGTAACCAATTTTTTTCTGTCTGCCCTTGTCTCCACGTGCTCTGACGTCGTCCTCGAGGCTGAATGCACAGGAAGGACTCTAGGCGCCAGCTTCTTTAAATAGCTGAGTGATCCATTCGCTTGCAAACGAATGATGCATGGCCGAGAACCCGGTAAGAGGTGGCTGAAATCGGTCTGAAGGATCAGTTAGTCGCTCCTTCTCTCTCGGATCCGGGACGGACGCCGGACTTACCTGCACTTCGTCTGTCGAAGATCTCAGTGATTTTTGTAATGTATGCGAATCCTTCGGCATCGATGTGGCCGCGTTCTCGCAATTCCTCAGGGTTGTCGCGAGCGAGTTTGAAAGGCGAGTAACCGCGCAAGGTGCAGCGCCAGTGGTAGAGAAGAACCGGGAACGCGAACTCCCATTTCTTGACTTGGTTGCTGACCACATTGTTGACTTGGTGCTCGACGATCTGCAAAAGTCAGCATATATAAATGCAAGGCAGCCCGGGGAAAAAAAACTTACAGTGCCATTCTTGGCCTTCATGTATCCTTTCGCTCCCTGGTTGATGTATTCGAGATTCCAGAAGATGACGTAAAAGGTAAGGAAAAGCTCATACCACGGCTTGATTTTGGGCTTGAAGATGAGTCTAGCTAACTCTTTCACAAATTCCTTCTCCAACTTGCGAAGGTGCTTGACGGCAGCGACATCCATCTGGTGCGTTATGGCGCCAGGCAAAGGACGGTCCCGCGAGTTCCGGTCGTATGCCTCGTAGTCACTTGGGCCCAGTCTGCGATAGTCGTACTCCTGTATCCCTGGAATGTCATTGGAATAAACGGTACCGTAGCCTTGTGACACAACCGAGAGGCACTGCAATTTCATAGCAAGGTCGAGTGTCTTTGAGCGATGAACTTTCCGCATTCGAAAAACCTCCTGATATGTTTGCATAGCAATCTCGTCGTTCTGGATGCGGTCATATATCCAGGTCTCAATGTGGCTTTGCAAGCCCCCGAAGTATCCTTCGAAAGAATTGACCAGGGTGGCCGTATCGTAGACAGCGTATGCTGGCTGCTCGATGGCGCAGACGCCACCCTCTTTAGTACTCCACAACGAGGTCGCCGTATCGAGTGAGCCTCGTCTGGGAGTGTATGGCCGAAAGGAGACACGCATAGGTTGGGCGCCCGGTATGCGTCCAAAGCCGGGGAGGTTCCACAATATGTCCATGTTCCAAAGCTCACTTCCAGGCTGCCAGTCATAGCCCAAGAACTCGGCTTCATCTTGTTGCTCGCGACCGTTACATCGACGAATGATACTAGTGTCCTCGAGATGCTCCCTGTAGCATGGCTCACGGAAAGATCGAGCATGTCCTTCAATTTTACTGCATTTCTGACACGGGTCGCCCTCATCACATCCTGACTTGTAGAACCTACAACGTACACATATCCTCTTGGTCTTGCGCATTGTGTGAGTCTTTTCTCGTTGTTTCTCCTGCAGTGGACCTTTACGTCTCGAAACCTTCATCTTCTCTTGCCTCTCGACATAGGACGATGGCACCTTTGCGATCTTTTTCTTACCGCCTGTTCGTCGGACATTCTGCGCATAGGGGTCTGATGAAAGCTCGGTCTGAGCACCTTCGTGCTCGTAGACGGTCAGGTCTGTGATGGCTGGGAGGGCCGGCCATTGTTGCTGCTGCTGGATCTGGACGTGACCGTAGAAAGGGGGCGCAGGGACGACGGCAACAGCAGCACTGGTCGCGGGCCACTGATCACTCTGAATACTAATGGGCCCACTGGTGAGCATGCCAGATGACAGTGCACTGTCGGTGTGAGAGACATAATGTTGGTGATCTGTTGGCGCTAGGGCTGGTGCGGCGCCCCACGCGTTCGACGGTTGCAGAACGGCGTGTGTTTGCTCTGCGGTCGGCTCTGAGACCGCAAGCTGGGCTGGATGAGCAATGGAGTGTGCTCTGTGGACATGATGCGCAAAAGGTGGGGCTGCTGGTGTGGCAGGGGATTCCTGGGGCAGGTTAGTCAATGGTTAGCGTACGCTGGTGTATGCTTGCACTCACAGAGGTGATGCGCAATGCTGTAAAGCGATCTGTGTCTCTGAAAGCGTGGTCGGGGGATGTCAGGGGTTGTTCGTGCGTGGCAGTGGCAGTCGCAGGCTGCTGATGGTGCTGATGTGGGTACGGGCGCGCAACGTTAGGGGCGCTGTGTTGCACAGAAGCGCCTCCCTCAACGATGTCATAGGGAGCTGATAAGCGCGGTGCAAACGTCTGCTCGTTCACGCAGGTGTTCCACTGCTGGACCTGGACATCTGGCGTCGCATAGCTGGCATGCCATGTCTGCTGGGCATGAGGCTGTTGCGGCCTGGCATAGTCGGAGCCCAGTCCGGGTTGCGGGTAGTGGGCCAAGTTCAACGGCACCGACGACGGGCCGGTGTACGAGGCATGGCTGGTGTCTTGCCATGTCCTTAGGTAGTCGGCGTAATCCTGCTCGTGGGCGCCGCTGGGGAAGTTCTGGTAGTGCGAGTGAGGATGGGCGCTTCTGTAGTACTCTGAACTGGTAGACATGGAGGCGGACTGCGGCTGACAGCGTACAACTTCAGGACAGGAGTTAGGCGACTGCGCGTGGCTCATTCGTGTAGAGGCGAAGCGACAAGCGATCCAAATAGCAGGAAGCGCGAAGGCCTCAAGCCATAGAGCGGTGCTGCTCCGCGCGTTAAACCGTCGAGTGCAGGCTACGAGGGGAGAAGGCTCCACGGCGCACAGAAGGCGGGTCAAGAAACGAGCTGGTGGCTCGTAATGCAATGTCGGGTAGGTTGCATGGATAGCTCCCGTGTGGCCTGAGCTGCTGCTGCGTCGTCCCGTAAGCGCGCTGTCTCGTCTGGAAAACAGACAGGCCGCCTGTCGATCATGGTATTGGTATTGGTATTGGTATTGGAGAATCGGACCTTCTCTGCTATGGATCGATTTTCATCGAAACCGCATCCATGCCATGCCGTAGCCGGGCACAGAATGCGAGATTGCTGGAACAAGTTCGACATGGTGGCCACCGTGCATGGATTGCACTATCCATGGCCAACGTGGTACAGTCAATGCAAACCCCCGCAGGACTCGGTCCGGGGTTAATGGTCCGGACCTGAGTGCCGTTTGCTCGCTCGCTCGCTGTCTGAAACGACCCAGCTCTTCGTGCATCGACTTGTTGGCAGTCCTGAATGCCCGACTTGTAGTAGTCTCCGATTCTTTGTTTTTCCATCGCCCCAGACTAGCGACGGCAGCATCTGGTCGGGATCGCGGCTGCCAAACCGCGGCTCCACAAACCGCTCCAGGTACTTCGGTAGTGACTTGCCGATCTCGCGACAGATAAGGTGATGGGATCATGCTTGCAACAACACACACAGGCCAAGAATTGGGAAGCACGTCGGAAGCAGACATCCATGAGTCTTGGTGTGGCAGTGGGCAGTGGGACCCAGCTAGTGAATAAGGCCTTTTTTACGCGGCAAGCTCGGCTACATGTGCTGATCGATTGTAGAGTGACCACACACTAGAAAGCCATTGCGTAGAACAGCCGTGCAATTGAGAAACGTGGGGTTATGGCGAGTGGTCTGGCTGGTTCCAAATATGTGCTATACATTTGCAAGGCAAGACGCTGGAGTCACTAGCGTGGCTCTGCTATATAGTAAGAAGCAAACATCAGCGGCCTGAGCAATGTAAGCAAGAGTCTCTACAGAAATTTGTATCCATTCAAGATCAGCCAAACTAGTAGGTCTAACAATCTAGACTAAGGTATGACGCTTGCACTGCATCCGTCCCAAACTCACAGCTCCAACATCCCGGTATTCAGCCACTAGGCAGATCCAAAAGCATCGCAAATATGTCATCAGCATAAACTATCTTGATATCAAAGCAACCGACAGGCCAAAAGAACCACCTTGACTATGTCATCAAAGCGAACTAAGATTTGGACTTCTTGGTTTTCTTCTTCTTGGGCGCCTCGTCCGAATCGTCGTCAGCATCAGTATCAACCTCCTTGATAGGCGAATTCCTCTTCGCCGCGGTTCGCGTGCTTCGCCTGGTACCCTCTTGCGGCTGCTTCTTCTCCTTCTTAGGGGCCGCAGCCTTCTTTGGCGCGGCTTTCTTTTTGGTGTCTGACTCGCCTTCCTTGTCGTCGGTCTTCTTATCGGCCTTCTTCCCGGTGTTGGCCTTGGGCTTTTGCGCGCTTGGA
This sequence comes from Curvularia kusanoi, assembly GCA_011058905.1. Taxonomy (NCBI): domain Eukaryota; kingdom Fungi; phylum Ascomycota; class Dothideomycetes; order Pleosporales; family Pleosporaceae; genus Curvularia; species Curvularia kusanoi. The sequence continues at coordinate 1,681,133 of SWKU01000003.1, forward strand.
GGCGCTTCCTGCTCCTCTTCTGCATCCTCTTTCGACTCCTCCTTCGAGTCAGCTTTATCGGCCTTCTTCTCTTCAGACTTCTTCTTGGCGTCAGATTTGGGCTCTGGTGCGCCCTTCTTGGGCTCGTTCTTGCTACCAGCCTCATTCTCGTATCCACCACCCTGCTTCTCATATTCCTTCGAGATCTCGGCAGCCTATACGCGTCAAAACGAATCCTGCCTAAATGATTGCGCAAAATCTAAGATAACATACCTTCCAAGCCGCCATTTGGCCCTTGCCACCGCCGTCCTTGTTAGGCTTCTGCTTCACTTCCTCCTTGACCTTCTCGCGAAGCTTAGGATCCGTTGGCTTTCCCTTGGATGACGGCATAATTGCAATATTTTTGCACACGCGACGAGATTGGCCTGATTAAGTGGGTCAGAATTCAAAAGTTCGAGGTAGAGGGTTCGTCGTATGGGGGATGTACCTGCAGATGGGTTTGTTTTGATGCATTACCAGATGACATCATTAACTCCTATTGGCGCGCAATGTGTACCAGCCTCCTCAATTCAATAACGCCAATGCTGCAATGCACCCAAACTTTGTTGACATGCACTAGACCCGGGAACATCGTATCCTGAATATAATTTAATCATATGCTTATGTTGTAATACTGATCTTTCCCAGTCACTGTAGATCGACGTACAAGTTTCCATGGCGCCAACCGAATAGCAGATGCACTGTTGGCATCGTTGTTACTGGAGATCGTGCTCACGACGAGTATGCGCCTGTAGTCAATTCAGGTTACTGGAACAATCACAATTGCCGGCGCTAAACCCATACGCATGGATATTGAACCAGAGGAAGATCTTCAGATCTTTGAAATACCTTTCATGTATACCGAAGGGAAAGCGTGAATTGCACTTCATGAAAGTCTTGAACAGATCATTGAACAAGAAAGGCAAATCCAATTAGGTCGAGATGCTCTCAACCTCTGCTTGGTAGAGAGTGATCTGGAAGACATCATCATTAACATTAAGCCAAAAGCACAAAAGAATCCCAATCCCCTAATGCCAGACACAATCATAGCCACTTCTTGTACCACTTGACCGCCTGTTCCAATGCCTCGTCTGCAGCCTTGGCCTCGATCTCCTTTCCTGGTATCGCACGAACAGCGAATCCATGCACACAACCCTCATAGACCCTCAAATCAAATGCCTCATTACCATCCAATTCCTTCTTAGTTTCCTCAATCTTGGCCATCGGAAGGGCCATATCCTCACTAGCATGCGCAAAGCTGACCTTCACTCCCTTGCCCACCGCCTCAGCAGCATGCGTTGCCTCGTACTTGGCCGGATGCGCAATGAACACTGCATCAACGACTGACTCCGTAGCTCGAGCGACATACAAAGCCTGGTATCCGCCCCAGCAATATCCTGAAATGCCCAACTTCGCACCTGCTGGCAGCTCCTTCTTGACCGCGCTCGCGTACTCGACGCACGCCGCATTGCACACCTCTTTCTGCGGACCCGCGCGCATCAGGAACGGTATGAAATAGGTCATTGCTCGGCCGATGGCCCACGCCTTACTCAGCATGCTTGCGTCCGGTGCCGCGTAGGTGTCCATTATTGGGAGAATTGCTGGACTCATGCCGCCGCCAGGGATGATGTCTGGCACGAGGACTGTAAAGCCGGATTTAGCGGCTAGGGCGTCGGCGAGGAGGAAATTGTTTGGGAGGAGAAAACCGAAGGCATCGGTGTAGAGGATGATGGTGGAGCCAGAGTTTTCTGCACCTGATGCCCCTTCTTGTTGGGACTTAGGTGAAGCAATGTATGTACTGACGCCGTGCAGCTGCTTCGTGGTGCCGCTAGGAGTGCCTGTTGCGGCGCCGCCGCGAAAGCAGTCAGGACAGGACATGTTTAGACGTAAGTCTTAGGGCGAGATGTCAGCTCTTAGAGGGGACTTTGGGGTGGACAGCGGGCATTGAGCTTGGAGATGGAGCTCAAATGTGCGATGCTTGTCCGAGCTTGGTCGTCAGCAAGACGAGCTTAAATGCTTCCCGCAGCAAGGATCCAAACACCCCGATAGTGAGTCAGACACGCGTCTTGACGCAATTGCAAGACTAAGCGGCAGGTCAAGAGCGGGGGTTGACCGCATGAGCGGATTGCTGACAGCCCTATCGCGCCACGCCAGAATAGAAAGGGCGTACCGCCGCAAGCGGATGCTAGCAGCTGATAATCCCTTCAACTTGCTACAGAGTAAGATTCCGGTGTGAAGAAGGAACGTACGATCATTACATCGCTGTATGCCTACGCTATGCTCAAAATCAATTATACAGTAAGCCCGCGCACACCGCTAATCCGGCAACATTTATCGCTTGCGCCGTAGACTGCCCTCCCCTTCACTACGTTCGTTGGCAGCCGCGCGTGCACCGCTTTTGTTACCGGTTCTATTCTCCCTCTCAGCATCTTTGATGATTTTCTCCGCCTCAGCCATAGCGTCAGTCCCGACTCTCCAGCTCCTCAGTACAACACCATGCTCGCCCAGTATCTGCTCAGCTCTCGCCCACCGCTGCCTCCACAGCTGTTCCCTCTTGTTGACGTATTGCCCATCGCCTGCTTGATTTTGTCCCGCACCATTTAATCCCAATGTACTGCCCGTACTCGTACGATTCAGCTTCTCACGTTGTGTGGTGGTTGAAAACGGGGCTGATGTCTGCGTAGAAGTGATGTGCGGGCGGCTTGGCAAAGCCGGAGCGTGCTGCCACGCAGACGATGCTTTGTTGCCAACATAAGAGGCAGCTGCGCCAGCAGGGTTACGTCGTGGGGGTGGGGGTGGAGGAGCAGTCTTGCGGCTGCTACTATTCTCTGCACTGGAGCGTATGCTAGCGCTGTCCGAACTTTCCTGGTTCTCAGATGACCAGGCAGGTAGGTTGTTGTACACCGAATAGAGCTTGTCACGGGCCATACCTGCGTAACTCTGGTTGCCACGGTCGAATTGAGGTTTGGTGCTGTAGTTAGGTTGGGGTGGTGCAGGGCGATTCGAAGGCGGCGATTTAGGTGCATTGCTGTGTTGGGACAACGGACTAGGTTGACCAACCATACGAATGGTGCTTGAAGGTCGACGAGGCTTGGGCGGCGGCGGCGCCGTCTTTGAGGGGGCCGTTGGCGTTGTCGATGATGTTGCATGAAGGCTATCAGTGGATGGGCTCCGAAGAGCGGATGGTTTCTTCGGTGGTGGAGGTGCGGCTTTGCCCATACTCGAGGTTGTTGAGGTCCTTCGTGGCTCGTTCAGAGCTTCTGTATCGGTTTGGGTACGCCGTAAAGCTGGGACGCTCTGTGGTTCATCATCGGAAGACAAGTCTATCAAATTTGCGACCGGCTCCTCTTTGGTCGTTTGCATTGATTTCCTTGCTGGTAGCCCAGGCCTGTTTCCAGGGTGATCTCGTGACATATCTGGCCTCGGCCGCTTTTTCTCCTCTTCCTCGAACTCGCGCAGTGATGCGGCTATCGCAGCCTTGAGCTCAGGATCGTGCTCTTCAGACAAGGCGCGAGTTGCGCTGAACGGGCCAGTACTGTCCGTGGCGCGGGAGCTGCCACCGTTTCGAGGAGAGCGAGTTCCCGACATTGGCCCAATGGAAGGGTCGAAGAATCCACCAGTCTCTGTGGTTGTCACGTCACGTATGAATACGGCCGCGACACGGCCTGGATTCTCGACAACAAAGTCAGTATAGACCTCCAAATCAGCTTCTCCACTGTCACCTATCAAAATGAAGCGTCTTTCCGGGAAATCTCTGGCGATCTTGTCCAATGTGACCTTTTTTCGCTCTGCTACAGGCTCAAAGATACCCTGCATCATCCCGCTGTATTGTTTGAGGTGAAAAGAGCCTGGCGGCAATCCAGCCATGGAGAAGTACGTGGAGACAACTGGATAGAGTTGCCATGGGGAATTTGAGACATAATGGAACTTCACGCCCTGCTGAGCCATACTGTTGTACCATTCTTTGACGCCTTCGATAGTAAGATCGTTCAAGTCACGGATGAAGACATTGCGGAAGATTTCTCGCGCGCCGCTGCTGATAGCCGAGTGCTTGATAGTGTCGTCGATGTCGCTGATCACACTGATGCCTTTGGCATCGGTGATCAAGACTTCTTCGGTGGCTGATAGCTCTTCAGATGCAAGGATTCGTACATGAGTGGGGACAAAATCCAATGCAGCCGTGATGCTGAAATGCCCTGCAGCATTGGTGTATATTGTCCTTTGTTTCGAGATGGTGTCATTGTAGAAGAAGACGCTTATGGGAGTGTTGGCCATGGGCATCGCCAGAAAATGCCGCAATCTGGCCATTAGCCGCGCGTTGGCTTCAGCAAGCTCCGCTGGGCTCATGTCTGCAGGTTGATTCCAAGAAGCTCTCTTTTGTAGAGGCGTGATGTGTTCGTCGTCACTTCTAAGCGAGTCCTTTGACTGACTGTGTGCCAGCTGGTGCGATGGCTTGCTCCCCGTAGTGTGCACGCCATCACCGCTCTGTGTGCGATACAGTTGCGTATCATCCTGGTTTTTTCGACTGGGCCTCTCACTGTACGCACCCTTCGCAGCCGCTGCAGCCTCCCGTTCGCCTCGCTCAAGAATCTGTTCAGCCTCCTTCGCCGCCAGGTGCTCGTCACGCTGAGACTGGCGCATCTGTGCACGTTCGCGGAAGCCGATATGATTGGGGCTTGGTTCGCGGCTGTTGGCGGAGGAGGTAGAGGCAGACTGCCCAGCAGGCGGCGCTGATACTCCGACAAGCTGGCGTGCCAGCCCGATGAACAGTCGCTGCTTCCTGGTCATGGGCCCCTTGTGAGGCGAGTAGATCCACCCTCGCACGTCGACGTCTACAACGGCGTTGTCGTCTTCGTAATTATCCCATTGTTGCTTCCAGAACTCAGCATCGCCAGCGCCTGTCGAGTCGCGCACGTCTCGGCCATCGCCCGCAGTTTCTTGTATAGTGCCAGGTATAGACTCGGGCTTGCGCTTGATGTGCTTGCGGGCGTAGCTGGGGAACAGAATCATCTCCTCCTGCCCGCTACGGACTATGGCAGCATCCGGGAAGCTGCCCGGGGTGTCATCCTCGTAGTCATAGTGAGCTTCGCGACTACTCCAACCAGACGCATACTGCTGTGTGTAGGTCTGCCGCAGCTCGTTGGCAGCCTTGAGGTAACCAGCCAGCTTGCGCCTCCGACCGCCCGACTCCCCACCCTGGAAGCTGCTCATGCCTTTTTCGGTGCTCTTGCTCTTGCTCTTGCTCTTTTCCAATTCTAGATTCTTGCGCCTCAGTCGCGCCTCATCTTCGAGGTATCCGCTGCCCAGCAGTTTCCGGGTGTGGCCACGCAGCCGCTGGAGGATGCTCGACTTCTTGCAGAGCTTCTGCGCCTGGCGGTAGACAATGTATTTGTAGATGCGGGACTGCGCGCGATGCTTGAGAGAGGGCAGTGTCTTGTGACGGAGTTTGGAGAGCTCAGCGCGTGCGCGTGCTCGGGTATGGGGGAAGAAGAGACGCAGCAGGGACGCAGCACCGTAGGCGGAGGGGGGCTTGCGGCGAAATGGGGATCGCATCCAGCCAGCTCGAGCGGCCGAAGCTTCTGTGGAGAGACACGGTGCAACAAGGTGGGCGGATGCGTCGATTCACGATGATGCGGAGCCTGGATGCCATCCCTCCAACGTCATTGTGTTCAGATCGCCAACACTAGCCCACAACCCATGCCCGCACATGCAAATCAAATCACAACGTACGGGAAGGTCAATTGAGATATTTATTGTTACATGCGCATCAGAGCGCTGCGTCAAGCGCCTTTGAGAATGCAGGTACTTCCTTCTTCAGCGTCTCGACAATCTCATCCCATATCCTCGATCCCAGCTCCTTCATCTCAGCACCAGCAACTGCAAGTGGCACAGGCTGAACCTTGTCATCCTTCCAAAACCTGCCATGAACTGCCTCGCCCTGTGTTGTCCCACTTAGTATGGAGTCGGCCCCCTGTGAGGGCGACTTCATCAATAAGAAGATGAAGAGAGCAGCTACAATATAGATGCCTGGGAAATAATGGTCTCGTCCCAAGTCGCTCCTGACGACACCTGGACAGATGGACGTGATGATGACATCGGCCGAAGATATTTCACTGGCGAGTTTGTTGGCGGCATACATGAGGAAGACCTTGGTGTACTTGTACTGGCTGCCCTCTTTGAAGTTCTCGGGCTTGTTGTAGTGCTGCAAGATACTGGATTCTTCCCGCACCTCAGCGGGCACAACCGCCTTCCGATGGAGCCCTGAGTTGACGAACTGTAAGACAGGTATCTTGCCGGTATAGTATCTTGACTGCTTCAGCTTGGGCAAGAGAAGAACTGCCAGAAGGACGCTAGAGAGTGTGTTGACCTGCAGGTCTTCTTCCCAACCCTTGTCACTGGTATGGTAGTTTGAACGACGTATGCCAGCGTTCAAGATGGCGATATCAAGATGGTCGAGGCCTTGTGCGAGTTGGGCGAATGCCACAACGCTATCATAAGACATCATGTCTAGCTCCCATACTTCAAGCTGATCGTCGCGACCAAGCCTTTTTGCGAGCTCACTCTTCGTCGACGCGCCTTTCTGTACGTCACGCGCCGCGATGATGACCTTTGAAGCTCCTAAAGCTGCGAACTTGTAAGCAGCCTCTTTCCCAAGTCCCGCAGTGGCTCCGGTGACGATGACGTTTCTCCCATCGTAGCGCTCAGTTGTGGACTTGGGCGGTGTGATCCATTTGTTCTGTACCATACGAATAAAGTCTGCCATGGCTGGAGAAAAGAATCAAACGAGGAACAGTAAGATGAAGGGTAAAACGCGAGTGTCTCTCGTCAGAATATACGGTAATGGGTAGGCACTGAGGACCCCTCCCTATTTAACTAGCTCTCTGGATTAGACCAGGCATCGATTCTCTTGCGAGGTTCGTCCGCTGAGTTAGCAATCTACACATATAGATCGATCGTCAGACAGCTGCACAAAAGCGCGAGGCTCGACAAACCCCATGTCTGCTGCTAGCCTTCGCTCGTACCCATAGGAAGCAGGGGTGCCACTTCCGTTTACCACCCCTGCAGTTGCCAAGCAATTAGTGCACCCGCGATTTCGAGTTGCGTCAACTATGCAACAAGCAGTGTAGGTAAAGCTCATCAATCACGCGCGCAGGCCTCGCCATGCTGGCAACACCCCTCCGTACACCCCGAACTTGCTGAAAATCCCACCAACGCACGAAATCACTACGACACGCGCCACCACGACATGTCATTCCCCGGCCAACCCCACGGTGGCCCCGCCGGCGCTCCCCCGAACATGGCTCAGAACTTCAATGCCATGCTTCAGCGTTCTGTGGATTCTCCCCAACCTGAGAATGCCGTAGAAGCTCCAGGGCAACCGCCTTCAGGTCCTGGTACGGCTCAATTTCCGCAGGCGCGCACTCGTTTGCTGGGCTGACGCGCGAATAGGTTATGGAGGCGTGTATAGCACCAGTGGACCGCCGCCTTCAGGCCCTCCTGCCCTCGGTGGTGGACGCGCAACTGGACCGCCGGTTGTCCTGCCAGTCGACCTTCCTCCGCAAGCATTCCTCACCTCGGCGATGTTACTCGATATGGTTGACAGTACGGACACTTCGCCAGGGCACGCTACCTATGGCACGCGGCTGACACAGCTACAGAGAAAGTCGACGTTCTTCTGCGCGATGAGAAGGAGTACATTGGCATCCTCCGCTCGTATGATCAATTCGGTATGCGACCACTTCGAGCTGCCAAGTTGAATTGTGTCCACTGATACCTTGTAGCCAATCTTGTTCTCACAGAGTGCTACGAACGAATAGCTGCGCGCAATCCCGACTTCGGCACGTCCCCTACAGAGCCCGCATGGCTGATTCACGATGTTAAACTGCCTGGCCTTATGACTATAAGAGGCGAGAACGTCACAATCTGCGCGACGGTCGACCTTGACCGCGAGGACACGCCACGGGGCGTCAAGTTTGCACCGGTAGAACAAGTCAGGACGCTAGCTGCACAACAGAAGTCGGACAAGAAAACAGCCGATTCGAGGAAAGCAAAGGCTTTAAGGCAGGCCGGCATCGAGCCTGGTTTTGGGATGGCTGCATGATCGACGTGCGAGGACGGACGGAGACTTTTGAGTGAGGAAGCAGCCGAGGAAGAGTACCGAGGCAAAATTCCCTGCTGATCGAGGACAACTTGCATGAATTATGAAATGAGTAGCATTGGTGTGTGTGCAGCACAGCAAGGCTAGAGAAAAAAGGATACGAGCTTGGATAGCTACGCGGCTTGTCATGAGATATCAATGATACCAGGACATACATGTCCAACTGCGATGCAGAGCCATCTTCCCAGGGGTTGCACAGTTCGGGCGCGAGCCACATACGCCGACGTTCTGCGTATAAGCATAACATATCGTATGTCTGTGTACACGAGTCGCTCTTCGGTAAATACGTAACGGAAATGGTCACTCCAGCTGAAGGGAATCTGAAACGCAACTACAAAATTTCTGGCTCGAATAACGCCTAACCATCTATCAATGGGCACGACACGATGATTGTAACCCCAAAAATAATGTGGCCTCCATGACAGTTGTGTACAATTACTATGAACTTGATCATGGCGGTGTTTGTCGTATGCCTAATAAGTTTGTGGTGCATATATCAATCCTCTTACTGCACCTGACCAGCTCTGTGCAATTATGATATGACAAGAGGCACCAAATCCTCACGAGTAAGCAGAAGATCCTTTCAAAGATCATTCAAGGAGGGGGTATATAGCAAGGTGCACTACATCGTGCAGAGGTGTCCTTGATAGCCCTGCTCAGTCGTAGATTTTGCAGAATGCTCTGTGGTAGTGATAGACTATACACAGAGACACCGACGAATGCGCCTAGTGTAGCTCTCGTACCCACATACGTTCAAATGGAGCAGTATTGAAGTAAAGACCACAATGTAGAACGTGCTTTACGAGGTGACAGTAAGCGGTTTACCAAATGCACGTCACAGTTTGTAGACCACCCACCGCAAGCTCCGAGACTACGCAGCAGTGCCTGCCCTTTATGTTGATCGTGCGAGTTCGATGTGGGTATAGTAGTTCGCATGGGGCGACAGAGACGGCCCGGTGCCGTGCACGGTATGGGCTTGCGAAAAGACGGTCAAGCAGGCGTGAGGGTCGTGCCGTGGCTGTGGTGAAGGGCGGGGGACAAAGAGTCTCGTGGGGTACATATACTGGGTCGTCAGTATCGCAGGCGTTAGCTATGAGCATTCACTTTGACTTGATGTGTTGCCGTCCTACTCGCCAGAATGTTGAATGACAATCGCGTCCAAAACAATGAGGCACTGAGCCGACGCGTAATCGCCTTGGTCTCTCATTCATCACAGGGCCTAACCACTCCCGTATCTGTGGTGCAGCATCAGAGCAGAGTTCCAGGAAAGACCTGAGGTGCTCCGCGGTGGTCTTCTCACCAGGCGGAGGCTTTCAGGGAGGGTTGGGCGCAACGAGAGTGCTGCTGACACACCGATCGTATCCTTGCAGCGTCGGTCACAACGCAGTATTGCAGAGATCGTCTTCTACGAGACGTATTCAGGCACGTAAGGCTTGAAAGGTGAGCGCGGTTGCACCTCCATACGATCGTCACCGATGCCCCTCGTCCATACTGAAAGTGGGCCCCTGATCGCGTCTTAGAGTCTGGCTTGTATCGGCATTGGTACAACGCTCCATCATCAACATCTACCGTCCAGGCGTGATGCAGTTCGTACAACTTAGGTAGGGTCGGATGTTCTTCGAGGATTCTTCGAGCTGAAGCTGATGGTTTAAAGCAAGGAGCCATTCGACCTCTGTATTGCAGTCAACATACGATCAGCAGGCATTGCCGTTAACAAAGCCAAGGCCCTCAGCAAAAAGAAAAGACAAGTAAAAGCAAGGTCTAAAGATGGCGGAGCCCACCTGGGGAGGTTGAAGGTGTTCATGACTCTATCGCGGCTGCTTTGCTGGGATGAGGCCGTCACTAAAAGCTAGGGTACCAATGTTTGCTCAGTCGCGGTAGCAAACGCCACCTTCTCCCACTCGTCTACTTTGCTCCGACCGACACTATTTCGCGTATGACCTCGACGCAGGCTGCATTCGCCAAGGTCTGCCGAGGCACTCACATGGTTCGATTTCCCTCATGGAGACCTTCACCTGCGCGATTCTCTTCGTACAGAGCGCGATCAAGCGAGCGACGACCAATACTTTGATGAACAGCTCACACCAATCCCATGCGTTGCCTGGATCCAGGTCAATTTGCAGTCTCCTTTGAAGAGATATTCTTGTATACAGCTCAAAGGCCAATCTCAGATTGTGCTACCTCACGCCCCACCTCTTGAGATGATTGCTAGTATCAAGCAATTGTGTGAGCTAATTGGAGTCAGATCCCAGATGGTGGACTTCTGGTTGACATCTATGACACGCCATAGAGTCGTCCTGTGCGGACACGACAGCTACGAAAGGCGGCCGTGGCCGTGAAGCTATGACCTGCCTTTTGACGAGCCAACAGGGTTGGGCCTGTATATGGTCGATCGCATCTTAACGGGCCTGCATATTGAAAAATCTCGGTGTCAATTTTCCACCGGTATCAAATCGCAGTCCCTGGGAGAACATAAGACACATCAAAGCACTGGAGCGGCTCAACACCTGATCTTACGACATGCAGACGAATAAGACGTGATAAGGTATCGAAAGAACTCTCAAGCGTTGTGATGGAGACCGAAGTCACGTCCAGCTACATACCAAATGTTCTCGGAAAGGCCAGTTCCTGAGCCGCCTTGTGTAACATCAAATCCTCGCTTCCGTTGCAGCAGCCGGGCTCCATCACCCTTCTTCAAACCGTTATAATGGCCTGTTTGTAATTCTTGGCAACGCCGACTCTTCTTGGCCATCGTATTTTCTTCGGCCTCTACAGTATCCTGTGGAGTATCGGGGCTCTCAGCAGATTTTCCACAACCTGATATAATTCTGCTCACTGCCGCTCTAGGGTATCTCTTTCGAACGCCATGAAAATTGCTCAATCGCTGTCTCGATTCGAATGCATGCAGACCCAATCATGTGAGATGCGATACAACGCGCCCTCGGAATTGTTATACATCCCGAATTGGGTCATATGGGCGGGTCTCGCTTGGCGAATATTCCGAACGTTGAGGGCTCGATGACTGCTGCATACTGGGATCTTGCGATCGTGTCTGGACTTGTATCGGCGACCCGGATGACGAGTTCTGCATCCCCTTTGTCATGCTTCCTTCGGCTGCGCATTAATTGTCAGCAAGTGCCCTAGGCGCAATCATTGTACGCAGCAATATGTTATGCGATGCATGCCAGACCGGGTGGCTTGTACGTACTGTATTTGCGCTGGATGTCCCGCAGAAGCTGCGATACTCGCCACTTCAGGATGATCATCTCGACTGGCGGTATTCCCTCGGCTTGCAATCGGCTATTGATCCTTTCCAGCAATCGGTGCTTCTCATCCGAGGGTATAAGTATCCATCTTGTCCACTCCTCATGAGCGTCAGCGAGCTGCTTCGCTTCGTCCTTTGTTATGAACTTTTTCGTCAGCCCCACGCGCGGCACGATACGAACGACACCCTGAAGCTTACATAGAATCTGTCCCATTGCTCTCTATTATGCCCCGCAGCGGCCCGGGCCTCGTTCACGGTCGCGTTTATTCTGATGCTCATGTCTGGACAGATACCCTAACAGCAGCAGCACCAGTCGAAGGAAGGCCGTAATATTCTGGAACCACGAGAAGCCAGAGGAGCAAGAGATTTTAGGGCACAGTGGTCGACCCCCCGCTTCCACTTTAGCTTGGCGGGATTTTGCTTTTGCTGAAGGCTGGTGTGAGGGACAGGACGGTCTGCGCAGTGCTTAGACCTGAGGTGATCGGAGCCGTCGGTGGCTGAAATGCTTGTGCGTTGTGTCCGAGTGGTTATTATTGGCAGGACGTGGTGATCAACCGCAATTCCACGGCTTCATTGTTTTTCACGTTTCTTATGCGAGACGTTGCATCTCGTGTCATATTGCTCCGGTCATGAGCTCGCATGCGGACTCGACACAGCTTCCAGATTCGAATTTTAGGCAATCACGCATGTTCGATCGCCACAGCACGGACTCAATTCTCTTCGGATTCGCTACCTTCCTGACTGTTCAATAGACGGTTGGGCTTGCTTTTATACTAGCATTTGCCCGAGGAAGCGACAGCTGTCACACGAATACGGAGCCGCCATTCTCGTACTCAACCCTTTGCAAAATCGCATGTTCTCGCTTGACGGACAAATAACTAGTTTTCAGAGGATCCAGGAGGCGATCAGTACGTACATCATTAATGCCCAAAGACGGGGAATTCAGCACGCATCAGGCTATGCCCTGGTAGATCAGCCGCCTCACCGGGATTTGGACGACTGCAATGCACTTCCCGGCCCGATCCTCTAACGTGCGGCAAGCTTGGAGCCATCCCTGAGGCCGGTAACACAGGAGCTCAAATGGAAAGCAGATTCGCAATAACGTCTTTGCTTTCTAATTTTGTCTGACGTTTCTTTTGTGTGCGTCCGATGTTTGAGTCTGCAGTGCGAAACAGTTTGCATTCCTTGCATCCTCGGTGCAACATCCTGCATAAATCGCAGTGAAATCTTGTATGCGGCGCGGTTGGCGGCAACATCTCGGTTCCCAATCCCATTCGCACTTGACCTGATTGACAGCGGCGCTCAATGTCACCATTCCTCATCGTCCATGCCTGCTTGTTTAACTAGTACTAATCAATTTGGTCTGCTGTGCCTCATCAGGAGAACGCTGGGCCCGTGAGCCTCGAACAGCCATTCATCACTCACAACCCCAATTTGGCACTCGGCATCCGCATACGACAGTCAATGATATACGAGATTTAATGCCACAGTTTGCATAAGCAAGATCTTGTTGCACGGCAGCAGGGAGGCGTACGGGAAGATACTTGTGACGGCATCGTCGACGCGGCACCAGCACCTGTCACCAAAAATGGCCAAGCGCCAGCTCTCAACTCTAGCAACTTTACTTTTATAATATTGGTCCAACCATCGAGAGCTCTGAAAGCCGAGTGTGTTCAGAAAAACGCATTGGGATCGTCCGACTTGCGCTATTGAGGGCTGAGGTCCCACAGCACTGAAGGCAGTACGTCCGGCCCAATGGTCCAGCTGGCTGCATTCCACGCGCCCGCGATGCTGCAGTCACCTCACAGCGACCAGGTAACGGGGTCACGCATTACACTAGAGGGGTCTGCACGATCGACCTCATGCTCGTTCAAAGGTTGCTCAAGCGCATGGCGCGGATCGCCGCGAGAAGTGGTACAATGTGTCACAAGCTCCACGCGAGCGCGCTGCGAGAGAGGATTACGCAGATCATTGCGGAGCACTTGGATCTTGGAAAACTCACGCGACTTTCACGCTGCTCCGACCTTTTGCGGCTCTGCCTACTTACAGCCCGCCTCTTCGAAACGTACTACAACCCTCAAGCTCGGCAGGCATCGACGCCTCTGGAAAAAGAAACATCCGTTCGCCCCACATCTGTACCGCCTGCCCTCAATCTCATAAGCTCCGGTTCGAAATCCCAGCGCGTACTATCTTTTGGCTTCGCCGTTATGGTCGTTGTGCATGGACTGGTCTCTGTCATTTGCTAGGATTCGCGCAAACTCATATGCTGGTTGGTGTTCTCTGACATGGATGCAGTCACACACACGTGCGCCAGATTTCTGCCACCGGAAAAGAAAAAGAAATATAACCCTGAAAGTTTACGGAACTTCAAAAGCCACCATTCATGGTATCCTCCTCTAAGGACCGGCAAGTAGTCACTTTACTGTTGTGCTGCAGCTGAAGCTCCAGCAGCAGCCTCATTCAATGGATTGTAGCTTTCCGTGGGCCCGCAATCCCTTCATCTTATTCGCACGGCTCAAAGATGCGCATTGGGACTATGCCGATGCAAGTATGTAACTGTTCGGAGAACCAGAGCGGTATGGACGGTCTACCTTGATACCATCGAGCAACGATTGTCCAAATGCCCTTCTCAAGACCAAATCTCGATATGTCCACATTCTCGACTTGATAAGAGTTCTCTGGGGACGGAGCTACGATATAACCACAGAACAGCTTTCTGCAAAACGGGACATGAACACCACCAACATTGCAGTCATTCACAAAAAAGACCAGGTCATCAATTCAAAGAGCTAGTATGGAGGTAAGGGCTGTATTGCTTCCCAATCTAAGTCATGATTTCCAAGGTATATACAAGAACGTCCGTGTTTTTCTCTCTCCAATACTCTTTTTCCTCCACTTCAATTCCAAGCGAATGTAACGAATGGTCTGCACACACATACACACCGATTCAAGTCTAAGATCATGAATAGAAAAAAAGATCAATGCACCTTGCGCCGCTCGAAAAGGAGGCAGGGTTCTCGAGCGTTTTAGTACTTGCTAGCAGTGACGGTCTGCTTGACAGTGACAGTGCTGGTCAAGGTGACGACAGTGGTGCTGTCGACATCAGCAACCTTGGCAGAGGCAGACACGGTGACAGTGGGAGTGTAGGTCACGGTCACGGCCGATGAAGTGCAGCTCGAGGAAGTCGCAGCACTGGCGTCCTCAGGCACGACGGGGTAGTCGGTGCTGCCAGCGGACGCAGCAGTGCTCTTGGAAGAGTGGAACTTGCTGTGGTTGTGGCCGTGGGGCTTGCGGCTTGAACCAACAGAGTACGAGTAGTGGCCGGTGGCAGTGGGGGCGACGGTGGAGTTGCCACTGGGGAAAGGGTAGGGAGGAGCAGAGAGAGAGGACTCGACGGCGGCAGGAGTGCTGACAGCCTCGGCAGGCGCAGTGGGGTAAGCGTCACCAGCGTAGCCCTTGTTAGGAATGCTAATGCTGACATCGCCGATGAGGCTGGAGACAGCAGATGCGGCGACAGATGCAGCGCTGGAGACCTTGGAGCCAGCAGCGCTGGTAGCGCTCGCAATAGCGGACGACACAGCGGTAGCGGCACAGCCAGCTCCAGAGACAGCAGTGGCGCGAGCAGGGCCAGACTGGATGGGGTTGCAGCCAGGGAGCTTGTCGAACTTGATGGTCGAGTCGGTGGTGCCAGCAGCACACTGTTTGAAGGTGGCGTCATTGTCTTCGTTGACCTTGTCAGATCCGAAGCACTGCTTTATCTGGTCCTCGCCACAGCCACAGCCGCAGGTGCAGCCACCTGTCTCAGCGGTAGCCTTAGCAAGGACACCCTTCTCCCAGCCATTGAGGAAATCAGCGTGAAAGCCGAAGCCGGTGGGGTCTCCGTTGGCCAGGACCCAAGGAGTGGATGTGGAGGCGTACTGGCCATCGAAAGAGGAGATGTCGTACCAGAACTCAATGAAGATGGTGGGGAAGCGGGCAACACGGTGAGTAGAAGGACACTTCTCGGTACCAGTACCGGTACCGTTGGGGTAAGCCATGTGAGCACTGGGGTTCTTGGGGTCGAGCTTGTTACCGTTCCAGCACGAGGGGAAGGTAACCTCGGTCGCGAATCCGTACTTGCAAGACTGGAAGCCCGAGGGGAAGCCATTGGTGAAGATGGTGTTATCGCTGCCATCGGCCTGGTGACAGGCCCAGCGGACACCGGCCGGGTTGTCGCCATCAGCGCGCTTGAAGTTGTCTCCAGCAATCATGTTGAAGTCCTCTGGGAACTCAGTGACGTTGGCCCATGCACCGGCGTCGCCAGACTTGTAGTAGATCTTGGCAGACGTCTCAGGAACCTTGTAGAAGCCGGTATTGTTGCCGTTCCAGAAGAGAGCCGGGCGCCAGTACAGAGACTTGTCGGGCTTGATGCGAGCAGTGGTGCAGCTCGAGCCCATCTGGCTGTCGAAGTCGGAGGAGGCGCTGAGGCCGTTACCGCCATCGAAGGCGTGGAGATGGGGACTCTCCGATCCAGGGAAAAGAGCAGGGTCAAGACGCTGGTAGGACATGGGACCAGCGCGGTTGAAGAAGCTGAAGTAGTAGCCATTGCAGTCAAAAGCAGAAGCCGTGGCGGCCATGGCCGCCGTAACAGCGAAGAAGTTGGTGAGCATGATGTCGTTAGGTCAAAGGGGGTATCAAGATCTCAGATCGTGGGAATGGGACCGGCAAAAGGAGTGTTTTTAGGTTGGGTGTGGTGAGGGAGTGGGTTATCGAGTCTCGGACTCTAGATGAAGGAGTGTGTGTGCGTGTGAAAGAAAGAATGAATGGACGGTATTCCTGTACCGGAGGCCGAATGGGTGTGCAGAACAGCGACAAAGAAGAGGAATTACCTGAAAGGGCGCATTGTGTATATATACTTGTGTAGTAGCGCACTTGTCTCTTTCTCTCCGCGCAGTGGCATGCAGGCCTAAGGGCGCGCGGGTGGGGGGGCCACCTTGAGAAAGGGCCAGCCAGCTTTGGGCTTAGGACTCAGAAAAAGGTTTCCTAGTTCCGCCTAGGTGCAGCGCTGTGCCGATGCGGATCGTGGCTCTGGCGAGCCGCGCGCTGTTGGAAGACGGAGTCCACAATCTCGTCAGGGGCTGGGCGCTGAAATCCGACTCACTCGCTCACTCGTTGAGACAGACTCTGATGCATCGTCAGCCGCCCATCACTTTTCCAAGGCGCATATTCTATCTATCGACCTCATCTATCTATGCCTGCGGTCTATTTGGAGGCGTGGCGGCACAGCGCCTAGCAGCAAGGGTTGTTTTGTTTCCTGCGAACATGGCAGATGTTCGATAGGGCATCGGAGCGGTAGGAACGAAACGGCTTTCAGTGGGCGGTTCCTGACTAGAGGGGCGCCTAGTGGCACCGCCGTCGCACGCGAGAGACGAAGGTGGCTGATCTTCAAACACCTGCTGCATGCCCCTGCTTGAAATTGGCCGCCACTGCCAGAACACGATTACGGGCTTTGCAAACATCCATCTCATTTGTCGAAGAAAAAACCTTTTGTTAAACCCGTATTTTACTCGTGCATATGTGGAAATTGGGAACAACGTGTCGACGTTGCGCACATGTTTGGCTAGACAACAGCCGAGAAGAGATCTTCGCATGGTCATTCATCCTCCCCGCTGCCGGCACTCGCGTCCAGGGCTCTTGTCAATCATGACGTGGACAGCTTACCGTGGTTGCGGCTCTGGAAACTCTCCTACCGAGCGGGTGAACGCCGTTTGGTGTCGAGACCGCTAGTTGGGGAGTCGGAACTTTCTCTACGTTGGATTTTACTTGGACAGCGATCTTGACAGGCTGAGAGAGCGCTGCGCTGCATCGCGCTGACAAGACCCACCACGCACGTAGCGAGCGCCTCTCGGTGATGTTCACCAGCTGCAAGTCAGGCACCAGGAGACTACTCATTTCATTTCCCGAACTTTTGGCAGTGGGGGGATGTTGCATCTGCAAAACGACCATGCAACTGCAGCCTCCACGCTACGCAGATGGTTCGGTTGAGCACGGCCAACTCCCAACCGACAGTCTAACGTCGGCCCGCCTCAGTCATCAACGATCTTGCGCTGGTGTCTGCCAGATCAGCCAACAGCCTTTTGACGTGACAGGTTCGGTAGGGCAGACTAATCGATAGGGACGACGACTACGACTGTTGACCCCACTTTGAAAGTTCGAAACATAAATGGCCTTTGGGGTTGCGACGACTCGCAGGTGTCTAGAACGCGCTGATCGGAATTCCATCGACGTGCGTTGAGAAGGTGTGGCGCTAGGAGGCCAGCTGGAGCCTGGTGGAGGGGGAGGGCACGCCTGCGGGAAGCTCGCTCAAGTTCTGCGCTTGTCATCCACAAATACCTAGTGGGCATGGCTTATCTTGCACACGTTTCTTGAAGGATGTTTTCCTGCTCAATCGGGGTTGTAAGCGAGGTTGCAGGCAGGCCTGTCGTTTGGTATGCAAGCTTATCACTGACCAGCCCTGCCGCAGTGGACATCTGTACGGGCCATCTGCACTGTCGAAATCTCTCAAAATGCCATGGAGAATACACCGAAGTAACAACGGTCTCGCCGTTGTAGCCAGCGTCCGCCGACTTGGCGCGAGGAAACCGTCACGAGAAGACTCCACGTTGGGCTCGGTCAAACAGCAAGCAAGTAGGCACGCTTGTGTGCTCAATTCTCCACACCACCTCTACGCTGCGCGCAGCAGCACCAGCAGCGCCAGTCAGAGACTGCGGCGTTAGCTGCTGCAGCGTCGGACTCAGTATCGTGGCCGATTCGCCCACGCTGTTCCTCGCCGGAGCTCCGTGGATTCGTCATGTCATGCGGCGCAAAGGTAACCTAGTAGCCATCCCATCATGTTGACGCGCGGTTCCTCGTTATTTTCTTGATCCCAAGATTGTCCCCGACTCTGCACAGCGAGAGATTTCTGTCCCGGATGGCGTTGACCAGTGGCGTATTCCAGCACTGCCTGCGTAGTGTCCACCACGAAGATTATTTGGAGCTGACCAGCGCCGGTCACTGGGCCCGACACTGCCCACTCGCTTGCGCACTGCGTTGCATTACCAATGTCGTCCGGATTTTGTAGTTGCATTACTGTCCGCTGATCCACATGGCAGCAGGAGGATTCTCAGTCTCGCAGGTGCTGCAGGTGCTTTCGCCAGCCAGCTCAGCAGGGTGGGCCATGTGATAACCACCCGCCGAGCCCACTGTCTCTCCCTCTCCCTCTCTCCTGTGCCTGCAATTCGTACGCGACCGACCGACATGAGGGCGCTGGTGGAGTGCAGACTGAAAGCCAAGATGAGTCGTATGATGACGCCTAGATACTTGCACACCTCTTTGCCATGACGGGGGAAATGATGGGAGCAATGCATTGAATCGGGTCGCTTTGCACGTATCCCGCCGCTCGGCGTGAGAGACCGACGAGTCTGGTTACTCATACAGGAACAGCGGCAGCAAGCAGCCTGTGTAGGTCACGCTGCTGCTGGTAGTCGGCGACTTTTGCTTGCCATACGCTCCGTCTTGTCTCAGAGCCTCCACCCAGTGCTTTTCATGTTGTGTAGGCATGCTGCTTTTCCCACACCAGCATCTCTGCAGCCGGACTAGTGTTCGGCGCTCAATGGATCTTCTTAAGTCATGCTGTGTGTGCATCGCTGTGGCTATCTCACACTACGACGTGCGATTGTGAGTGTGTGTGGAATATGTCGTGGAAACAAGTCACAGGTTCTGGGTTACACGCGACAGCTGTCACGGCATTGGCGCGCCTCCGTTATATGTTTGTGCGACGGGTCTGCTTTCCCTGAGGTGGCGAGCACGGGGCTGTCTTGCATGCAAGTGGTATATTATGGTAGAGTGGGGTTATTGAACTTGTGCAACCGCTCGAGTCTCGTCGTGGTAGCAGGGATGGATCACCTCATGACAGAGAAGGGAGATGTCCATTACATCAGCTAACGTGGGCTTACTTCACGACAACGAAAGTAAGGAGTCGTGAGAGAAGATACATCACAAGAGGAGAGAAGAGAAGTCAATGATGATAATGTTTGAGGCTTTTCATTCCAGATGTACCCAAGCCATGACAATGATGATGATCCAATCCACCTTAGAGATAGCAACTAAACTTCCCACTAATTCAACCAAATCCACACACCGGCCTCAGCCTTTCTCCACCACAGAAGCCGCACGGAAATGCTAGACTCCCCACACCTGGCTGGACACTTCATCATTTGCTCCTCCCAACCCGCCCGAACAAAGAAAGTTCTCTCCCACCCAATGCTGCCCGAAGCCTCAAAAGAGACTACTGAGATCTGGTTGGAGCCGGGTTGCGAGAAATCATCTTCTACAGCTGAACCTCAGACACTCCACACCAGTCGGCTGTTCTGTCTTTGACCTGACTCCGAAGAGCGCCAGACAGAGTGCAGCGAGCAAGCGTTCCTCATCTTTCTGAACCGTGGAAGCATCCAGCCAGCATACCAAGTATTGCCATGTGTGTATGAGTGATCGATCGGATGTGGATGCGAGAAGGGAATGGTGTCGAGAGCGTGCTCTGCTGCGATGGTGGGATGGTCGAGGCCTGGAGAGGCTCGAGTTGAAGGAGGCTTCAGCTTGAGAAAGCTTGAGAAGGCTTGATGGGGGCTTCAGCTTGTGAAGGCTTGATTCGACGATGATGTTGAAGAACCGAAGTGATGTTGGTCATGAGAGACAACAGGTGCGAGCAGAGCTTTGAATGTCAGCGGAGAGAGCTGTGAAGAAAAGAAGAACCAACCAGCTCAAAGACAGATGTGAAGAATGTCAGTCAAGGTTGACTGTGTCGACATCGAAGGTGTTGAGCAGCCATGGTCAAAGAAGTTGATGGTCGGAGGCAATGCTCAGGTGAGGAAGGATGTATCGAAGACTTCAAGTGATGAAGTGACGAAGGTGTCATGGAGACTTGGAATGATGAAGGATGTCATGAAGACATAAGGATGGAGACAGTCATTGAGACATATGTGAAGGATGTCAATGAGACATAGAATGACAAGGGATCATGAATGATATGATCAGTCGAAGTGTCGAAGTAGACCTGAGTCTGAGAAGTGGAGCTGAGGAGTAACGGTCCAAAGGTGGGCGGCGAGCTCTACTTATACCCATGGGACTCCTGGCCCCTGCGCCTCCCGGAGCGACGATTCTGCGAGCTCCGGCGACAGCGAGGTGCTCTAGCGTAGGCGGCAGCAAGTTGTGACTCCTCAAGGTGATGGCGCAATCCTCCGTGTGAGCGAGGTTGACGTCGTCGCGGTAGCGGTGTCGAGGTGAAGGTGAACTTCAACCACCAATGAGCGCCTCGCGACTGCGCGGGGGACTCGGTGCGGCCCCACTAGTTCAGAACATCAGTTCGTGTGAGCCATATCGGGAGGGCGGTGCGGCTCGCGAAAGCCTGATTTGGTCAGTATAGCGCTGCCGTGACAACCGGACTCAGAGGTGAAGGCGAATTCTTGACACCGAAACCGGGCTCGCAGGCAGGGCGGAGGCATTAGCGGCGTCCCTGATTTGGTAATAAGCTCCAGAGTCCGACGTCAGAAGGGCGCTGCAAGTGACTCAGTGTTGGGAATTTGTCGAATGAAGGTGAAGGCGAAGAAGCGAAGATAGGACTGTACAGTACCACAGCGAAGCCGAGAGCAATGATAGTCTGTGATGGTATATGGCATTTTGGGGTCGCTATTATCTTGTGCGAAGTACTGGTTAGACTAATTGGCACAGTAGTGTAGATCAATGTGCAATATGTTGAGGTGATCATCTCTGAGTGAGGGACTTGGCCACGTGAAGAAGTTGAATGGCGTATCTCTATCCTTGAGGTACGGCCTACAGAATCGTGATAATTGGTATGGTAGGTCTTCTTCTATGAATGATGGTGATTGGGAATTGTAAGTTGAGTGATTACCGCGAAATCATTTTGGTAAACAGACAAATACCAATGTGAGGTAAACATCACCAGCTGATATTAAGAGCAAGAGCTGCTTCAGTATCTGCTGTTTCCTAATTGCTCTCACGACAGCCTTCCAGGGCCATTTAACGTCTCCGCCCCGGAACATGATACAGTGAGAAGATAAATTTGCCCGCCCCACTTTCAGCGTTGATGAAAACTCCAAGTAAGGTCGATGACCATACTGCTGGAAGCCGAAGCGGCGTGTCGTATTTGCTGAAACGCGAGAACACCTCAATCACAAAGACAAGAAACTAATGAAAGCCTTGGGTTATCTCGTCGTATTATGTGTTGGAACAAGTTCTATTCTCATTCCTCTATCTCTACCACGCCCTCGGCCTCTCAACACTCCCACCTTTTCCAACACTCCCGCGCATACAGCCCGAATGCACCACACTCCCATCGGGCCAGACTCTAATGGCACTCCCGCCAAATCGCTTATGACACACCGCGCAGTGTCGATCCTCATCGACCACGACTCTCCTGTTCAGTCCGCCTGGCTTCCCAGGCTGCTTTTCATACTGATCTCCCAAGCGCAGTGCCAGCTCGACGCCGACTTTCTCGACGCCACGTAACCGCGCAACGATACGCTCTTCGTTGAGTACGGAGTTGGCAGCCCGAATGCGGCCCTTGAAGTAGCTCTGGAGGTCTTTGACAGGCAGGGAAGGAGGAACGAGGTCTAGGGTGGTTGCCGCGGGGAGGCGGGCGCCGTGTTTGCTCAGCAGGTCGAGAGCGGGCGGCCAGTTGGGCGCATGAGGCGGAGGAGGTGTGAGGTATAAAGACAGGAGTGTGTGGTAGATTGAGGGTTCCTGAGTATCTGAAATGGATTTCTCCGACTGGGATTGTGGGTGCGGCGACGTAATGGGCGCGGCAGTGGAGAGGAAAATTGTGTTGCAGTATCTGTGTGCTTTAGTAAGTCACTAGGAGAGTCTGAAATTGAGGATCTTACTCTTCCGCCTTCGTGTAGTCTTTGAGCTGGAAGACGTAGATCTGAAGTGCTTGCTTGTGTTGGCCCATCTTGCTCAGTACGATTGCGCGGGACTCAAAGAAGTCCGGGTCTGCTAATATTAGCTATCGTCTCCATGCACAGTACAATAGATCACCCACCATCAGGACTTAGTTGTTTGAACACACGGTAGTTGTTGTAATTTCCACTTGTTTTGAGGAACGCCTGTAATCGTTCTCGCCACCGCACCTTCTCGTCGTCATCCTCAAAAGTCCCCGTACGCAACCGCTCGAGGAAGAGGTCAACCAGCTTCTGATGGAAGTCGGGCGTGAGGTCATTGAGTTCCTCGATGATGTGTTCGAGATACTTGACTGCAAGCTTGAGATCCAGCTTTTCGAGGAACTCAAGCACGCGCTGCCGAGGAAGCGTTTCGGCGTTCTCTGTATCCGCGAGGAATACATCCATGCCTAGCCCAGGATCGGTACGTAAGGGCCATTCTGCGAACTCAATGATCAAATCGATCATTTCGGGTGGAAGCTGCTGAAGGTAGCCAACTGTACGCTGCGGGCCCTGGAGTGCGGGCGCGACTTCCTCATCAGCCTCGTTCTTGCCAAACTTCTCAAGCAGTTCGAGCGCCTGCCGGTGCAGCTTCTTGCCGTGCAAGAAGTCGATCAAATCTGCGTAGCGGCCCGTCTCGTATAGCTTTTCCTGCACGACATCAGGTTCGCAGAAGTTAGGTAGACGGAAGAGTGAGCCTGCCAACGTAGATTTGGTAAGCATGTAGGCGCGGAAGAGGGTCGTGTCGACGAGCTGCGCAACCTCGAGGAGCTTCGCAGTCCAGTCAATCTCTCCAGAAGTGTCTTGGATGAAGGCATGAAAGGGAGGCTTATATGGCTCGGACTGGCTATCATTGGGAGCAGGAAGTGGCTCTTTCAAGTTACCGTCGGTATCGATATAGCGTTTGATCTGCACGCGGCACTGGGCGAGGTAAGATTGGAGTGCGCGAACCGCGTTATTGAAATCGAGCTGCTTGTCCGGCTGTGTAGTCTCGGTGACCTTCTTAGCGGGCCTGATGCTTGCGGTTTCAGCAGCATCATCCCGTACAGAAGAGCGAATAGAGGCGGTATCGGAATCGACCTTCTTATGACCGCCCACCAGCCTGCCCATCATGGACCGTCCAATGGTGGCGCCCGGGATGTAGGTGCTCTCCCTGCTGACCTTCTTAATTTCTTCGGACTCCTCAGCGTTCTTCTCGCTCTCTACCTCATCGTCATCTGCTACGCTACCATCGCCCTTGACGCTCTCTTCGTGAGACAGATGGCCAGCAACAGCGCGTGGGTACAGGGCAATGACGCGCTCGGGCGGAGCTTTGGCGTCGATGAAGAGATCCATAGCATCATGCCACTTCTTCTCGTGAAACAAAGCCTCAGCCTTGAGCGTCTTGATCTCACGGACCCTGCCCTCCTTGTCTTGCAGCAGCGTATCCTCCAGCATATCCAGCAAGCTCAATGCCTCATCGTAGCGGCCATTGGCCGTTAGCTGGTCGATTTGCTTTTCGTAGCTTTCGGCTCCCATGCGCCAGATGCAGCGGTCACTGGCGACGAGGAAGCCCTTGCCAGCGTGCGCCAGACTGATGTTGGGCTGCGGTACATGGAGAAAGGTGGCGTTGGGAAGGGCGATGTTCTGCAGCAGGTTTAGTGTGTCTGGATTTCGTACCTCCAGGCTGCCCTTTGCGGGTGCCTGCAAGGCCAGCATGTAGGGGTACGAGTAGGCCAGCATCTCTGGGGCAAAGGGCCACGGCACCTGTCGCTTGTCGAGAGCATTTCCGTCGGTGTCGATGAACAGGCTGTTGACGTCTTTGGCCAGCAGTAGCTGGCCCTCGCCCAGGCGTGTCGCAAGAGGCTTCGGCACCCAGCTGGCCATACCCATATAGCCCATACCTGACGACGAGACAGCGCCGAAGCGCGCACCAGCTTGGCCGCCCGTGTCGCCCATGGCGCCCGGCTTGACGATGTCGTGGACCTCCTGGGACTCGATGTCGACCAGGACGAAGCCTGGATCCATGCCAGCGACCAGCTTGGTGCCCGAGGCCCAGGTCAGGCTCTTGACTGAGGCCATCAGCGACGTCTCGATGGCGTCGCCGCTGAGCTCCATGTCCTGCCATGTCCAGAGAATGATCTTGCGCTTGACGGCGACAGCCAACCGGCTCACGATGGAGGGAATGCCCGTCGTTGGGTCTTTGACGATGTTGCTGGCGGCGGCGAAAGTGGTGGCGCCGCGCGTCTTCTCGAGGCGCTCCTGCAGTTGATACGTCTGCAGGTCGTGGATGGAGACATAGCCGTCGGACAGCGAGATGAGGATATTGGTCTCTTTGAGGAAGCCGAGCTGCTGGATGGGCCGCCGCGAGAAGCGCTCTTCCTCGCGCAGCAGATCGGCGGCCTTGGGCTTCGCCGGTGTCTCGTCTGCGTGTGCGTGTGCGTCGCCGTCTGCGCCTGCGCCTGCGTCTGCGTGCGCATCGCCATTGGCAGTGCCGTTGTGTGTCTCCGTCTCCTCGTTGACGCGGTATATGCGCAGCGAGCCCGTGCTGAGGCCTACAAGTACACGGTCACCTGCGCACACGACTGTCAGCCTCTTGCCAGCGCCATTCCGCCTTCAATCACTTTACTACAGGGAGTGCCGTACCGTATGCTAGGATCGACTCGATCTTGGACTTGTCGCGCTGCTTCAGCTCGACGATCGGCTTGGCCGTAAACGCGGAGAGCATGCTGGGCGGATCGTAGCTCCAAGTATCATGTGAAGGGGTCCATATCCGCGTTACTTCACCGTTGCGCGCGTGGGGAGCTCAATGCGCTGCGGCGTGCCATTGCTTGGTGGTTAGCCCGCCGCACCATGTCATCGGTCGTCCAAGCTCCACCACGTGCAGCAACTGTCATCGGCCAGCCAGCAAACATCAGCAACATCGGTGACAACCACGAAAACAAACAATAAAATACTGCACCTTGCCAGCTCCGATGAGACACTGGGCAAACTGCAAGAAATGTATATTGAATAGAGAGCTTCAGTCCTAATCAGCGCGATTTAAACAATTGCAAGGCACTCTATAATACCTACGCTGTTACTTGGGTCTGGTAAGTATTCGCACTTCTATCATTGAATCTTTCAAAAGTGTCGAGTGTCTCATCGGAGCTGGCAAGGCGCAGTATGCACAATCGAACGGCAACGAGAGTGTATTGTAAGGAGCGGACGTGGGGCCATATATGAGGGGGCATTGTGATTTTCTATTTACAGTCCTCAGCGGACACCAGACTGTCTCCCTCGTTTTTCTTCCACTGTAGTATGTATGCAAGAACGCCTTGGGATTGCGAGCATCGCGAACCTTCCAAGAGCCATTCGGCACCATACCACTCCACTACCACCGTTCATACAGGTCGGGCAAAAGCCACGTATCAACTCAAGCGGCGGCGCAAAGCGCACGCAAAAACCAACCCCACATCCGAGGGACGGGGACTGCTTTTACTTGATAAACAAAACCTGCCGTACACAGGCACAAAAATGTCGACTTTCAACAACATCTACCCGCCACTCCCAAGCGCCCCTCGCAAGGCGCCGAGAGTGGGTTGGGTAGGAGGAAAGACATAACGCTCGTTACCAGTCAGCACGCCGTCTCCACTTCCCCCCAGCAACAGCCACAGCGGGTCTTGCGATACAACCAAAGGGCCGGTGGTATAAGAAATGGACGAGTCGAAGAATCGAGAGGGCGGCGAATGAGCGATACATATCCACATATTGCCGGGTCGTGCACAGCACATCATCTGCGTCTCAAACACTGCGGCCTTGACAGAGCGCGCCCAAGGGGCCGGGTCCAACGGGCAAGCCACAGGAGGAGCGGGCGCGTCGGACGCGCAATGAAGGGAAGTGCAGAGTTCCAGGATGCGCTGGAGAGGGCCGGGCGTAAGGGACCTCGGGGACAGACTGACCAAAGAGAGATACAACGCATGCGTCGCAGACACACCACGCAACTCCCTTACGATGAAGAAAAAGGGAGGGGGCGTGTGGTCGCATAACTCGTGATCGACTCCCGCAAAGAATACAAAAAGTCTCGTGCGTACATGTGAGATGGAATGAAAATTGGCATGCATTCTGAACAGGGGATACAGGAGGGGTCTCTCAACGTTTCGCAAATGCAGAGCAGTAACGCACAGAATGAACCAAAAAACAAATAGGGTGTTGGCTGGGTAAATGTGTACACCAAATCACACAACGCGGAGAAGAGCAAAGCTCATTCAATCCGCGCGTCTCCACCCCAGAGAGCGTATTCGCATCATCTGGAGCATCATTGAAACGTGATATAAAACTTCAGAGGACCAAGTATGGTCTGAGCAATTACGGCTACAGTCGCAATGTCATATGACGATCCGACCGTCTGGTAGAGACTCGGAAGCAGAAGCAGCGGTCAGTGGTAGACGGTTTGATCATCGACAATGGAACGACTGGACGAGTCTAACGCCGATCATTGAAGGGGTTGTGCTTCTCGTCGAGAGGCGAAGGGTCAGCGAGCGTACCGTGGCTGCTCATACGTACATGACCAGGACGAGCCGAGTCGTTGACAGCACGCGCATCTACTTGCCCGATCTTCTCAGCATCGGCTTCGATGGTCTGGAAAGGACGGGGGGTGATTGTGTAGGGCGCGGTCTTGTTGACTTGGTAGTCGTTGGCCACGTATTGAGGCGGGGCGGATTCAGCATTGACAGGAGCCTTGAAAGGCTGGATGGAAGGATCGACGTGGTATGCGGTTCCGGTCTCGGGGTCGCGGCGGAAGAGATGAGTCGAGGCGTATACGAGGCCACCGATGGCAACGAAGAGCCAGATGAGGACAAGTGCGGTGGAGATGAGCGCTTCGGTCTGAATGCCGCTCAAGAGTTTCTCGATAACGTGGTCGACGGCTTCGGTAATTTGGTCCTTGGCTTTGCCGTTGGGGTCAGCCATCAGCTCAGCAGCAGAATCGGAATCGCTGACGGTAGCAGCGGCACCAAGAGAGAAGGTGTCGTTTGCAACGCCAGGGAAGCTAACGTGAGCATGGTCGTGCACCCAAGTCAGACCGTTTTGGAAAGAAGCAATCTTCAGGCCGATAAGACAGTTCAATACATCCTTGATAGGATCGTACAGAATAGTGCCGCCGAATGTTGAGTTGAGGGTCGAGCTCATCTGATCTACGAAGGTGTTCAAAGTCTCGTTGACTGCGGTGGTGCTGGTGTTGACCCAGCCCAAGATGTCGTTGTTGATCTCGTCGTCCAGCTTGGCGACGGCGCCGTTGACGCCCTCAGACCAAGACATGGAGGCGTTGTTGAGAGAAGCAACAACCTTACCGGCGAAGTCGGCGACCTGGTTCGTGAGCTCAGGAGTCTTATCTTGAATAGCCTTCAACAGGAGATATTGACAGAAGCAGGCGAAGAGACCCGCGATGCCAAGGGACAGCAGGAAGAGCATGGGGATGGAGGTGGCATAGGCCCAGGCCCAGCGTACGATAGCTTGACGACGAGCTGAGCCACACTTGCGGCCAATCCACAAGCCGAAACCGGAAGAAGTAGGGCGCGAGGCCAGATAGACAACGTCCATGCCTTCGTGGCCCTCCTCGAAGAGAGCGACGCGCTCTTCGATCCTACGGTATCGGCGAATTTCCATCCACGCCATGGGTACGCAGACAAGGATGGCAAGAACAATCAGTACTCCAAGGGCGATCTTCTTTGCGTCGTAAGCCATTGTGATGAGGTCATCGAAGAAGTCGTTGATGGAGTTGCCCTCGGAGCAGAAGTTGAGCGCTTCCTTCTGGGGGATAGGGAGCAGATCGCGGTCGAAGGTGAAGTTGTTTGTGCCCCTAATGAGCTTCTTGACCTCTTCAAAAGGCAGGCGGATGATGCTGTCGGTAAAGTTCTGCACCTGCTCGAATGTAGGGATCGAGTTGTTCAGCTCTTGGAGGCCCTGCTGCAACTCCGGCGGTACTTCGAGACCCTTGAGTTTTGCGATCTGAGAGTCCAGGTTGATTTCTGGCTTGTCGAATCCAGGAAGGTTGAAGTTGATCTTGTCAAGAACAGAGTTGATACCGTCAGATACTTTCTTGACTGCGTTGCCCATGTCGTCGGTAACCTCGTCGATAGTTTGGTTGAGTGTCTTGCTGATTTCAGTGCCGATTTCAACGGCAGCGTGAAGGCTGCCGCGAACAGCCAGTGTGATCAGGCAGAGGTAAGTCTGCGTCATCATGTGAATGACGAAGAGAACGATTTCCTCGACACCAGTGACGCTCATCTCCAACATGGACATGAGGCCGCTGACTGCCTTTTCAACACCAGAGGCAGTCATCTCGTTGACGCCCTTCGCCATGTAGTGGGGCATGGAAGCCATGGAGCTGCCAATCCGTTCGACCTGCGTGCAAGCGCTGAGTGCTTCGCGGCGTGCAGAAGCAAGGCTTGAGTTGGTGGTCGCGATGGCGATAAGCAGGCGGACGAGCACTAGAAGGAGGAGAATCGTCCAGCGGTTGATCCATATTTGCGAGAGCCTAGCTCGAAGGCCAAGATATGGTTTGAAGTTTGGTGTTTGGTTCATTGGGGGTCGTGGTGCAGTTTGCGGTGCGTAGTAGTCTCGCATCTCATGATCGCCAGCGGACATAGATGGAGGCACAGCTGGGAAGGATTGCTGTTGGTTCGCTGAGGAAGCCATGGTGGAGTTGGATGATTTTGAAACAGGGTCTGAAAGTGGTATTAGGTTCGTGCGTCTTTATGATCGTTGTATTTTCGTAGAAGGCGTTGTCGAAAGTATAGTCCAGCTATAATGTATATCTTCCCAAGATATGGAAGAGAAGAATTGAATTATGCGTTTAAGAGAAAGAAAACGAAACAATAGAAACAATAGGGACCACGCACTCCACACAGTGCGAGGAGAGTGAAGAGAGGTGAGGTGAAGGGGAGTACAAGACTGAGTGGAGGCAGCGTGAATATCAATCTTCACAATGCACTATGGAAGCGAGCCACGTACCGCGAGAGAGCGAGGACCAGCTGCAGGCGCCCCACAAGGTACCAATAGTACCTCATGGAAGGGCCTGCTCGACCGCAGCGTTTCAAATGCGCATCCAGCTCGATGAGGCTCAAGTTAGAGCGGGTGGATCCTGGAAGTGGTGGTGGCCCGAATTGGCGCCCTTGGGTGGTGGAGTCGGCCACTCCCAGCCAGTCATTTGCTCGTCAGACTGTCGGTCTGGGGAGGACCAAAACAACGCACTAGAACAAAATTGCGCGGCTGTTATTTTGGGCCTCGTTGTCCTCGGGTGCTTGTCGCGATTTGTCTGAGCGGGCGTTCTTTGTTCCACGACTTACGCTGATTGGCAGCCTGCGACGGTCGTACGGGCGCGAAAGAGACAGACCAGGTGGCCTGGGCAATCTCGTGACGCACAACTCATCGCAGGCTGAGTTATTGTCGAGCGCAAGGGAACACGACCTCAAGCGTCAGTCGTCAGCAGAGGAAGTGCTCGAAGTCTGAAAAATGCAGGCACGGCATGTTTTGTAGGCTCTGGCCGCACGGCCGCATAGTAGTGGCGCCGTGCGTATCCCGGTTTTGAGCATACTCACACAACGTCATCTTCGATCCCACTCGTGGACTGCCATCTCTATCTCTATTTCTCTTCGCAATAATAATGAATGCATCTACAGTCGCAGTGCTGAACCTTCCTTATCTCAGCGCCACGCCTTGCGTAAGTTCCTGCCCGACAGCGCTTGCGGTGTGCTTTTGAGAACACATCAACTCATGGTGGGGATCAACAGCTGGCTGAGGCGTAGCGCCCGTTGTGGAGCGGGTAGAAAGCGGGCAGTGGTTGGTATCCAATCATCACACTGGCGGTCGGAGAGATCTCAAACACGGTAAATCGTCAGCAGCCCAGCCTCTTCGCGTCACCATCGAACCAAGACCAAGCATTATTCTGCCTCATTATTTCTCGATACCCAGCTTACGTGGTTACGCCCACCAATTATTGAAAGTCACGTGAGGCCAAGCCGCAAGCTTGGCATGCGGCAGGACGTCGAGGCGATTACAGTGAGAAGGGGCGTCTTGTTCACTCTCATCTTGCTTTTCACCAGCTCGCTCCGCCACGGCGGCCTTCAGTTCCCAACCTCTCATCAAGCAGGCGCGGTTGTGTCCTCAATATATGCGACCAGGCAATGATTTCCAGCTTCTCACGCAGGTGACGAGATCAACGTCAAGGTCAATTCGGCAGCCGCAACCTGCGACTCCATGGACAGCGGTCATTTCAGCTTCCTCATAGCTACGATCTGACGCTGGTCCTAGATAAGATCAATTCGCCAGTCAATTCAACAACACTGCACGGACAGCGGTCATATCAGCATCCTCATGGTTGCGATTTGACGCTGGTCCTTGATGAGATCAATTCAACAGCCATTTCGACAACTCCAAGGACAGCGGTCATATCAGCTTCCTCATAGCTGCCATATGACGTCACTCCTTGATGAACCCAATCCGACGGCCATTGCAGCTACTCCATGGACAGCGGTCATAACAGCTTCCTCATAGCTGCCATATGACGTTGCTCCCCGACGAGAACAGCAGTATATAAATCGACAGCGAAGACTATTCAATTCAATGGACATGCTACCTCTTTGTCTCACCGGTGCTCATCTCACTATCGCCTGTCAATATAACCACGCCACGCCACCCTGGATGTAGGAGTAGGGACAGTAGTCAGTGTGAAAAGCGCGTTTTTTGACGTTGCTTTTCGATCCACTACACATCCGTCAGCCAGTACTCTACACTGCGGATCCAGCATCATCGTCTTTTCCGCTATGAAACATGAGCACAGTGATACGCATGAGCGGCTCGCTCTTGAGCGAAGATTGTATGCGATGAAAGGGGGGCTTGACCACCATGCTCGTGTAGGTGTCGGTGATCCGTGACTAACCTCGGTGCCGCTAGATATAATTGGTGTCCGTCACTCGCTGTTCTGAGCAGCCTGGCGAGAAGGAGCCGTGATTTTGGCTCAAGTCAACCTTGATGAAAGCCAATCTTGTCTTATCTACGAGATCCTCTCGCTCTGAAGGTCCCATTGTGCAGACCTAACGAATGTACCCCATGGGCAGTATTCTTGAAAGCCTCGTGCTCCTCCTGCCCATGCTTTCGACAAGGTAACTGGAGATGCTGTAGAGGCTTAAGTGACTGTTGGCATGCTCAGCAATGAAAAGTCGAGTGAAGCGCCTGCGTCACAGGCCCTTATTTTGCAGACACTGCCCTTCACCAATTACGTACCACTGGCTCATTCGCAAACTTTTCGTCTGAGCCACGCCACAACCACAATCGACACTCAACGTCATCCAAATCCGTCTATCCGACAGCGTTGAGACCCCGTCCGATCTTGCTCTCGTTCACCACCGCATCTCGCGTTTTTCCATCGTTGTGTTGCTGCATCGTTTTTGGTCATTTGTACGCACCGCAACGCACCGCAGCCTGTGACCGTACAACAACCAATCCCAGAGAGTGTGTTCACCGCTGCTTGACAGAGCTGGCCTCTCACCTGGACCTCCGTTCGCCTTTCAGGCACCAGTCCAGGGCGATTTAAAAGACAGTCTTGCGTTGAGCACATACCTAGGAAACAATCCTCTTAGTGAACGCGAGCGACATTGACTTCCACTCAGGCTCGAAATCAGTCCAGAAGCATAGTCTGATCATCGAATTACTAAGACGTCCAGCATTTGCAAAGGCTATAGTACGCGCTCGCGCGATTGCTAGCATCACACACATACGCACCCAATCTCCGCTATCTGCGACCGCTTTCCCGAGAATTGCTGTCAGTCTGATCAGAAGCTCCGAATCTCGGCCATCGTAGCACGTGGCTATCACAGCGCAGGTGTAGACCAGGCAGCCAACGAAATTCGAGGCGGTGAACGTATTCACATAGCATTGGGCTACGCGAGCATCACGAGCGTTGACATAGGTGTACCTCGTGTTCACCATTTGCTTACATACACCTTCAAGTACCGCTCTATAGCCCGATCCTCATACCTGTAGCCACGATCCGAGACTCGGTTATTTACAGACCAGATACATTGAAACCTCCCCAGGCAGGGTGAGTAAAGGCACAGGTCCTCTCTCATATTACGCCTCAGTATCATCTTCTCCACACAGGGCTCACGCATTTGTGCCGCATCTCCCGAAGGGACACCCCGAGAATCCTACTTTTTACGCTAGTATTCCTCACAAGTCATTGCATGGCTGGGTTCACGAGCCCTAAGGGCAAGACTATCAATGCCATGGCACCGCCGTGGTTCCCTCAAGCCAACGCTGCCTCATCCCATTCCTCACAAGGTAGTAGTGCCTTACTGGCCGATTCCACTCCGCTGGAATCTATTACCAATGACCTCCAAGACCTAGTCATTCGCGATGGTGACCGAACACGTCCTCCACGCCGCGGTGGCCATTCTACCGATCCTTCCCATCGAAATCACAGGGGTCCTCGAACATCTTCAATGGATTCTGGCCGGCCTATTCATCAGCAATATGACCCGTACCGCGCTCAAACCGCAGCTGACAATGTCTTGTCACCCAAGGGCAATAACCTTTACAAGCTTGACACATGGGCGTCTCCCCAAGCTATGGCTGCGCGCGAGTATCTTGCCATCCGCAACTCCGTGAAGCGAAACTTCAAGAAGTCATTCATCGCCAAGTGGACCATTGCAGACTACATGGCGCATCGGGATATGATGATCGCGAGCAAGAACAAACTCACGGAGCATGCAGACAGCATAGACGATGATCCTCACCCACGTCCAGCAAGCCTCGGACCAGAGATGCAGGCCATATTGCAGCTCTCAGGTCTCTACCACAATGCGAATCAGACTGGCAACTACAGTCTTGTGCTTGGTGAACGCACGATCTGGTGCAAAGATTGGCAGAACGGTAAGGAGGAGATTGCGCCATGGCCAAGCCCGGAAGAGATGAAGTGGGAGGGCGACGATCGAGCGAAGACTAACGTGGGTCGCTATTTGCCTCTACCTCGGGAGCAAGACTGGACTATCTACACCCGCCTCGACAAGGTTCAAAACTCATGGAGTACGCTACAGGTCGTTGAACAGTATCCTCTTGATCAGGTTGCTCGAATCCCCAGTCTGGAGGATGTCTACTATCCTGTCGACGAGATTGATGACTCCGTCAAGTACGATCTTTTGACCAAAGACCTCTTGGATGCCATGGATGCATACCTAGAGTCTTAGGGCAGTTGATCCAACCAACACCGGTCAAGTATTACCCGCGTTTACGATGTGCCCCAGGTATCTCAACATACCGATCATACGCAGAACTCAAGCCCGCGACCATCAAATTCGATTTGCAGTTGTCGAAATGACTTCTGAACAGCCGCGTATACTACTATCACTGGCGACACTCAGCAGATATGCGCGACCTGACTGTTTAGACATCAAGGGAGGACTGCGTTGTATACCTTGTTTCCTTGAGCCCATACCCTGATTTGTTTCATCATTTGTCTTTCCGCTTTTCCGGTTTTTACATACGCTGGTTTCGTTTCTGATCACATCGCATTCTTGCGACCACTGCTTCGTGCAAAGCGATGCGATACCCACCCGCGATTTTCCCTACCCAGAGTGTACATGATCGGGGATCTTCTCTATTACTCTCTGGGGTACATCCGGGTTCCTGCCACATGATGGACTATCCGTACCATGGCTTGGGTGTTCTCACTTGGGATCCCATGGCGGCAGGTCAAACCGCCTCTCGATCTACTATGGAGGACTGGCCTCTATAGCTTCAACAGACTCACCTGTCACGTCTCTTATGACAATCAGACAATGCGCACAGCTTCACTCGAGGTTTTGACTCTGGTTGGAGACTGACACAGGAGGGCCTCTCTGTTAATTCGGACGATGGCGTTTTCGGCGTTAGTTAGTTTGATACCCGTTCACAATCCAATACATATATCTATGAGCCACTACATCTTCCTGTTACTTCGATATGCTACTTTAGGCTGAAATCACAGTCTCAATCAGCGTCGATTTATTTTCGTAGACCCGGACAGTCGGTGGCCGTATCTCACGTAAGACAATCAAGTATGGATTTGCGGGCGTCAGAACACTAGAGGCCAGCCCGCATCCCGAGAGGTTTCTGGCACGTATGCTGAAAATGGTTCGGGTTCTTAATCTAAGCTATGGATAAGGTGCAAAATGATGATACTTCTTCACTACAACCACTATATGTAGCTTATTGGAAATGAGACAAGAACGTGATGACAAGTGTAGAGGCCAGCCATGACCCTTCATTCATAGCCCTTGGGCTGTAATCTAGAACTCAGTTAGAGCCTTCTCACTCCGATTCATCACAAACTATATGATAGAAATCTATTGTGGGGGGTTTCTCATCAACATTCCGTGTTCGGGAAAGGAAGGGTGCATAAATGGTTGCCTGATCGGCGCTACGGCGCAGGCTATAGCGACACATCGACATATAACACGGATTAGACATACATAGCCTCATCATATTATTGCTTCGATTTTTGCATCTGCAACTCACAGTGACGGGTTCCAGCATGGCTATATTCACCCTCACAAACGTTACTCTGACTCTACTGGCCCTCTACATCGGAAAGAGAGTCTACTGGGAAATCACAATCGGCTCACACCTTCGCAATCTCGCAAAACAACACGGATGTCTTCCGGCAAAGATGCGTCAGACTCCATTCACCTTCGGCACGGGCTTCTGGTGGGGTCAGATCAAAGCAGTCAAATCGCACCGGCTGCTTCCCTTCATGGCCCAATCATTTAAGGAGGTCCAAGGGGATACTCGTCGTCACTTTGTTTTGGGTACTGAATGGTTCATCACCCAAGATCCTGAGAACGTCAAGACTATCCTAGCAACAAACTTCGGCGATTGGAGCATTGGGCAGCAACGTATAAAAGAAATGTCAAGCTTTCTTGGATACGGGATCTTCGTCAACGAAGGTCCGGCGTGGAAACATTCCAGAGAGATGCTTCGACCATGTTTTGAGAAGAGTGTGCTGGCGAATACGCAGCTGCTTGAACATCACACGCAGAAATTGTTTGCGTTGCTGCCACAAGATGGTCAGACTGTGGATTTGCAGCCCCTGCTACACGATCTTGCCATGGATATTGCAACAGACCTGTTATTCGGCAAAAGCACCGATGCCCTGAATCAGGATGAGAATGACCATGCAATTAAAGATTTCTGCGAAGCATTCAATTATGCAAGTAACCCTTTTGAGCGCGAGGCGTTCAAGAAGTGGGGTGTGATCGCGTTGTTCTTGCCAGATAGATTCAACTCGGCGAAAAAGAAACATGTCAAAGCCATGCAAGGTAGGACTGGCTTCAGTGATCGGCAAAGGCGTTCGCTAACATCCACAGATTTTGTTGACCACATCATTGCTACCCGTAATTCAATGCCAGAAGAAGAACGCAATGAGAAACAAAGATACAATTTGATCTCAGCATTATCCGAACACACCCAAGACCACATGCGAATCCGCAGCGAAACCCTCAACGTCCTACTCGCAGGCCGTGACACCGTCGCCTCGCTCCTCAGCAACATCCTGTGGGAGTTGCCGCGGCACTCGCAGATTCTTGACTCCCTTCGCAACGAGATACAAGATGTTTGTGGAACCGACCTACCATCCTACGAGCAACTGAAATCGATGAGATACCTGCGTGCTATAGTCAATGAATCTCAGCGGTTATATCCCATTGTGCCTGCCAACAGCCGCGAGGCGATTGTCGACACATTCTTGCCTCGCGGCGGCGGACCCGACGGCACAGCTCCCATACTTGTACCCAAAGGCAGCTATGTGGCATACCACTCGTACAGTATGCAGCGACGGACCGATCTGTTTGGCGATGATGCCGATGTGTTTCGGCCGGAGAGGTGGCTTGAATCAAGGTTCCGGCCTGGCTGGGCTTTCGTGCCGTTCTCTGGAGGTCCAAGAGTATGCATCGGACAGAATCTGGCACTCTTTGAGACTATGTATGTTGTTGCCAGATTTGTTCAAGAATTCGATCTGAGCACAAGGGATGCAGACCCATGGCAGGAAAAGTTGAGCATCACATGCATGGGGCTGAATGGGTGCAAGGTGGGATTGACTGCAAGAGAGAAGGAATAGCGGAGAAGATCATGCGAGTTGAGTAAGGAAGCATCTCGTTCCCACATCTCATACAGCACCTTGCCAGCTCCGAGCGGCTACTCGATGATTTTGAAGGATTCAACTAGAAGAGCACAAAAGAGACAGATGACCAATAAATTGCTTAGCCATCTCAAAAGCCATAACTTTTAGGAAGTCTGCGCCAATCAGCCTTGAAGGGCATCAGAATCTTGCATTGCGCCAAGTGGCCACTCGGAGCTGGTAAGGCGCTGTATCTATATAGCCTTGCCTTCCTTAGTATTCCAACGCAACTTCTCTAACTGTCGCCTTTCAATCGCGCAACTCTTGCAGCCCTTCTAAGCCCCATACCAGGCTGTATACGACCTGCAAACATGCCTGCTCTATCACTCTCAATGCCCATACGGGCCTTCTCAAAAGCCGCCTCAACCTTCTCCACTCCATCACGGGACGCCCACATACCCAGCGCCCGCTCGAAAGCGCCCGCCGCAAAAAGGTATTCACCAAGAGAAGTGTGTACAACGCCCAGAGCATACCACGTCTGCGCTCTCTCCATCTGCGTAAACCATAGCTGTTTATTGGGAGGGATAAGCTCCACAGGGAGAGTCAAGAACCACGGATTCTCACTCGGGCTTGGACTATCCGTGGCGAGACTAAGAGCCTTGCTGATACTCTTCTCAGCGAGTAGTAAATCTGCAGCCGCTCTCCTCCGCTGTTCGAGAGGCAAGTCTGCAGACACGAGCCAGTCTTTATGTGTGTCCAGCGCGCGGTGCTCAAGCGACAGTGCGATGCCGAGACCGAGCTCCACTCGCCAACGAAGTCGCTGGATGGTCTTGAATGTGTCTTCTGCATGAGATGAGCCGTGGATCGCTTCTGCTGAGGTGAGCAAACCATAGGTGAGCGCTACGATCACAGCCTGGGCGTACTCGATACCCAGTGCGTAATTCGCAACGCCGTCGATGGCTGTCTCCCGCGCGGCATCACTAAGATCAGCGAGTTCGGTGACTGTAGCAAGCCACTGCTCAGTATCAAATGTTGAAGCAGTCATGCACGTCGCTAGTCCAGCTGAGTAGTGTGGCAGCGTGTGTTCCGCGTCAACGATAACACTACCGAAGCCTTTAAGCACACGGAACGGCTCAAGGAGATCGGCCTGGATCCTGGATAGCGGATATGAGTAGCTATTGCGCAACGTGAGGTGCAGCTGCCGCGAGCGGCCCCACGACTTCGTCACATTGCCTGCTTCGCGGAAGAAATTGATCAAACGGGGAAGGTACTGTGCTGGAAAAATTACACAGGCTCGCTTCTTGCTGCTCTCTTTCTCCGTTAAATAGATGTCGAGGGCATGTCGGGTGCTAGAATCGAGCGCGATTGGGGAGTCTCCAACAAAAAGAATGCCAGAGTCTACCAACATCGTCTTTGCATGGCGTGCATCGGCTGTGAAAATGCTCAATCTTATGAAGAGGTTGGAAGCAAAGAAGAAAGACCGAGCCTCTTCGCTGATGTTTTTGCTCACACGAAATAATCCCGTGCTGACCGGGAAGGGTGTCCTTGAAGCTTTGATGTGCAACAATCCCGTGGCACTATCCAGGGCATTATTGTACGATACGTTCGGCAGCCCGTTGTTGACGAGTTCCGTATCCAGTGCGTACTTGTAGATCGCTTTTCGAATCGACGGAGGCAATGATGAGAGCTCCGCATGTGGTTTCAATTGAGAATTGTCGGTACGAGGAGCTGAGGGCTTCGTGGAAATTGGTGTTTCTACACTGGCTTCCATCGAATCCCTTTTGCGCAACGTGGTAGTCATGATCGAGTATCGGTTACTGTGAGGTGAATCAATGAAGAGTGTTTCATACGAGTCGCAAGTTACCCACTGTTTGTATCCGTCTTGTAGAGTTCTTGGTCTGTATAGTGACTTGGACACAAAACCAAGAATTCCTATCGAGTCAATGGCTGAGTGTTGATCGAGTGAACGGCTGAAACTACAATTGAAGAGCAATCTCCTGTGCCAAATTACCCGTGAGCTGTCCTTACAGGGTTGATAGCTCTTCTGCGGACAGTGCGTGGAGCATGACGATGGGCACAGCGTGCGGGGGAGACAAGGGTAGTGTGGGGAACGGCAACACCGGATCCGCAATACCGGATGTGCTTGCGGGGCGCAGTAGTATTGTAAATTCGTACAGTAGTCTTGAAAAAGTTACAGTTACAGCACCTTGTCAGCGCCGAGTGGCCACCTAACAATTTTGAAGCATTCAACTACGAGAGAGAACCAGGGATGTGTGACCAATTAACTGCGTAGCCATCTTAAAAGCTATAACCTTTAGGAAGTCTGCTCCAATCAGGTCGAAGGCCTCCAGTATCGTGCATTACGCCAAGTGGCTACTCGGAGTTGGAAAGGTGCTGCATGTACAGTGAGGTCTGATCTGTGCGGAGAAAGTCTTGGTTATAATATATCCTCCAATCGGTCCTGACGTTCTGCGCGTAATGCAGAATCAACCTCAAAACGTCTTCTACTCAGCGTGTGCTGTGAATGCCTTCAGCTTCTTCGTTGCAGAGAACTCAAATTCAGTCCCCTGTCCAATGAAGAAGATGTAGCCTGCACTTAGCCTGTGCTCCTTGCCTTCAGCCTTCAGGGTACCCTCGCCCTCAGTCACGATCATGATGCTTGGGCCTCCGATAGGACGAATGGTGTCGCTCTCGCCATCTTGCAAGGTGGTCGCCAGCATGTTGAACTCACTCATAGGCGGCGCGTAGATCTGCGTCTTGCCGTTCTTGCTGCCATCGAAGGTGCGAGGCTTGAGAATCGCTTCGCTTGTGTCGTGTGGGTTGAATGTGAGGCAGCCAACAAATGTGTCGACATTGTTACGATCAGCACGGGGACAGAAGCCAGTGTTCAGAACGTTGTCGGATCGAGCCATGCACTCGATAATGTCTCCAGAAAGATACGCGTGGATACCGTCAGCGGGAATGTAGATGCTGTCGCCCTCATTGAGCTGCATGTAGTTCATCGTAATCAGCGCGACCAGAGTACCGTTGTCCTCGATATCGTATTGCTTCGAAAGACGAGGAATGAGCTCAGGGATATATGTCTCTTTCCCGAACTTCTCCTTGGGTAGTTTCAACAAGGCCTCATTCGTCTTGCGCACGTCGTCTTCAGGGGCCTTAAGCAAAGTCTCAACGATGTGCTTCAGAGTCTGGTCGTCGAACTCGGGCTTCTTGATTTTAGGAAGGAACTTTTGGAGGGGCTCTAGCTCCATCAATTTCTGAATGTCTTGTAGAGGCTTGAAGCCCACGAAGGCCTCAAATGGCCCGAGCGCCAGCGCAATTTCGGGCTTGTGGTTGGAGTCAGTGAACTGATCAGGATCCTTCTCATGCAACTTCGCAGCGAGATCTTTGTTCTACGAAGGTTGTCAGCACTTGATGAATCGCAGGTCGGTGACGACTTACTGGGTGCAGCTGCAAAGGTAGGGCCTTCGCTATCGACAGGACTTTGGGTAGGTACGGCAATTTTGTGTGGTGGAACTTTTGGATAACATTTTGGCCAATGAGCTCATTGGAGTTTTTGTCGAGCACCTCCTGAAGGTCTTCACCTGTCTCTAGAACTTTTGAGGGTAATGTTGGGTATGTGCCCATCCACCTAATCACGTTAGACCGATCCTCAAACTTTACTGGTTCCGAACGTGCATTTCAGCATAGGACTTGCTCTCGTCCACCTTGAAGCCATTGCCTGGAGTTTTCTCGCACAGTGTTGCTGCGATAGACTCGTGGCCCTTTTTCCCCCACGGATACCTGGCAACGGGTCAGCATTATCGCAGACAGCTGGAACGCTTCCTCTTACTGATTGCAGTCACACTTCAACTGAAAAACCTTGTCGACCATTGTGTTGATATATTTGTGCGTGAATCTTGACAGAGAAATAGGATTCGAATTGAGTATCGAATTTGCTATCGAGAACGGAGGGACGGCGATGGTGGATATATGCGTTTCTTCGAGACCGCATGGTGACAGCGCGGCGACGTCATAGCGGACCCAATATTATTTCTAAGCTGCGCAGGAGCTACGTCGCGACTGACACCAGATGCTGTGACGTTCTGAGCTGCTGTGGTCCGACTACCTGCCGAGAACGACCGTTCGATGATTCCCCCTCCGTCAGCCCTACGTGTCTCAGATAAGACGCTGCTCGCTGCAGGTCTTGGCATTCGTATATACAATGTCCATGTCCAGCGCGGTGCTATTTATAACAGCAGTGGTGCGCTGAACCGCGGCTGACCATTGCATTAATTCTTCAGAGATTCTTTGTTCAACAGCCGCATTGAACAGATAGACACATACTATAGATATAGAAGATCGATGCTTTGTATGATAGTGTTGACCCTGAGGTGTGACAAGGGTCTGCGGACAGAGCGAGGGAGAGGCGACGGACACGTGGAGTTCCTCAATGCAATATGTCAGCCATAATGGAGCAACCAGCGCCCGATAGCAAGCAGCACGAAGGGGGAATTATGGTGCTAGCTATATATTGCCCGCTCGTGAGCACCAGGACGGCGCTGGACTAGCGCTAGCTAACTAAGTATGCCGGCGGCGTCAAGCAAGGGTCTTTGCCAAGTCTCCGCTGTGTACTTGGTATAATTTATCCCTATCCCGCGACACATGTCATTTCGGCAGCTCCAAGACAACTGATCGCTGTTTCCCCACGTTGGTCTGTAGCGCCTAGACATGGTTCCTTAGTCTCGTCCAGACTCGCACTGCTACCTCAGCTACAACGCTCGTTCGACGCCCCGCCATCGATTCGCCGTCTCCGTCTCCGTCTGTGTCTCCTGGCCCCACACCTTCACCATGCACTTCGCCATGCCTCCGCGCAAGACGTCGCGGCCACCGCCCTATGCGGCGCGCAACAACCAGACCACATCGTTTGTGCCTCCGGCGCTGAGGAACTTGCTGCGCAGCAAGCCTCGAGCAGTTGCTGGCGCCGTACTGGGCTTCTTCACATTGCTCTGGCTGCTGGGCATAATAGGCGGGGGATCAAGCTCCAGGCCTTTGGTGAACATCCCCAAGGTCGCCATTGGCAGCGGCGCGCCTGTAGTCATCGTTACAGTGCTCGACCCCAGTGCGAATCCCGCGTGGACACAGAGGATCAAGGCAAACAGGGAGGAATATGCTAAGAAGCACGGTACGCTCACACGACAGCAGAATGTTTCCTCTGGCATTGCTGACAAGTGCAGGATATCTCACTCATTTCCCCACCCCCTCGCAGTACCCTCTCAACAACGCGCCGAGCTCTTGGGCCCGCGTGCCTGCCCTCCGTCACGCCATGACCTTACATCCTGGATCGACCTTCTTCTGGTACCTTGATGCCACCGCACTCATCATGGCGACCGACATCAACCTCGAGGCACATCTGCTTCGTCCCGCTGTCATCGAAAAGCACATGATCACCAACGCCCCAGTCGTGCCCCCAGACAGCGTAATCAAAACGTTCGGTAATCTGAAGGGTGACCGCATCGACTTTGTAGTTGCGCAGGACAAGGATGGTCTTGCGCCGAGCTCGTTCATCGTCCGCAATGGCGAGTGGGCCAAGTACTTCCTCGATGCTTGGTTTGAT
The DNA here is from genome assembly GCA_011058905.1 of Curvularia kusanoi. Classification (NCBI taxonomy): domain Eukaryota; kingdom Fungi; phylum Ascomycota; class Dothideomycetes; order Pleosporales; family Pleosporaceae; genus Curvularia; species Curvularia kusanoi. Next base: position 1,723,250 of record SWKU01000003.1, read on the forward strand.
CCCATCTACCGGAGCTACAACTTCCAGAAGGCCGAGAGCCATGCGCTGGAGCATATTGTGCAGTAAGTCCATGGACGGCATTTGATTGTTAAGACATGTCCTTCGAAGCTAACGCAAACTCAGATGGCACGGCACTATCCTCGCCAAACTTGCCATGGTCCCGCAGTCGCTGCTCAACGCTTATGTCGCCGGTCCCCACGCCGAGAAGGGCCAGTACAAGGAAGGTGATCTGGTGGCCAACTTCCCCGGCTGCGACAAGGACGGGCGCGACTGCTCCAAGGAGCAGCAACCGTTCTTCGAGATTATGGAGAGGAAGAAGCAGGGATACAACTAAATGTAGGAGTTGCCTTGAAGATACTGGAACGAGCAGGCTGAATCTCAGCTGGAAGCGTAGAGATAGCCTTGTATGAAGAGCCATTGGATAACACGCCATGCGCGAAGCAGGGAGGGCTGCTTCTCAGACACGGCGTACGGCGTACGGCGTTGGAATACTCACCACATGACGGGGCCTCCAGACTTGATGTACGACGTAGATATACTGTATAATTGTGCACTAAATTACATTTATTCATGCGTAGTCGCCATGCAGCCACAATACTGGCACTGCTTCATTGTATCGTACACTCTGTTGACATACATGTCTGCTGCGAGTTGGCTACTCTTTCCCAGCAGGCTGGCGCTGCCGCTTGACAGACTTCATGCTCCTACGGGGTCTCGCAATCCTCTCGCGACTGCTGACACTCTTCGGACCCATGACGGTGCTTGCACACATGGGTCGTCTGGCGCCGATGAACTTGCCCAACGGACTGAACACCTCAATCTCGGGGTAGTCCTCCTCCCAGGCGGCCATCTCATCACCGTCTGCTTCCTCGGCCTTGCTCTGTGCTTGCTTTGCAAATTCGCGGCTCAACGCATCGTCCACGTCGTCGCCTGCCGCTTCCGCGCGCGCAATCGCAGCGAACTTGCGATCCTTGGACTCCTTCTCATCGCGCAGCCGCTTTTCACGCTCGTGGCGCGCGTGGTTGGGGTCCTTCTTCTGCATGCCCACCGGCTTCCAGCCTTGTGGCCTACGCGTCTGACACGAGACCTCGACCCAGCCCACGCCCTCAATCAGAATGTCTGTGCTCCAGACACGGAATGGCAGGTTCTCGGGCTTCATCTTGCCGGCGACGGTGCTGGTCAATGGCCCTGCGAGTTTCTTGGTGACGTCCCATTTGAGCTTGAAGCGACCGGCGCTGTTCATGTGCGAGCCGACATTGGCAGCAAGGATGGGCGGAACTTGCAGTTGGCGTTCGGAAGTCTGGGTTTGGTATGCGTGCGCCTTTTCTGTGCGTGTAACGTGGGCGTGAATGGGCACGAAGGAATGCACCAGGAAGATCAGGTCGTCTGTCATGGGCGTGATACGGACAAGCCCGCCACCGAGAATCAGGGACTGTCCCGGTTTGAGCGAAAGTCGCTCCGCATTCAGGCGCGATGTCATGATCAAATCTTGTTGGTGAGACGGCTGCACAAAGGTTTCAAGACCAGGCGAAGTGCGTGCGAGCCCCGGGAGGTCGATGAGTTCGCCACGATTTTTGCCGAAGGGAATACGAATGGGCGAAGCGGTTGTTCCAGGGAGAGACGATGCGATGGGAAGGACTGGATAGGGCGTATACGGTTGTGGTGGAGGGAGCAAGGCGTCTGGGTCCTCTTCATCTTCCTCTTCCTCCTCTGGTCCACGCTCGAGCGCACGTGGAGGTTCGTGAACATGCTGGTTCGGTCTGTTGTTGTAGCGCTCGATTTCTGCATCTTCATCCTCAAGTTGCTTCTGCACCCTTGTCAACTCTTCCAGCGAGGTTGCTGCGTTCAGCATGGCCTCGCGTTCGGCAGCGCTACGAATCTTGCGCACATCTTGATAGTCTGCGCCCCGGCCTTTGGGAAAAACGGCCTCGAACAAGTTGGATTTGCCCACGTTGACCTTGCCCACCATCCAGCCGGCGCCACCGCGCTCCCAAATGTCTTCTTTGACTTCCTTGGTCCACCATCCGCGTTTCGCACTGACCAGGCGGACGTTGCCTAGACGCGCTTTGTTGTTTTCTCGGCCAAGGGCATCACGGAGCACTTCGGTGATGTAAGGCATGAGCGAATCAACCTGCTCCTTCTTGGGCGCCAGCAAATCGGCTCTCGTAATGATGAAGCTGACCTCCGCAATGCGGTCGTTTGCGACCCATCCTTTGTGCTTCGCACGGCGGTTTTGGGTGCGCAGCTTGGGTATGCGCAGCGACGACTGGAGGTTGGGGACAATAGACAGCGGAAAGTCGGCGGCGTCGACGACGTGGTAGATGTGGTTGCGGCGGTGGGGCGACTCGGCGATGGTCTGTTGGATCGAAGCAACAGTCGGGTGGTGGATAGGCGTGCCTACGCTGTGGTGTATCAGGTTGTGGCAGCGGTCGCATACGGGCGTGTCTGGCTGTGGCTGCAGGGCTTCGGTCGTCGCGGCGGCATCCAGCACACCCAGCTCCTCAAGCAACGCGGGATCGGCGTCCTTGAGGGCCTTTGAGTAGACATGGTCCTCTTGAGTGGCCTCTTGAGCCTTGTGCGGGTCCCAATTCAGATAGGCACGCACTGCGCCGCGGTCGACATTGTAGTAGCCGGCTTCTTGCTTGTCGAACAGCTGCGAGGGCGCACCGCAGCCCGGACACGCTCGCGGCAGCGACCTCTTGTCTGGCCGTGCACTTTGGCCTTGGGACGTTGTACGCAAGGGCTGGGCCTCGCTGGCGGCGGCGGGAGGAGCGGGTGCTGAGGCTTCCTGGTGCGCTCGCCCGAACGTCGAGAAGCGCTGTGCCTGCGTTGGCCTTGCACGGCGGCTCTGTGTCTGTCTCGGGGCGGCGGTTCTCAGCAAGGCAGGGCAGAGGAAGGCCGGTATCGCGGCCTGCAGCGCATCGTGGTCCAGCAGCGTCCGCGCCTGGCGTAGGGCAGGACGCATTATGAGAGAAGGAAGGACTAGGGCTATCTACTTGGTACTCTACTAAGTACCGCGCAGCTGTGGCAGCCTCCGTCCGTCCACGGTCGCGTTCCAGAAAATTATCTTTGGCGTCGGACTTAAGGCAGGGGTGCGGGAGCTCAGGTAAGTTTTGTCCAATCGCCGCAGCACTTCCGCGCAGTCGGCAACGGCGTACTCTCCGATGTACTACTCATAGGTAGTACTTGGACTTAGCAGTAGCTTTGTTTCCGCAAAACTACCCCAGACTCTCAGACCACCGCAGCGCCGAGTCATCCAACTAGTTATCTAGTCACAGCTTCGCATCGAGCTTCGTCTCCATTGCTCCTTCTTCCCAATTGCATTGTCTTGTTGCATCACATTCCTCTGCTGCCAACATGCTCTCCTCCTCCCGCACAGCACTGCGCGCTGCCGCCAACAAGCAGTTCACCGTCAAGGCCGGTGTTCGCGCTGCCTCGGCCTGGTCGAGCGTACCCCAAGGACCTCCTGTAAGTCAATCGCTAGTATTGTTGAGATGATGGAAGCCAGCTAACGCGCGCGCAGGATGTAAGTACAGACCGCAACGCAATTGCCGATGAACGAAGCTCACCATTGGCCACCAGGCCATTCTTGGTATCACAGAGGCCTTCAAGGCCGACAGCAACCCCAAGAAGATCAACCTGGGTGAGTTGACCGCACCATATAGCGCTCGACGGGGCGACTGACTCTGCGCAGGTGTCGGTGCCTACCGCGACGACAAGGGCAAGCCTTATGTCCTGCCCTCTGTGAAGCAGGCCGAGAAGAAGGTCGTCGACTCTGCCCTCGACAAGGAGTACGCCGGCATCACTGGTGTCCCCAAGTTCACCAAGGCCGCTCTCGAGCTTGCCTACGGCAGCGACTCTGCTCCTCTTGCTGAGGACCGCGTTGCTGTTACCCAAACCATCTCCGGTACCGGTGCCCTCCGCATCGGTGGCGCCTTCCTCGAGCGTCACTACCCTCACGCAAAGACCATCTACATCCCCACTCCCTCGTGGGCAAACCACGCTGCCGTCTTCAAGGACTCTGGTCTCAAGGTCGAGAAGTACAGGTACTACAACAAGGACACCATTGGCCTCGACTTCGATGGCATGGTCGCCGATATCAAGGCTATGCCCAAGAACAGCATTGTCCTGCTCCATGCCTGCGCTCACAACCCTACCGGTGTCGACCCTACTGAGGAGCAGTGGTTGAAGATTGCCGAAGCCGTTAAGGAGGGCGACCACTACCCCTTCTTCGACATGGCCTACCAGGGCTTTGCTTCGGGTGACACCAACAAGGACGCCTTCGCTCTCCGTCACTTCATCAAGGAGGGTCTCCGCCCCTGCCTTGCCCAGTCTTTCGCCAAGAACATGGTATGTTATGACATCTTGAAAGACAGTCAATACTATACTGATTATTGTGACAGGGTCTTTACGGCGAGCGTGTCGGTGCCTTTTCCATCGTCTGCGAGTCTGCCGAGGAGAAGAAGCGTGTCGACTCCCAGGTCAAGATTCTTGTCCGCCCCTTGTACTCCAACCCTCCCGTTCATGGTGCTCGCATCGCCTCCGAGATCTTGAACGATCCCTCCCTCAACCAGCAGTGGCTTGGTGAGGTCAAGGGCATGGCTGACCGCATCATCACCATGCGCGCCCTCCTCAAGGAGAACCTCGAGAAGCTTGGCAGCAAGCACGACTGGAGCCACATCACATCCCAGATTGGCATGTTCGCTTACACCGGTCTGACTGCTGAGCAGATGACCAAGCTGGCCGAGGAGGTAAGTAGCTCTTCTTGTCTCCTTCATGAACTTTGACTGACCACAGCAGCACTCCGTCTACGCTACCAAGGACGGCCGTATCTCGGTTGCCGGTATCACCAGCGAGAATGTCGGGCGTCTTGCTGAGGCCATCTACAAGGTCAAGGGCTAAATACCATACCATGTCGCGCTTTCTTGCTTCACATTTCTCAGGTATTTGGCATAGCATGGCATGAGTGGTACATTGTACTATACAGCAGTCGGCACTATGTTACGGCGTAGCCAACGACGAAAACTTTACGATCAATTTGATAACGTTTGATGACTCTTATGACTTATAATTGCTCGTCGACGAGCGCATTGGGTTGATTGATCGTAAGAGATTGCGTGCTCTAGCAATCACATGCTGACCTCTCGGCTTCTGCTGTTGGTATGTCGCTCGGTGGTACTAAAGTCTCTGGACTATGGATGACACATCATATATCGCCTGATGCGTCCACCAAGACGGCGCCGATCTTATCCCATAGTGGTATAGCATGTTCTTCACCGCGATTCTCAAGCTCAGAAGCACATCAAGAGAGCCTGTCAAACTTTGGGTCCGGTGAAGAAATTGGACGGATGAGCCGTCAGGTAAAGCTACAAGATCATGTGGCAGTGTCCACTGCCTCACGGCTATACGAGGAGGTTATCTGTGGGGTCACCGCCCAAAACGGCCATCGTGTAAACTTTCGGCGTGGGCGTGAGTCCCAATGCTCTATCGCTATGACACACCACGGCTCCACCAGATTTCCAGATTCAGACCAGCTGATATAGGGACCACAAATGCGAGGCTTCCGCCCGACGCTGCTGATTGCGATATGCGAAAGCAACGGTCGTGATCTCCTTGTCCTTGTCAAGCCAGCTTACTTCATCTTAAAACGAGCACGCAGCTTCTCCACACATCAGTGGTTCACAGTACCCACGAGCTGATGCCTGCTCGGCGAAGGCCGAACGAACGCAGTTAACCCGCGTCGAAACTGCAGATTCCAGGTTTTACGAGCCCGAGAGAGGGGATGGTGGAGAAACATGCCTGCACGCGGGTTGCTGGCGAGTCACGGTGGGATGATACGACGCCCAAGTCAAAACACCCACGGGATCATTGTAGTGCTGGGGGAACCGTTGAAGTCGCGCTGTGCACTGACTTGGCCTTATTCGAGATCGGGACAAGACGATAAATAAAATATACTGCGATTCCAGAGGTTAGAATCGACATTTTGGCCATGAGCGCACTAGGGCGGCTTCGGAACAATGCAGGGTCAGCATGCACAATGACGAGCGCGATGCGGTGACGTCGGTGTGCTTGATCATAACGACCTGCTCGTACCTCCTTTTAAAGGGTCAGCTTGACAACCCTCATAATGATTCCCTCATATTGAAACCAACTTATGAAAATCATCTAGACCTTCTTGGCATCCAGCAGGCACCTTTGACAGCTAAAAGTGTTTGTCACTACCAGGTAACATCAAAGGCATTGTTGACGGCCAGGTCAGCCCACCGCCCAGTCGAGAGTCCTGCGGTGGAGAGGCCGTAAGCGACGCGCTGTTGCCGCAGGCCGAAGGACCTACTGCTTCTACAGACTGGGAACTGGGGACTGGGTGTGGTCCATGTTGGCAGAAGGGTCGTGGAAAGGGCCCTGTCCTGTGCCTGCACCGATGATCAACGGGCAGCGCTGGCTCAGGGCTGCCGGATTGACGTCGCGGTATCCACCCACGGCGAGCCTATTCTCATGCCTATCTCATCGCAACGCGCCAGTGCCCCTCTTCGACGGTGATGCAACCAGTCGTTTTCTGCAGTCTCTATGCCGCGGCAATGGTTAATATATGAAGGCTGCTCCCGTGACACCCCGCTGCAAGCATTGCTTCTTCCTGTCCTGTCCTCTTCCTAGACCGCCGAATTACCAATCTAGTACTGTAGGGTTCGGCAAGTGAACCCGAGGAATTTGCAAGCTCAAAGCGAACCAGAGGGGGTTAACACTGCATTTAGGTTTGGACTGCCGAGCAATAGAGCTAGGCTTCCTGCCTGTTGACAAGAATTTCCTCTCATCACAGCACATCACTTGTCCCCCAGGACCCTCCCCTCCCACACAGTGACAACGGCGCTCAAAATTCGGCGGGCCGAGCCTACAACTTCGTCATAAGCTAGGCCTGAATCGAAGAATCCCAGTGAATCGGGCACGCACGCACGCACACGCTCGGTCCGCAGCAGTCAGGATCCGTACTATCAGTTCCACGCTCCTGCGACACGCAAAAATTATCCGTCGCGCCCGGCCCTACCTCTGGACCTCTGCATCGCAGCGCCTGCGACATTGAAGAAGTGGTGTTGCTTGTCTCACCCTACCGGCTGATTTGGGTTGTTCGCGGGCTGTCGCGAGCGAGTTTCTCAGCAACATGGCGCCTAGTTCAGTAAAGGATGAAGACAGGGTTGGTGTGCCCCTCCGTCACGCTCACGTTGCTCCCCTTCCCCAGCCCATAGCTGAGCTCAGTGCCCCTCCTCCACGCCACACAGGCACATTCCTGTTCTGTTCTGTTCCAGCAGTTGCAGCGCCGCGCCCGCACCCGCACAACCACTGCGCTCAGCTCAGTGCAAGTGTAACCGGCGCCCTCAGCGCACGCGAACCCACCCCTTCACCCACCCCTCCCCTCCACCCCGCACCCGCTCTGCGCACACCCCTACGAACCCCACTCTGACCTGACTGCACAGAGCGTGAACGGCGGCGACGGCATCATGTCGATTCCCGGCGCAGAAGACACCATCGACCCCTCCACCTTCGAGCAGATCCTCGAGATGGACGAGGATGAGGCCGAGCGCGAGTTCTCCAAGAGCATCGTCTACGACTTCTTCACCCAGGCCGAGGGCACCTTCACCAAGATGGACACCAACCTGTGCGTGCCCTACACTACACACTACACTGCAATGTAAAACACCCCACTGACCATGTCCAGCGAGGAGAAGAAGCTCAAGACGCTCAGCGAGCTCGGTCACTTCCTCAAGGGCTCGTCTGCAACCCTCGGCCTGACCAAGGTCAAGGATTCGTGCGAGAAGATCCAGCACTACGGCCAGCTGAAGGACGAGACAGGCACAAAAGACATCACCGAGGATGAGGCGCTGAAGAGCCTCGACAAGATCATCAAGCAGGCCAAGGACGAGTTCCACGAGGTTGAGAAGGTGCTCAAGAAGTTCTACGACGACGAGGAGTGAGCCCCGCCATCTGCTCGCGACGTGCCTTGCTCGTGTGAGGCACGCCAGGCGCACGGCTGGGAACGCGCAGTAAGCCAGCGCTGGCTCTTGCAGCTGCCCGCTCGCACCCGTCATGTCACACCGGCCTTGTGTCGAGACCGCTCGGTAATGTGTCGTCATCCGGGTGTTCTAGTCTCCTCCACAGCCAGCCCTGCATTCTGCTTTATGACTCGGTACTTTGGATACCATAGACTTACAGCGTTTTGAAAAGCATTGAACTACCTTATCTTTTACTCACTCCATCCACACTCTGTCCCAATGCCGTGGCCTGCACCCCAGCCTTAAATCGATAGGCGAGAGCCGCCGAAAGAAGGCCCGAGGCAACGTGCTGAGTGGGGTGACATGCGTATACGTCATCGTGCGAAGTTCTCTGATTGGGTACCGCTGCAGAAACACCAAGCTGCAACATCGTGAATCGAGGCGCCGAGCCTCAAGATACCGTGCCGCCCTTCCGCTTGACGTCGGCGACCCAAGCCCTTGTCGTTGTCCTTCTTTACAACAGCCTTTCACTTGCATTGTCTTACTACATGCTGCGAACAATCAGCCATCATCACACATCTCGTCAATCTCGTATCTTCGTTTCGTCAGTCACTATGGGCAAGAAGAAGACCAGGGGCGAATACAATGATTTTCTCGAAGACACACGATATCAGAGCACTAACGACATTCATGCTACACTGCAGTCCACATCTTCATTGACACGCACTGTCTCGCCCCCACAGCACAAGAGTCAAGCCCAGCATCGCAACAGCAAGCCCAAAACCAAAAACCCACAACTGACGCATTTTCTTTGCTTGCCACTCATTACGCCTGAAACCCGCCCGCAGCTTAATGATGCGCTCGCTAGGCTCCGCCATGATGTCCAGCGGCTGACTCCTGTGCCGCCCAAAGCCGTCAGGCCAGTAGGCACACTCCATCTGACTTTGGGTGTGATGTCGCTATCACCAACTCAGCTATCTGACGCTACTACGCATCTCCAAGACTTGGAAATTGACAGACTGCTGCGAGGTATCACGACTAAAAAGATGGCGGAGGAGGCGAGTGAGGCTAGCCAGACGCAAGCAAACACGGTTGGCGAGAACGGGGCCACTGTTGCGCATCCGACACCTGCACTTCCTACGTCCGAGAACGCCATGATGGGAGCAGATCTGGATCCTGACACGCTCACTGTTCAGCTTCGTGGCTTGGTTCCAATGCAAAAGCCCCGCCAGACAAGTATACTGTACGCGGAGCCCAACGACAAGAGCGGTCGGTTGATGCGTTTCGCGGAGAGCGTCAGAGGAAGCTTTGAAGAGCGAGGGTGGGTTTTAGAAGACAAGAGGGGGTTGAAGTTGCATGCTACCATGCTCAATACTATCTACGCGAAGGATCGGAAGGCGAAGCCAAACCGAGGAGGAAAATTGGACATCACCGCGCAGCCCGGGAGGGAAGGTAGAGAAGAGGCTGCTGGTCTGGGAAAACAGAGCACAGATGAGGAGGGAAATGATGCCAGTGAGGAAGGGAAGAGCGCAGCGAAAGATGCAAAAAGTTGGATGCGTTTCGATGCGGAGGCATTGATGCAGGCATACAAAGATTTTGTCTGGGCGGAAGATGTCAGGATAGACCGTGTGCAGATCTGCAAGATGGGCGCAAAGAAAATCCTGCACGAAGAGACAGGCGATGTGATAGACGAGCAGTATGAGGTGGTGGCTGAGAATCGTTTATAACACATTTCTAATATATAGCGCCTTGTCCCATGAATCACATATAGATACAAGCCACATCGCGCCGAAGCACATCCTCATCGCTCTCGTTCTAGATCAATAATCTCCTTCTCCATCCTTGCTGTCTCAGCATCAAGATACGCCTTCCTCTTCGCCAGCTCCCGCACCCCTTTTTCACCAGCTTGTTCGTAAAGCCTCAAACTCTGTTTTGCGAGGGCCTCGCGGTCGCGCAACGCGCGCTCCCCGCTTCCCTGACTCCTTCGGAATTCCTTCAACGCAGCCACAAACTCAGCTGGTGGCGGGTGCCCAAATGAATAGCACCGGGCCTGCAGCCCCAGCAGCGTGGCGCGAGAGTGCAACAGCTCGGCGCGCGCTTTGGTGTGGCGTGCCAGCGACCCATGCGAAGTCTGCTCTAGCACGCGGATTGAAGTCTCGAGAATCTGTTTCTGGATAGCAAGCAGAGACGTCAGGGAGTCTGTCAGCGCGGTGCGCGCGGATTGCAGCTCGCGCGGGAGGTCGAGAGTGGATGCTGTGACAAGATCCTCTGAAGTGGATGCCAGAGACGCGGAACTCGGGGGAGAGAGCGGAGAGGCAATGGTGCAGAGGTGCGATACGACGGTTTCTAGGAGGGAGGACAGGGCGGTGGCGATGATGTCGATGTTGTCCAGGAAGGTGTTGGTGTCGCCCGAGAGGATCTCCCGGTCTGAGGCGGAAGGGATTTGGCCGGACAGCAGGGCTGATACGAGGTCTATGCAGGAGTGGAGTTCATCTGGAAGGGTGGGAGCGCGGGACGGTAGTGTTGTTAGTGTGTCAAGGAGGATTTGGGTTGATAAGAAAGTTGAGCGGGCTGTTGTCAGACTCTGGAGTATGGTTAGCGGTGTACGATAGTGCTCTAAAACATAGATTTGGGAGCGACATAAGATCTTGGAGAAGGGCCAAACGCATTGGAAGTCCTGAAAGAAAGGTGCTTTATAATTATGTTTGGGACCGATGAACTCTGTGGGGGCCAGTAGGGTCGCTACCTACTCTTCTAATCTCCTCGTGCATGCGTTGTTTCTTCGTATCCCGTGTCGACCCATCAGGGTTCAACTTGCGACTGCACAGGTCCTTGAGCAATACTTCGAAACCTGGATTTTGGTTTAATGTGGCTGGATTCACGGGTGGCAGCATACCGAACTCAACTTGCTGGTGTTGTGACGAGGTCGCTGCTGCTCTGTTTGCATGTTTACTGTCCGCCAAACGGCGCGGCTAGACCGAAAAGGGAAGTCTAGGGCTGGTCAACACTACAGAACTTAGGAGCCATTTCAAACAGCTCTTCTCTGTTTTCAAATACTATGAAGCTGGATACTGTATCGATGAACTATAGAAACGTCTGATGAAACCTTGCATAAAGCTCATTGTGATTCCCAAACTGGGCACCCATCAAATCAAGCCATAGGTTCGTGTCTTACAAATTTGAATTAGATGTGCTAGCTGCGCTATCTGCCCTAAACTGCTGTGTAAAGTGGTTGCTTGGCCTTTGATGTGATAGGTTTTTTGACAAACTTTCCAACACTTGGGTTACGCGAGTCGATCCGAGAAGAGTTCCACAGAAGTAACGGGAATAGGCGAAGACTTGCGCATTCTTTTATCTACAGCACCTTTCCAACTCCAAGTAGCCACTTGGCGCAATGCAAGATACTAGAGGCCTTCAAGCTAATTAGAGCAGACTTCCCAAAAGTTATAGCTTTTAAGATGGCTACGCACTTAATAGGTCACCTGTCCCTAGCGCTCTCTCTTAATTGAATCCTTTAGAATTGTTAAGTGGCCACTCGGCGCTGACATGGTGTTGTAGCTTACATACGTAACGCACCTCCAACTATGTATTCAGACTGCAGACATAGGAACAGTCTTGGACTCAAGTACTTTTCCCAACTCTGCTCCATCGTTACTCGCAATCGAGTAATTTTCCTGAACTACCTCGATACCTTCTACATACTCAAATCCCGTGATAGTCTTGTCTATCAGTGTTTGCTTTGCGGGGAAGAAGAGGTTCAAGAAGTAGTAGATAGCGATAGACAAGAAGAATCCGTACAGCCAGTTGATCGTAAACAGGTTTTTGAGACCGGATGCGAGGTGAATTTTCGGATTGACTTTGTTCGCTAGTGCTGGCAAAAGCGGGATGATAGTCACGAATGTCGCGGCCACTGCGCGCCAGTTTGTGCCATACTTGCCATAACGATATATACCTCGAGGGTTGTAAAGAGCAGGAACATCGTAGTGGCGTTGTTTCACAAGCCAATAGTCGGTGAATAGAATGCCGGCAATCGGAGCCATAAAGATGGCATAGGCGCTCATGAAGTTGAGGAAAGCTTTTCCCGAAGCCACAATGATCCATGGACAGAGCGCCCAGCTTCCAATGACAGAAACGAGAATAGTGCCACGACGTACATTGAACCACCTAGGCGCAAGCGTGGTAATGTCGTTTGCGAAGGAAACTGCGTTTGCGCTGACATTAACGCTGACTTGGCTCAGCAGCCAGATGGCTGCGCAGAAGAAGGCCGCCGCACGGCCGCCTGGTGTATCTTGCCATTTGTTGATGATCTGAACCGGGGTCCAATAAGGTGAACCCCAAATTTGTTGCGCGGCAGAAGCAGATATTATACCCATGAGAGCAGTGAGGGTCTTGAGGACTGGGATCGTGGGTATTTGCCAGTAATGCGCATGACGATCCTTACTGAACCGTGAAAAGTCCGGGATGTTCACTGCGAGCGTGCTGTATCCACCCGTGATACTAGTCATGCTAGAAAGCCACAACCAGACCCGCTCAGAACCGTGCACCTGGCTCGGTTTGTTGAAAAAGGCACCGTTCCCACCCGCTCGCATCGCGACCCATATCGTCTGTGAAAAGAGTTAGTGTTTTTTGCCGACAGGGAGGATGCGGGGAAAAAGTACCATGCCTACGGCCACCGGAGGCGTCAGTACGGTCTTAATCCAGAATAGGTACTGGAGCTTATGCGTTGGAATAAGAAGTAGTGGGAATTGAATAACCCAATAGAGAAAATATGCAATCATGCCAGCTGTAGTCAAACCTGCTGACGCGGGGAGATGATTTGGCAGCGTAGCAAAACTAGGCCAGATGGCCGTAAGCATCTGGAGTTTCTCATCAGCGACTGACACGGCTTTGTCGACAATCCAGCAATTTTTGTCCGAACGTACCGCGGAAACACATGTCCCTCCGTAACCCGTGTGTACACCAAACCAGAACATGGCGAGGATCCCTCTACTGACAACAGCAAAGTAGCTGAACCAGTACCCGTGGCTGGCGCGAGAGGCGATGGGAAAAGGTACGTGCAGATCGGCCCCGATGGCCCCGTTGAGTACAGTGGGTATAGCATTACAGATTCCTGCCACTAGAGTGATGAGCACTGCATCGGTGGCTGTGAGTCCTGAAGACCGCAAGCTTCGTCAGCAAACACGTATATAGTGTGATCATGGTGCGACCGACCAAGGGTGATAATGGCCGACCCTGAACTCCATGTGGAAATAGTCACGAGGTCAGAAACCCAGTATGTTACGAAAGCACCCTTTCCCCACGTCCTTCTTTCCGGTGGGACAGGATCCATATCCACATTGGTCCAGACATCAGGAGGCGCAATACTGCTGGTCTGCTTAGGGATCTTCCAACTGGAAGGTTGCACAACCCGCAATCTGGCTTTTTCTGCCGATTTGCTAACGCGCTGTCGAATCTCCAGTCCTTCAAACATTTTGGCAAAAACAATAAGACAAACCACTCATGGTCTGCGAGCCAGCTTTTATGCCGTCAATTGTGAGGCATGGTTGAGGAGCCGAGTAATCAGATGAGATTACTCCCACCAATGTCAGCGTGGTATTGTTATCTGACATGCATAGGATGAAGATGATACGTTATCAGCAATGCGCGGGGAAGGTCGAGATAGACACCCCTTCGGGGCGGGAGTGGCTCCAATCTCGAAAGCGTAAAGATTAGCATCGCATACTTATCCGAACACGCTATACCTCAAGTAGCAGTCTTGATACTGTAGATTATTATAGTAGGCACTTCCCCAAAAGACACAAAATATCTCGGCCGGTAAAGATCTCGGGTGTTAGTTGACCTTCGCTTTCTGTGTTCCTATCTTGCAATGACAGCACCGAGAATCAGATTGGCGTGTACTGCCTGTACGCGGAGGAAAGTCCGCTGCAGTAAGACGGTGCCTTGCACGAATTGCGAGCGAAGGTGATTCACCGGGCCAACTGCTCATGCCAGTGTTGCTGATCAGCTTTTGCAGAGGTGAGGAACGTGAATGTAGCATTGAAAGCGGCCATGTGCCGCGCCAGACCACTCCTCCGGTATCATCATCTTTATCGCGCGATCAGGAGATTGAGTATCTACGGCGCCGGGTCGATGAGCTTCAAAGCCATGTCCCGCAGCAGACATCGGCGGAACCAGTTGGTCAGGCGAGCACACCTGCTTTGGATAAAGACACGAGAATGTCTGTTAGCCCTCGGGCCAGTTCTTTGCTACAGCCCGAGCAGCAAAACGAACAGCAACCTGATAACAGTATTGGAGAAACACCCTGCGATCTAGTTACTCAAGATGCAGCATCAGTCCTGGAGTTCCTAGCGTGGGGACGAAGAAAAGACACAGATGTTCACACTATTGTGTCTTCCGAAGCAGACGATCTTAGACAGGACGAAGATGCAACAGATCCTTTTGCGGACTCCGATACCCTCTCTGTCCTCCAATTATTGATTCCGACCGCTTCACATGTGCAAATACTTGTGGATTATCATTGCGACTCCTTGCTATGGTACCACTGCTCATTCCTTGCGCCCACCTCCCGAGCGCAATTGAGTACATTTTGGTCTGAACATCACGGAAAAATTACGGATAAGAGAGTGAATTTACAGTGGATGGCACTCTTCTTCTCGGTACTGGCCGGTAGTTTGACCTGCGCGCCTCCAGCTCAGGCACAGGCATGGGGATACCGCCCCGCCGAGCAAGCCACACTCTCGAAACGTTGGTTCCAAGCTGTTACTACATGCTTGAATCATGCCAACTACACGGCGCGTCTTAGTATATTCTCTTGTCAGGCTGTCGCCACCGCTACCATTGCAGCACATCTCCTGGGTTTCAGCAGCTCGCAGAGCATTCACCTTGCCGCGGCTGTCCGCATAGCGCAGTCGCTCGGCCTCCACAAGCTCTCACTCGAACCCGCCGGTAAGATTCGGGAGACAGAGATTGGTCGCCGCGTTTGGACTCAGCTCTGTAGTCAGGACTGGTTTGGGATACCTTTCTCTGAGAGTTATCTGATCAATCCTCTGTACTCTACCTCAAAGCCTGCTACGCACTGCCATGACCACGACCTGATCGCATTACCGCTTCATGTGCCAACCATCACTAGCTACTGTCGCTTTTTGTACGACATCGCATCGATGATGCCTCAGCTACAGGATGATCTGATTTCCTGCAAAACACAGTATACCCGCTACGAGCAGGTCTTGAAGTGGGATGCTCGCCTTCGCAGCCTAGCAACACAGGGCAGACCCAAATTTCTCAACAATGTACCATTGGAACCATCCTGGCCAACGTGGATTCCGTGGGCACGCCGTGCTTTGGCGATAAGCTCTAGTCACAAGATCATTATGATCCACCGGTCGTTCCTCTCGGATAGTTTTACCAACAAAGCCTTCGCATTCACGAATCGGACTTGCTTAGCTGCTTCAAAAACCATCATCAAAGAGTACAAACTTGTTGCTGCTGAGAATGGCCCAGTATTGTGGATTCATCAAGCCTTTGCTATAGCTGCCGCCATCATTCTTTCGCTGCATGTATTGCATCAAAATAGCGAGACACAAGAGAAAGCAGAGTACCTGCAACTGATTGAGTCAGTAGTTGTGCTTTTGCGATCTTGTCAGAATAGCATGATCGCCACACGAGGTGTGAAACTCCTTGAAGCTCTTCTGGCTGAGATCTCAGAACAGAGAACGATTTCGCGCGGTCTTAAGCGGTATCGTGATGGTCATGCAGTGAGCTCGTTCAACGTTCCGGATTTTGTGAGATCATTTTGCGATGGCACAAAAACCACGGGCCGTTCACAGACGACAATGGTTTCGCAAGAGCCGGACCGAACGTATGACTTGAGCGACGCTGCTCGTCTCGAGTCAGCAAAGTCTGCAGAGTTGAACTATTACATCGACTTTGCGCCGTCAATGATTGAGAATGCGAATGGCTTCGAAAACCTTCTATATCTAGCTAATCATGACTTCGTACCACTTCATTAGCAAAGAAATCATCAATTACTGCACCTTGCCAGCTCCGATGAGACACTTGGCAATTGCAGGAATCGCGTTTCAACTGGAGGTTTTCAGTTCCTGTTGGCAACTCTCAAGAAATACAAGGATCTTTATAGTGGCCAAGCTGCTGATCAGATCAATTACGTATTTGCTTTTCAATGATTGAATCTTTCAAACGTGTCAAGTATCTCGACGGAGCTCCCGTAGTGCAATAAAGTCAAGTTCTGAACATCTTCAAACGTTCATTGTTCGATTAAGGGGCATCGCAAGTTATCAACCTTCTGAAACACAGTAGAGAAGGCTCTCAATGGCTTTCTTTACCCCCGCAAGATCCTCCAGTATTGGTTGATGCCCGCTCTTAGTCATTTCGACCCAACTTCGCCCGCCCATTAGGGCGCTCAATTCTTTCGACCGCTCAAGCGGACTTATCATGTCCTTATCGCCTGCAATGAAGACTGCTGGTGACTTGATCAGACCATACAAAGGGTCCCTGTGTTCGGGATCAACCAAAGCTTCGCAGACTCTTGCGTAAGCCTCTGCATCCGCCCTCAAGACTGCCTCCCGTACTGCGTCGCGTGCTTTAGGGTCTGCAGTGCGCTCATTGCTTTGCTATGGTTAGCGAGAAACAAGCCTAAAGCGATTTACGTCGTCAGAGACCTACACATCATCATAGAAGTTTGACTTTGCAGCCACATTTGCAGCGTATACGATGCCTTCCGCTCTCACCGAGCTAGCGAGATCCAACATCCGCTGTCGAACTGCAGGGATATGTGCAGCTGATCGACCAACTCCGATGAGTGCAAGTCCTTTCACTTCCACAGGGTGCTGTGCGGCGTACTGCAGAGCAATGATGGCCCCGAGCGATTGTCCAACGATGACAATCTCTCGAGATTGTGTTGCATTAGACGGCCTCTGTAGGGCCTTGATAAGGTCGTCCAAGTCAGCGACATAATAACCGATGGAGATCGTGTTGGAAGAAGTGTTCAATGGCGACTTTCCAAACCCCTGGAAATCTAAGAGGACGATATTGTAAATTCGTGGAATATAAGGCAGCAGCGGGACAAATGCATCGGCAGATCCCCCGAGGCCGTGGAGACAAATAACCAAAGGTCCTTCTGCATTTCCGAGCTGAATATAGTGCAGTTTTGTACCCACTGCAGTGGTGTAAAAGTGCGAGTTGTCGCTTTCGAGATACATGATGCTTCTTGATGGTATTGACGCCTGGATTTTATCTGTGACCAAATATGACCAGATCCCGTTTTGTGCTTTTGCTGCTGTTTTGATTTTGCTGAGTTTTCCAATGAAACGGCGTAAGCGCAATGGTGGAGGTGCATGGCTTGTTGCAGGGATACTCGGCCGAATATGAAACCCCCGGCAGCCAACGAAGTTGCACTTCCTATCATCATCATCGGGCGGCGAGCGAGACTCGACCGAAGCAGTATCCTGTAACCTGAGGATTGTGCTTGTTCACATAGGGTGATATGTGATTCTCGGGTATCAATGGAAGATGGAGCTGAAGTGAAAGTAAGCTGCTTCTACTTCACAAGTCCATATTCAATTTTCGCAAGCTTGCGTCTTCTTGACTTTTTAAGAAACACGACACCATCAATTCATCTACAATCCACGAAAGTATCTATCGGCTAGCCATGGTAATCACCGCCACCGTCACAGAAGATATACCACCACTTCGCATTGCAGCAATAAGAGAGAAGCAGGCTCTCCCCCATGCTGAGAGCACAACAGGACGACTCGTACCAATGATCCATGCCGCGTCGAGTAATGTCGACTTTGGTGCAGAAATCTATGGTATCGATCTGAATGACTTCACTGATGCTGATTTCGAGTTCATTTCGGATTCGCTTCATAAGCACAAACTCCTTGTGTTCAAGAAGCAGCCACAGATGCTGACTCCGCAGCAACAATATAGTTTGACATCACGGTGAGATTTAAATTTAATTTCCACGTCATCGTTCTGACGACTGGTTCCAAGATTCGATCCCGAAGAGAAGACAGGCGGTTTCGCCCACGGTCATGATCCCTTCCTCGCTCACCACGATGGAGTCAATTTCTATGGCATCCCCAAACGTCCTGCACTGCCCGTACAACCGCAAGTTCATATTCTCGGACGCGGACCTCTTCCAGACAACCACTACGGGTTTCCACCTGGGTTCGAAATCCAAGGTATCGACCACGAAGAATTCCATCTTCCACCTCACATTCCTGCCAAGGAACGTGAAGCCGGCGCATCGCGATTCTATCAGTGGCATTTCGATGGCTCGCTCTATAATATACCGCCACCGCGTGTGGGCTGTTTGCTTGCAGTTTGCACGCCGAAAGGGCCAGATGTTACTGTGCGCTGGGAAGACGAAGCTGGAACGTCCATGAAGATGGCGCCGGGCGCGACAGCGATGGTTGCTGGAAGTCAAGCACTGAAACTCTTGGATGAGGAGTTGCGGAGAGTTGTGATGCACAGTAAGATCGAATACGCGCCTCACGCTTTTGTGTGGATGAGCAAGGCGCATAGTTCGCGATTGGGTCATCTGATTGAGACGGAAGGGTTGGAGAAGTCTCTGGACGATTTACCCAAGTGGGACAGGAGCAAGGTGTGCATTTACCCGATGGTCTGGACAAATCCGAAGACAGGAGAGAAATCACTGCAAGTGCATGGACAAGGTGCTTTCAAGTTATATTTAAAGAACAGCCCCGATGGCAAGGAGAGAGTGGTTGATGACCTCAAAGAAGTGCGATCATTCATGGATAGGTCAGTGTTATATGCCAGACTCGCAAGTATACCTGGCTGATTTACATTCAGGATTATGCGCCCAGTTCTGAGACCAGAGAACATATATGCGCACCCTCATTCGGAGCAGGACGTTATACTGTGGTACAATCGAGCTGTTTGGCATAGTATCGTAAGTCTACTATTCTGGCTAGGTCTGAACTCGGGATGTTTGCTGAAAGTTTACTTGACAGACCGAATACCCTAAGTCGTATGGACCCAGGGTGATGCACCAATGTAATGTGGCCGCGAGTGACCATCCTTCGTAGATTTCTAGTTTGCAGCAGAACAAGATAGCTTAAAGTGTTATCAGTGGTCGGCAAAATCTTCTCTACAACGAAGGTCTGGACTTTGGAATCAATGGCATTGTACTTGAATGATGATAGGCGGTCTGCTTGCTGTACGACGTTCCCCGCGCAATGATCACATACTATACTTATCTGAAATCTAGCGTGGACGGGATGTGTACAGTGTTCCAGGAGCGGAAAACGTCCGGATTATCGGAAAAGGCTACCAGGGAGAAGATCATTTTGGATTGAAGGATACGACGATCAAAAAAGAACTTGCACACCTCTGGCATGACGAAAAACTGTCCGATGAGGACTTTGCCACTGGACACACTCGATTCCAGAGATGGCACATAGATGCCCCACTCTATGCACGGGACCCAGCGTGGTTTACGACCTTACGCTGTTTCAAGCGTCCAACTGAGCCGGAGGTCGAAATCCACTGGGATGATGGTAGCGGAAGAACCATGAAGAGTCAACCAGGGTTGACAGCATTCCTCAGCAACGTGCAAACCTACGATCTCATGACTGAGGAAGAAAAACAAATCGCTGATCACTCATGGGTGGAATATGCCCCACATCCATATCAATGGATGGGCGAGTGTAAGAGCAAATCTACTGGATTGGGTCTTGTCAATCAAGGCAGGGAGAAGCGTCTGGAAGCGCTTCAGCCGTATGATGATGCAAGCGTGAAGAGATATCCTATGGTGTGGGTCAATCCCGTTACCAATGAGAGAGCCTTCATGGTGCATGGCATCTGTGCTCGCCGAATGTTTATACGCTCGAGCCCAACGGAAGAGCCTGAGATCGTGGAAGATCTCGTTCGGATTCGTCAATGGCTTGCGGTGATACAGGAGCGTGTACTCAAACCCGAGTACATCTTTTTGCTCGAAGTAGCTGAGGGGGATATCTTGATATGGGCAAACTATCAGTTGTTCCACACTGCTGTGGATTATCCAGACAGTTGGGGTCCACGGACTATGCATCAGGCAAACATCGGGTCTAGCATAGGACCAATCGGACCAGTACCAGTGCCAACATAGCCTAGATCTATACGTTATTGTTTGTATGTAAAGGAACTAAGCGCATACCTTAGCGTATTTACGCTATAATTAGCTAGCTCTATCCCTTAGCTAGCTTAATTGCGAAGTATATATAATAGCTAAATAATAGCTTCTTTACCTCTAAATTTAGTATCTTAGCTATCTAATATATAAAATATACTATTAAAGTTATACTTTAAGTAAAGCTTATAAGTACTATTTAATTAGTTCTTAAAGATAGGTATAGTTTTAAGATTCTAAATAGAGGTATAGTAGGCTACTATAAGCTACTATAGTCTACTATAGTCTATTATAAAGTATAGTAACGTGCTATAAAATATAAAGTAAACTATTTTTCTTAAGTAGGCTATAAAGAATAATATAAGTAACCTACTTTAATTTATAGTAAAGTTAAGTTCTAATAATAAACTTAATTAATAGATTAAAATTTAAACTATAAAAGTTATCTTCTTATAAGTTTATATACTAAAGAAATATCTATAGTATTTTAATACTATATACTATTTTAGAATAGTTCTACTATTTAGAATAGTATTATATAAATAAAATAGTATGTTATATAACTTTTACTAAGCTCTATCTATTAGTATTTTATATTTTTTTTATATTAGTACTTTAGTTATAATTCTTATAATTTTTTTCTAGATTATAATATATACTTATCTAGTCTTAGTATTCAAACTTATAATAAGTAGTTTTAGTAAAAAAATAGGAATAATAGATTAATTAAAATCTTTTTACTAAAATAAATAATTAATAAATAATAACGCACTACACAGGCAAGTCGCCCATACAGGCGAGCTACCTACTTTTGCTAAGACTACACTAAATCTCCCTCTCTATACTAATACCTTAATAATAGTATAAAATAACACGTTAAACAAGACTTAGATACAGCTTGCGCTTTCAGCTCTTAAATAAAACCCTAATCTCTTAGTACAACACGCTGCAGCTATGTACAACGCGCTATAATTAACCCTACGCAATAGACGCGCTAGACAACCTTTACGTAACA